>CM040396.1:94216710-94734210 GCA_022702515.1 Ilyophis sp. 1 JC-2022 | reverse complement strand
CGGTGTTGTATGGCGTTTGAGTATAAAACTGGGGTGGGGGTGTGGGTGGAGGATGGTGGTGAAGGGGGGCGACTGTGCGTCATTACTGGGAAGGCAGAGAGCTATCTCTGTTTCCTGTGGCTTTGTGGAGGTCAGGGAAGGACTGGCTGCCTGCAAGGTTGCCGTAGCCACTAGTGACACCGCTACAGGCCTCACCCACAGCTCTGGTTGGCCACAGTGTAGCTCTGTAGCCCCGCCCCCTCAGAAACAGTACAGGAACCCCCCTCCCACTATGAGGATGATGAGGGTCTGGCAGACAGGAAGGTGCTGGAGTCTGAGCTTTAAAACAGCTGCCTTTAATAGGGACCCCCACCCTCCCCGGTCCTGCTGAACCCCTCTGTCTCCGTCTCCCAGGGATCTCTGAGGAGGAGGAGGAGGGGGAAGTAGTGGGGGCCCACAGAGCCGCCTGGTAGGGTGGGGTTTTTACAGCCATCTGTTTGATTCACTCCTTTTGATTCTGATTTATGGAAGCGAGTTTGATTTCTGTTGAAGTCATTGAAGTTGGTTCCGGGTTGGGGTGGGAGAACAAGCAGAACTGGGTCACTAGGTTTAGTTCTGGTGGAGTCATCTTGCAGCCTCTGGCAACAGCGAGATGTGTACGTGAGGAAGATCTGAAGAATGCAGATCCTCTAAACCGAGGCAGCGCTCCCTAATTGCCCCGGGGCAGGGGTGGGTGAAGGGCATGTCCCGAGCTGTAGGATGGGGCGGAACCTGCAGTTGGATTGGCTTGTTTCTACCAGGAGGTAACGGTCCGTGAAACAGGGCCGTGTGCCACTGATATCGGATCGCCCACCCTTGTTTTCAGAACCTGGTAGTTTGGTCAATGCTCTTTAAAACTGGCTATTTCTGTGGTTTCATGACTGCGATTCAGCGGTTCTGCAGGCAGGCTTTAGCCACCAACATTTTCAGCCTCAGTGCTGCAATAAGACTTTATTGCTGTGTTTAATTTCTGACAAATGTTTATAACGCTCTCGTTTGTGATGTGTTTTTATTAGTGGTTGTTGTTTGTAATTGGGTTGTGTGTGTGTGTGTGTGTGTGTGTGTGTTTGCCTGCGCGAGTGTGTGTGTGTGTCTGTGTGAGCGTGTGTCTGCGAATGTGCGTCATCTTAAATGCGCTTTTATTAGTGCGTGTATTCCTGGGGTTTATTTTCATTAGCGTGTGTTCTTTGCTGTGTCCGCTGTTGACCGGGAACTTAAATGAATTATTTTCAGGACGAATCCTGCTTGCGTTAATCTCCTCGCCTCTTTATCCAATTACCTGGTCTGGCGGGTTGAGGTTAGCAGGGAATCTGCGCTCATTAATCCTCCCATTTGTTCTTGTATGTCTCCATGTGAACTCTTCCTACCCTCCTACTACCCCCCCCCCATCCCCCCCCCCCCCCCCCCCCATCCATCTCATTCGCACGAGCTCCTCCAGACCTCTCCGGTCCAGGGCTTAGCTTATCGTTTTGCTTTGGTTGTATCTGTGTGAATACAGCCTGCAGTACCACATGGATAGATAGGGGGTGCTGGTGAGTGGTCTTGTATGCCTTGTGTTTTTTTTTTATTATAGTTTTTAGGGCTTATTCAGCTTTATTGGACAGCACAGTGTAGAGAGACAGGGGAGAATGGGGAGCGAGAGAGAGGGAGACGCTAGTGACAAAGGTCGCGCAGTTGGATTCAAACCGCCGACGTGGTTTCACGTTTTGTCTGTATGCCCTCCAGGTGTAACAGGTGCTGTTGGGTGATCTTCCTAGCCAATAGAAAATGAGGACAATTGACAGTAACCAATCAGAATGGTGAGGGAGGTGGCAGAGAAACCCTTTCCGTGTGCAGAGACTGACCGGGCATTGGCAAGAGCTGCGCTGTGTGTTTGACATCAGTGCTGCTGAATCACATCGTGACCATACAAAGGAAGACCAGAGCTGCAGGGCACACTTTAGCTTCCCATTACATGGGAAATGCTATGCGTTAGCAGTCAGTTAGCACTCCATTAGCAGGTAATGAAAGAATACGCAAGCGGGAGCTTGCTTGGGTGTTGCCAATATCGGATGCCTGTTTCACATGTGCACATGGTGATGGAATACACACCCTATTAAAGAGTCTTTGTGGAAATCCGCCTTTCATGTCGCTGTGCTTCTGAGCGGCTCGGCCAGTTGAGGTGGCCGCTAATGCAGGCTGAGCCCAGTACCCAAGACATGGCAGGTTTCAGCCCTGGCTGTGGTACTGGTGGGAGATGGTCAGCTTAAACCCCCCCCCCACATGCCAGATCTAGGGTCCCCTCCCTCCTTGGGTCACTGCAGCATTACTTCCAGGTACTTACGGGTTACCAGGTTTACCCATTTTCCCCGGGGAGGGGCTCTCCTCTAGTGATCGGATCCATGTCCAAATCTATTTACTTATCATACCATGTCAAATGGTTTTGGTGATGCGTGATATCACCACAGTGGGTAGCAGGGGCTCGCGGAGGCTGCATTTGTTAGCGTAGTCACTGGTTTGCATGAACGTATTGTGTAATAGTTTGCATGTGAAGCATTTAGGACCATGAGTCTCTCCTGACACTCTGGCTGTGTCGCTCCCTGCAGGACAGAACCCGCTGCGTGAGGCCTACTCCATGTCCTGTATCGCCAACGGCAGCTCCAGCAGCCGCAAGCCCAGCCACAGAGACAGCTCCTCTGTGTCTATCACCAGGAAGGAGACGCTTTCTTCTGCGGCCAAGAGGTACCGGTGACACACCCGCAAACACACAGACACGCTTGTACAAATGGCAGACTTGCACACAGACACGCTTGCACACAGACGCCTGCATTCTTATGCATACTTATGGCACACGTATGCGCGCACACACATGAACATATTTTTTGTGGAGTAATCGAAGTCTCCAGAGAACCCATCGACTCGTGTCCAATTAGTGCCTTTGTGAATTGCAGAATTGTCATGGGGGTTGGTTTTGAAGTGTTATTCTAATCTCTGGCAGAAAATCAGTGTTTGCATATGTGTGGATCACAAAGGTTCCTTTTCTTCATTGCAGCTTTGGCGATTCAATGTGAAAAGAAACCACAAGAATGTGAACCATTCAGGGATGTAGACAGCACATTCAGATTCAATCACATAGTTAAGCCTTATTTTTCCATACGCATTGCGGCTTGTACATGTTTTCAGGTAGTGCCAGCTGCAGCCGCATCGCCAAACATGCTGAGGACTGGCTTGGTTGGTTATTGATGAGCTCACAGCCACTCTGTGCCACAGATGTGTTAGCATTCATATGAATTTGTGGGGTGTTTCATCTGGACGTACCATGTGCGCCGGTGTCCATGTGCCTGTGTCTGTTCAGCACACGTGGGATGGAAAACGGTATTGACAGAGTGCCAAGAATAACTAATGTGAACCAGATGTCCTGTGAACCCCAGTGTTGTTTCAGAGGTTTGGTGGGGTTACCTTGTGTTTCGGGGGGGTCTCACTCTGTTCCTTCTCGCTCCGACGTTTGAGATAATTCCTCTCCCTGTTTTTTTTTTGGGTTCCAGTTTCTCCCTCTAGCTCCTCCACCTTGGGTGCTCCCATCGCCGAGTGTGTTTTTATTTACGCTTTATTGTCTCTACCCTGTGCATTTCAGGGTCCCCCGTTCCCTTTGTGTTTTGGGTTCCCTCCCTGCCTGTGCATTTTGGGGTCCCTCTTCCTAACCACCTCGTTGTCTTACAGCGGTCCAGAGAAAAAGAAGGAGAAACCTCAGATGGAGGGGATCAAGGAGAAGGAGGAGGCGCAGGCTAACGATAAGCCTCCCGCCAGCAGCCCCCAAGCGCCGTCCCCCTCCAGCCACCCCCCTTCCCCCCACCCCCCTCAGTCGCAAAGACAGTCCCAGGAAAACAAGAGCTCCTCTCCCGCCAAAAGGTTCCTTCAGCAGTACCCACCCGCATGCCACGGGGCCTGAGCTGCTCTGCCTGGGACGAGGGCTGGAATGCTTTCCAAATCTCACACCCCCCCGTCCCCTCCTAACTACCCTCTTACGCCTCTTATCCACTTCACTCTGTGCTCCAGATCTCACTCAGACACACACACACACACACACACACACACACACAGGCGCAGGCTCAGTACAGGAACATGCAGTAACCTAGCTCACCAGTAAATCTGTAAGCTATAAACCTTCAAACCGACCAGTCAGAGAGAGTGCTGACTGAAAATGAACACAGATTGTAGTCAAATTGTTGAAATAACATAGTTAGTTTATAGGCACAACTGAACATAAGCGAATGGAGAATGTAAAATAGGCAGGGAAACATTTGATTTCAGTTTTGCTTGCGGAAGTAACTGTACAGTAGAAGTAACCTTCTGGAAATTGCAGTCATCATTTTCATGAGCGGAGGCAGGGATTTTATTTTTGCCGCTAAAACATGATCTGATTTACACCTTGCAGCTGACAGCGTGTTTATAACCGTGAGCCCATTCTTCCCCTCTCTAATGAGAAAGACCTACCTGGTTCAGTTAGGGTGAGTGAGTCCTTGAGGGTTCAGCAGTAGAGGATCATGGGAAATCAGCCTAGGGGTGGTCAGGGCAGCTTGGAGCTGTATCACAGAGGGGGTCCATAACTCAAAACAGATGCACCTTGTTCTGCACTACACGTCCTCATTTATCCACTGCAGCCTGAGAGACCTCTATGCAAATCTCTATGGTTCTTTCTGGCCTGCAACCAGCCAATCAGCTTTTGCTCTGTGTGAAGCTGGGTGTGAGGCCAGACCTGTGACCTTAGCCAATCAGCTTTGCTCTGTGTGAAGCTGGGTGTGAGGCCAGACCTGTGACCTTAGCGGGCGAATCGGAGCTGTTTCTCCGTGCGAACTGGCCCAAGAATGAAACAAGGCCCCTTAGGTTAGCCTGTGAACACATACAAAAAAAATCCTACGAACCATATCCATTAGATAAGACTATTAGTTTGGAAGCACAGTATGTCTCTGCTGCAGATGGAACCTTTTGCTTTGCCAGTGATGAGAGTATCATTGAAGTGGGAGTGGTCCAGGTCTGAATAATGGAGTGATCATATACTGTATGTAGTCTTGGGGAGTGAGAGATTGAATCTGTGTGCGTGTGCGTGTGCGTGTTATCTAGAAACACACATTCTTTCTTTATTTCTCTTCCTCCACCTCTTAAAGGTGGAGTCTACCTATGCCCTACCTCCCACCCACCCAAAACCTCTCTCTCACCTCTCTGTCTCTTTCTTTTACCCACTTCCCCCTCCTTCATCTCTTCAGCCTCATTTCTCCCTAAAATTCTCCAGTTCCATCCTCTCCCCTCCCTATGCCTCATTACACACAGACACATACACACACACACACAGTGTGAAGCATTTCAGCCCCGTCTCCAGAACAGTAGGGCTGCTGGGTCTGTGGGGCTACAGCTTGTCCCCCCTGACCCCCCCGCCCCCCCGCGTGCGGCTCCCCATGTGTGGCTCCCCGCGTGCGGCTCTCTGCGTGCTGCCCGCTCTGGGCCCCTCACCCTGCCCCTCTGTGGTCTGGATCACTTCTGTGGGATCTGGCTTCCCGCTGAATTCCCGCTCATCTGTGACCACTGACCTCCTCAGATAGGACGTCTGGGTCCCTTCCTTCCTCCCAACCAACTCCGTTTCCCCCAGCCAGGAGCAGCCCACTCAGGGATAGAGAGAAAGAAAAGGAGAGAAAGAGAGAGAGTAGACTTCGTACAGTGGCTGGTGGAACCATGTTCCAGGCTAAATTTAGCTGCTCCTTTTGCCCCTCCATATGTACTCCAGGAAGGCGGGCAGTCCCACTTCAGAAGTGATCCTGAGCACCGAATGTGTGTGACTGCTATTAACGCTCTCTCCTCCTTGCAGCCTCGCACGTGGACTATCGTTCAATCTTAACACGCCGTTTCTCGACCCCTCCTCTCTCAACTCACTCTTGCCTCCTTCTCTCCTCTCTCCTCCCTCTCTCTCTGCCTCCTTCCCTTTTTTTTTTAGCCACCTCTCTCATTAGTTGTTATGCTAAACTGTGTGGCCTGTTTTTTCTCATGAAGCCTGGGGGCCCGTGTTCTCCTCGGCCCAGATATACTAACCCTCGGCAGGGGAGTGCTTTTCCGTGCCAGCCGTGTGCTTGGGTCTTTCCGCCGGATTGTCTACTCACTGGCTCATGTGCCTTGTAGAAGGATGATACCTCTCTCTCTCTTGCTCTTTGATGCATTTCAGGTCAACATAACCTGCTGGAGGTGTGGCGTGTTTCTGGAGGCATTGATAAACTCCTGTGATTAAGATGGCCATTTGCCGCAGGTGTTGAAGAACAGGGCTTTTTTAGATACAAGTCGGCTCTATACATGTATGAAACAAATATAAACCATTTAAATAAATGGCCTCAGTAGAAGGCCTGGTACTCAGCAAATACATAATGGATAAATTGCACATTTGATAGTGAGCTTTTGAGTAGATTTCAGATTTTTGGTGGACTTTCTCATTAAAATCAATTTCACTTTACAGGGATTTCAGTAAGCCTCCATCAGCATTGCCACTTTTCCACATTTCATACTCTTCCGTTCTCTGTAACCCTCGCCACTCCTCTGTGTGGTGGGTGTGTACCCTCTGTGGGAGAGGCTGAAGTGACGACCCCTCTCTGTTGTGTGACGAAAGCAGGGGCCAGAGCGCCAAGCGGGGAATGGAGCGGTCCCAGAGCTCCACGTGGGAGAGCGGCGAGGAGAGCAGGAACAGGCTGGTGAAGGCAGCCTCCACGACCAAGCTGCTGGCCAAGGCGGTGAAGAACGCCGAGAAGTGAGCGCCCTTCTCTTCTCCTCCTCCGTCTGTCTGTCTGTCCGTCCGTCTAAGAGGAATGTTCGGGGATCCATATAGGCCAGAGGGGTGGGCAAGGAGGGGCCGACTGTTTCTTGGTTTCATGCCAACTTGCTCTCTTAATTATTTAATTAGCCTGGTCATGTGCACGCTGCATTTCTTGACGTGCTAATTAGCTGAGCTAATTCACTAATTGTGTCTGGGTTTTTGGTGAATGCAGGAATAGCCCTCTATGGAATAGAATTGCCCTGATATAGGGTACGTGTGTAATGGTTTGGCTCTGAAGAGATGGTTGGTCCTGGGGTCCATGCAGTTCACGTGGGTGAGAGCCCCGCCCCCTTCCTCGCAGTGGGTTTCATTGAGCATGACGCAGGCCACAGATCTCAAAAGCGACGGGGGGTATTGGTGAATAATTGTCTCGGCGACAAGCCTTTGGCCTCCCTCCAGAGATCCCTATCACGGATAAGCACCACGATTCGTCACGCCAAGTTTCTCAATAAGAGGAAACAGGCGTCCGGCCAGAAGTGTGTCCCTGTTCCAAAACTCAATTTTATCTTGTTGGACACACAGCCGCCCCACTGTGAACCATGCTGACCCCCAATCTCTTAATCTCTCTTGGGGTCCCCACCGCATTTTTATGATTTTTAAATCTGTTTTTTTCCCTTTTCCCCCAAATAAGTGGAGAAGGAGATGAATTGCCTCATCTGCTCAAAAATTTAATACATGTAAACCAATATTTGTTTTTGAGGAGTTGAGGAGCATTTTTCTAACCAGATAAATTTGGGGTCAATTAATTTCTGATGCAGCGCAGTACTTTTAATACACAGGTACAGAACAGACAGAATTATGGGCAATATACACTGTGACAGTGAAAACATGCAATACATCCATAAATGCAGCTAGCTAGTTTCATATTGAAGGGAACATCTGCCATTGACTTCTAATACGAAAGCAGAATGACCTTAAATCATAATCATTACGTCTATATGGAGCCAAACCTCAATACATCTGACTACCATTAACTTTCATCATACTGCATATATATAACAGACCATGAACTTTTCAAACGTCTGATATGATTCAGTATAGAGGGAACACACTGCAATGTGCTGGAGTGAGTTATGTTTTTAATACACGTTGTTCTTTTGTGTTGCAGGGTGGGCCTTCAGGGGTACCCACGTAAATGTTGCAAGATAAATCAAATTTGATAAATCAATCAGTCATATAGTTTGTGGCTTACAATCACTTATCCCTGGCCTCTGACTTTTATTTCCAGGCACAAAGACCCAGTTACCAGCCAAGGTAAGTTATTACATAAATAATAGTGAACCGGAGTTCTAAAACATTATCTTATCTCAGGGTTAAATGCTAAAACATTGTAATTTTTTAGTGTTACATGCTAAAACATTGTCATATCCCAGGCTTACATGCTAAAACATTCATATCCCAGGCTTACATGCTAAAACATTTTCATATCTCAGGGTTACGTGCTAAAACATTGTCACATCTTATATCAGATTGGGTCTGGAAGTTTATTGTGTTGAGCCAGATGGTCATTAACCATGGTACGATAGGCTCCAATGATGGCCTGGGTTTTTATGGATCTAGACGGACACTGGTTCTGTGTGAGTTCAGAGCCAGACTCGCAGAACAGAGAACCGTCACGGTACAGTGGCCTTTTGCGGTCTCGAGGTATCAGTAAAGATGCAAGACTATCAGAGGGCAGCGAGTATTTCCACTAACACTAGCAAAGGTTTGCTGTGTTGAAATGCCCGTTAGATCCTTCATATCCTTCTACGTTTTCCTTTGAACATTTCAGGTTTAATGTTGTCATTTCCATTTATCGTTTTACTCATTTGTGTTGATTTATATTATTTCTGTCTTGTCACCAGCCAAAATGTCGACTCGAGAGAAGAACAGCCAAGGTAATATTCCACCGGGGTGACGAGAGCTACCAAGGAACTGCTTGCTTACCGTCTCTGCTTTGGGCTGCTGCCAATCTCTCTCTCTTCCTCTCTCTCCCTCCCCTCACCTCTCTCCCTCCCCTCTCTCATTCTTTCTATGTCTCAATTCAATTCAAATGTCTTTATTGGCATGCCAAAGGCATTTTTCGTCTGGCCAAAGCACGTCACGTTGACATTACTGGAAGCGTTGCGCGCTGATTTAAAAGTTCACAAGTAATAAATTCACAAGTAAATGGCCAGTGTTGCAACAGGAATGTCCCAAACAAAATGGAATCTGCGACCGTAAGGAGCCTCGCTTTTCACACAATTATACCACATGGCTGACCCCAAAAAAAGTCACCAGCTTCGAGTTTCTCCATTGATACTGATTTCCATGGTCATGAATTTGGGCTGTGTATTTTTTTAATTTTTAATCTGTGGCACAGGGGCTAAAAACTTAACTGCATAGAATCGTAAACTTAATTAACTCTGCACAGGGAGCCTCTTTTGAGAGGAATTTGGCTGTGCTATTTTCTCAGTCATAGATAGAGGACACAGGTCCACTCCCTCGTCCTCTCTTAGCTCCGCCCTCCCTGCTGGGTGTGGCACCTCACTCACCCACCTGTTGGGTACAGAGCAGTGACGGTCGCTCTTTCCCTTGGAGGAGCGGAAGGCTAAGAGGTGTTTCCTTGTTATTCAGCACTTAGTCAATCAATTCATTGATGAACCAGTTTTTTCTGGGCTTGAGTTGGTCATTGATTTTTAAGGTGAAGTCAAAAGGCCCTGCGGCTCTCCAAGGACGAGTGAATATCGCTGATGTAGAGGAGCATGGAATCCCTGCTGCTCCCATTACCCTTCGTATATGTCCCGGTTCTGCTTTGGGAATTAGACGGGAATTGAGTCAGACAACATTCCAACAGTTCCAGCCGCTCAAACCCGAGCCTCCCCCTCCTTCTTCTCTGTCTCCTCTTCTTCCTCTACACGCTTCTTGTTTGCTTCCATTCCAGCCACACCGCATGACACTCACTGTTTGTCTGTCTGTCTGTCTGTCCATCGGTCAGCGTCTGTCTGTATGATGCGGGTCTTCGTTAAACACCAGCAAAAGTAACGACAGTGGAACACGTGCGTTGGGTTGGAAGCCTGGCCCATCCTCTTCACTGAGTGGCCTCCCTCCTCCTCTCAATACTCCTTTCCCGCCCTCCTTGGACTACATTAAGGTGATGTGAGGGGTGTGATAGGAGATTGGGGTGATGTAATGGCTCCTCTCTCTCTCTTTCTCTCTCCTCAGAGGGGGACTATATTAAGATGTTCATGCGGGGCCGTCCCATCACCATGTTCATCCCCACCGGTGTGGACTACGAGGACGTGCGGACTGAGCTGCCGTCCGAGAGACTGAAGCTGGAGTGGGTGTATCCTTCTCCGACACGTCAGCAGGGGGTGCTGCTCGCTGTATGTCTGTCTGTCTGTCATTCTGTGACTTGTCTAGTTGCATTGTCTCTATGCCTGTCCATTTGCTCATCTGTTTAATTTACCTTTTGGATGTTGTTTCTGCCACAAATTTATGTCTGCCTGTCTGTCTGCCTGCCTGTCTGTCTGTCTGTCTCTGTCTCTTTGCATGTCTGCATGTTTGTCCTGTCTGTCTGTTTGCATGCCTGCGTATTTGTCCTGTCTGTCTGTCTGTCTGTATTCCCCACTGTGTGTTTGTCTTGGCTGTCTGCACGTCTGTCCGCCGGCGTGTTTGTCCTGTCTTGTATCCTTGGCTGACCGTCGTGCGGCACTTCCTCTTCCCGCCGCCGCTCCGCTTCCTGGTTGGCTGGACAAGGAGCGGATCCTTCGGATGTGGGCCCTCCTTTCCTGCGGTGGTCAATGCCCTCACCCCGCCTCACCCCACCTCCTTACCGCCTCCCCACACCTCCCCCCTGCCCTCAGGCCGGGCCAGGCTCCCTGCAGGGACTGTAGAGGTGCGGTTGTTGAGCTAACATGGGGGAATAACAGTGCCTGGCTAAGTGGCTTCTGTGTGTTCAGTGTTAGCTGCGTAGGGAGTGTCTCGCCTTTCTTCTTTATTTCAACTTTCACATTAAATACAAACCATCCATCCATCCATCTCTGGCTCTGGCTTTCTCTCTGTCTATTTCTCTCTCTCTCTCGCGCTCTCTCTTTCTCTGTGTTTGTGTTTGTGTGTGCGTGTGTGTTTGTGTGTGTGTATGCATGTGTGTATGCATGTGTGTATGTATGTATGTATGGACGTGTGTGTGTGTGTGTGCGTGCATGCGTGTGTGTGTGTGCGCGTGTGTTTGTGTGTCCATGTATGTGCGTATGTGTATGTGCGTGTATGTGCGTGTGTGTGTGTGCGTGCATGTGTGTTTGTGTGTGTGTGTGTGTGCGTGCGCGTGTCTATGTATGTACGTATGTGTGTGTGTGTGTGTGTGTGTGTGTGAGTGTGTGTGTGTGTCCATGTATGTGCGTATGTGTATATGCGTGTATGTGTGTGTGTGTGTGTGTGTGTGTGTGTGTATGTGTGTTATGTATGTATGTGTATGTGCGTGTGTGTGTGTGTTCTGCTCCTTGACTCTGTCGCTCAGATATGGCTACAGAGGCCGTGACTGCAGGGCGAATGTGTACCTGCTGCCGACGGGAGAGGTGGTGTACTTCATCGCCTCTGTGGTCGTGCTCTTCAACTACGAGGAGAGAACGCAGCGCCACTACCTGGGACACACAGACTGCGTCAAGTGGTGCGTCCTTTAAACCGCGTAGCGCAGGTGGAGACAGGAGCGTGAAAAACTGGCAGGGCTACTGTATGACTGACATGAGCACACCTATTAGTGGGTCTATAAATACTGTGGGTGGGGTTTCGTCTCAGTTGCCAATTCAGATTTAAAAGGGATTTGGCCATCCAGCCTTCACCAACAGTCTCTCTCTGTTTCTTTTGTGAATATTCAGACATTAATTACCTAATGACCTAATAACCCATTTACACTGTGAATGATTCTCAATTCACTTTTACCCGTGAATGTGTACGTCACCCTCTATCTTACTCTGAGGACCTGTGCTCACCTCCTTTCTGTGTGTGATGTCTCTGGCTCTGTGCGGTCGCTGACTCTGCTGTCTCTGTCTCTGTGCCCGGTGCAGTCTGGCCATCCATCCTGATAAGATCCGCATCGCCACGGGACAGATCGCTGGGGTCGACAAGGACGGTCGGGTGAGCTCCCTTCCCCCCCCCCCCCCCCTCACCCCCGGTTACCCCAGCTTTCACACCGTCAAACCCGATAGTGATGTGTGCATGGGAGCGAGACACACCCATGGAGGGTTAAACAGGTTTTAAAGAAAGCTGCAATCTCTCCCCACACCCCAATCATGTAGCCTTGCCAGCTGGGCCTCGCACTGCTAGCCTGCTACTGAAATGACACAGATTCTGGCTGTGGTGTAAGCATTTATAGAGAGAGAACGATAGGAATGGTGTGTGTATTGTGCAACCTGTGTGTCTGTGTGTCTGTGTGTGTGTGTGTGTGTGTGTGTGTGTGTGCGCATGCATGCACGTGCATGTCACGGCTTGTATTGTGCAATAAACTAGCCTGTTTTCAGGTCTCATGACACCATGATACATTTAGCAGGAGCTGCCAGAAGACATACTGTATGTGTGCTTTAATGCGCTACATATTCAACATAATAATTTGAGCTGGGCTTTCAAGGCCATGTTTGTGGGTTTGTTTCCCATTTGGGACACTGCTGTTGTACCCTTGAGCAAGGTACTTAACCTGATCCGCTTCAGTATATATCCAGCTGTATAAATGACTTGTGTGCAAAGAGTGCAATCTGTGCAAGTTTCTCTGGATAAGGGCGTCCCCTCAATGTCGAAAAATGTCTTAACATGTAAATGAGATCGGCTAAATTACACTACATTGTACAGAGTGATTTACAATATAAGCTAAAAACTATGTTTTAGTTTAGTCTACTTCATTAAGATTAAGTTGAAATGTAATAATTTTTGTACGTAATCTTGTATATTACCCATTCATACAAATGGATGAATGCATCGGTTCAAGAGCTGGTTTCCTCAAGCCGAGGATTTGAAACCTGAACCTATTCCTTATAAGCCTAGTTCTCAGTCATAAGCCCAGTTCTCAGTCATAAGCCTAGTTCTGTCATAAATCCAGTTCTCAGTCATAAGCCTAGTTCTCAGTCATAAGCCCAGTTCTCAGTCATAAACCCAGTTTGTCACCCCAGATTAATGCATGCTTTAGCAGAAGGGTGATGATTGAATATTCTTGGCAAAAAATATGTGAACGTTGTGTATTATTGCAGAAAACAGCTTATTAGCGGTGCTCAGTCTTAAGGTACTGCAGAGTTATGGCCCTCTCACACTATTGCGTATGAGAGAAACGTATGAGTTGCGTATGTAAATTCATAGAATAATTTTCATACGCACAAAAAGCCCTTGAAAATAGCGTATGGCTAGCGTATGCCTAGCGTATGCTTAGCGTATAAACCATATGTCCGAATACGCACAAAATCTTTAAGCATGCTTAAAAAACTTTTTGTGCCTCGCCGTATGCCAGCGTATGCCACCGTATGTGACCGTGCTTGAAACGTATACAACCTATGCCTAACGTACCCCTAGCGTATGTCAGTGTATATCAGCGTATGAGTGATATTTTTCATACGCTAGTACGATACGCAATAGTGTGACAGGGCCATAACACAGTAGAGTATGTGAGAGAAAAACACAGATATATAATTACCCAGATGCACATAAACACATAAAATCACCCTCTACTCTGGATTACGTGTTTTTTCCCATTGGACATATGGCTTTTTTGTGAGCAAACCTTATATTTCACTACAGCTCACCCCATAGTGAAAAATAAAGTAATTTCCTTAATTGCCATGTTAATTATATAATATAAGAAAAGGTGAATGAGCTTATGTTTCCCAGTTCTCTAATACCTTTGTCACATGACTGCCCTTGTTGACGCCTCTAATGAGAAATTGAATATTAATGACCCCCCCCCCCCGCTCCCCCAGCCGCTGCAGCCTCATGTCAGGGTGTGGGACTCTGTCAGCCTGTCCACCCTGCAGGTCATCGGGCTGGGCACCTTCGAGAGGGGCGTCGGCTCACTCTCCTTCTCCAAAGCTGTGAGTCCGCCATCCTTCCTCCCGCATCTTCCTCTTCCTCGATGCTGAAACGGCACGGCGGCCGTTAAAACGCGGCCACCCAGGCCGGGGGCAGGAACGTCAGCGCTCCGTTCCGGAACACTAGGCGACTAGATCCCCTTTTCTGAAAGCCGAGGAGAAGGCTTGTTGTTTATTTTTGTTCTTTTAAGACCCGTGCTCTTATAAACGGTTTCTAGAGCTCTGGACCTCCATGCTGTGAACCCGCAGTTTGGATAGAAGCCTCACCTGGCTGCCAAATGCCTCGCAGTGTTTCTAATCAGCAGTATTTTATAGTCCTTACAGTCTTCTCTCTCTCTCTCGCTCGCTTCCTGTCTCACTCTTTCTTTCTCTTTTTTGAAATATCGCTCTCTTTTTCTCTACCTCACTCTCTCAAATAAAAATTTAGGTTCAAACGTGCTTTGCAAACATGACCACACATAGGAGGTATAATTATTATCAATTCAATTTTTCAATTTCAAGGTGCTTTATTGGCATGACGTGATTATTATAATAATTGTTATCTCTCTTTCTCCTTATTTCTCTCAACACATTCCACATTCTTTTTTAAATCATTGAAATATTGTATTTTGTATGTCATATTATTGACAGGACACTGGCACACACCTGGGGGTGATTGACGACTCTAATGAGCACATGCTGACCGTCTGGGATTGGCAGAAGAAATCGAGGATCGCTGAGATTAAGGTTAGAGCCCTTGTGTGTGACATTGCATTACATTACCATTGCTTGGCAGATGCTCTTATCCAGAGCTACTTACAGGAAGGGAGACCATCTGGAATACAAAAGTGCTACATCCCCAATATGATACCAAAGGCTCATTTCTAATCAATACAAAAGTGCAAGGTTCGTCAAACAAACCAGCAATTAGTATTGCTAGTCAACAAATGTAAACCCCATTTCACAGCTAACCTATGTTAGCACTGCTATGCCATTATTATGCCAAAAGGAATTCCAAAAAGAAAGAAAAAATATAGTGAAGCCTTCAGCCTGCGTTGGAAGATGGGAGTTGTTCCTGCCGTCGTGAGCGCGGCTCATTTCACCACTTCCATGGGTTTTAGAGTGAAACGGAAGAAGAGAAAGAGGACTGTAGTTCTGGGTGGCAGAGGTGTTGAGTGGGTTTTTTGAGCAGAGGGATGACACAAGGCTGCAAGATGAGTTGAGTTGAGATGAGTTGGAATGGGAGGAGATGAATGGGAGGCTTTTGGGAATGAGGCATTGGAGGAAGGGTGTGGGGATGGGATCCATGGAACAGGTAGTTGGATGGTTGGATAGCAGGAGTTGAGAGAGCATGTGTAAGTGGATAGAATGCAGTGAGAGATGGTGGGGTTATGTGTGAGAAGAGGGGGAGGGTTGTCTGGAGAAAGGGTTAACATGTCACTCGTTGGCCCCGCGCCCTCTCGCTGACTCTGTTCCCCCTCACAGTGATACTGCCTTTCTGTAACCGTTTCCTCTCCACCCCTCCAGACCACGAATGAGGTGGTGTTAGTGGTGGAGTTCCACCCCACAGACGCAAACACCATCGTCACCTGCGGCAAATCCCACGTCTTCTTCTGGACGTGGAGTGGCACTTCTCTGGCACGCAAGCAGGGCATCTTCGGGGTGAGGACACAAAAACACACACTCGCATACACATGCATGTATGCACACAGACGTACACACACACACACGTATGCTCATGCATGCACGCATACATACTCTCACATACATGTACGTATGAATGCACACACACACACACACACACACTTTTACATCCATGCTTATATGAAATAGACTGAAGGGTTTTATTGGCAAGAAATTTAATGCAAACACGCAGCCAAAACATAAGCAACAACGAATGAGAGCCAAATGCATAAAAATAAGCCATTTCCCTCCACAGAAATATGAGAAGCCCAAGTTTGTGCAGTGTCTGGCCTTCCTTAGCAACGGGGACATCCTAACGGGCGATTCGGGGGGAATCATGTTGGTGTGGAGTCGCACCACCGTGGAGCCTGCCCCAGGAAAGGGGCCTAAAGGTACCCCCCCTCCCGAGAATCATCCCGCCCCTGGCACCCCCATGTCACTCACCAGAACCAGACAACCAGGCTCCGCCCCATTCCACATCATGCACTCGGATTTAACTGTCGTCTCCCCTTTTTCAGACAGCGTGTTCAATTTATTGGAATGAATAGTAAAAATAATCTTAAATTAAAGGGGAGAGAGAGTGAGGGTGGGGGTGAGATGGAGGGAGGGAGAGAGGGAGAGAGGGAAAGCGAGAGCGTGGGGGTAGAGAAAGGGTGTGTAACGCTGGCAAGCGTCTGGCATGAGCCTGACGTGCCTGGAGGAAGATCCGTGTTCCAATGGTAATTGTTTTTGTTGGCATGCTGGAGAACTGGTCTTAAAGTGCTGGAGAGCGGTGCCAGTGCTAAACGGTTAATCACTATTTATTTACTTGCTTTGCCGTGGTTAATCAGACCGTAGCGCCCTCAGGCTGCAGAGAGTGAAGGATGATCTTAAATTATGGGGGAACTTGGGAGAAGTAGTTTGTCTTTTTGTAATATTCATGGTCTTAGTTGCTGGTGAGAGGGGGGATTATGTAGTTCCAGATGCCCTCCTGAATTTGTCTTACATTAACTATAACAACAACAGGGTGGGCGTGGTGTTTACTGATGCCAGAACAGCGAGCTGAGTCTCATGCCATTCACATTGACAGGCAAACTTATATAAAGATCAACAGAGGTGCTGTTGTTTGGATGGACAGAGAGATATGGGAAAACTAGTAGTAAGCAATAAGTATTGTTGCTATTCATGCAAAACATGTTGGGTTCACGATAACATCCCAGTCACTCTGCAATTGGACTTGTAGATCCAAAGTGCAGGTCAATTCCTGTTTCTCTTCCCACCGTAAAAAAAACACAGTCGTCTTTATCAAAGTCAAACTCTGCCCCCTGTTGCCCGTACAGTCTTCCTGCTGCGCTGTCGTCCCAACCTGTTCTGCGGGTGCTGTGCCTAGTGCTCTGTGCCTGTGCTGCTCCTGGGGCTGGTATTAGACGTGAGGCGCAGTCCGTAGAGCGAGCGACTCTCGAGCCGTAGGCGAACCCCCG
Organism: Ilyophis sp. 1 JC-2022; assembly: GCA_022702515.1. Classification (NCBI taxonomy): domain Eukaryota; kingdom Metazoa; phylum Chordata; class Actinopteri; order Anguilliformes; family Synaphobranchidae; genus Ilyophis; species Ilyophis sp. 1 JC-2022. Next base: position 94,717,216 of record CM040396.1, on the reverse strand, counting down.
TCACTTTCTGAGCTGAAAAGAATCCACCAGTGCACAGAACATGAACATTGATTTCGTTTTTATTTTGCAATCGACGCAAAAAGGATTTATCTTTAAAAGACAGAACGTGGTTTTGTGAAAAAAGGTACAGAAAACACCTTAGCTTTATGTGCGCATTTCTGCTGCATGTTTTGAAGGACAGGCTGAAAAGCGTAGAAAGCACAGAGCCAAAACCGTCACTTAAACAAGCAGACACGTGCCAATTGTGTATGTGCTTTGGCTTGGGCTTTCTGGAACAGGGACAGCTTATATAAACGCAGCCAAGCTAAGTACATTACCTTTATGGAACTTAACCCTTTCTAAACAATGGCCCACAACATATCTGTTGGATGCAGTGATCGAGTTGGCAGTCTAATTATAGTCCCCATCACTGCAGCTGTTTGAGATATTTTGTAAAATGCACATATTGCACGTTAATTATGCATAGTCATGAATGGATCAAAAGATCTGCCTTTATTTTGTTCTGAAAATGAGACCAATATGCCCAGACCCTAGTCCTGCCTTTTATGTAGATTTGTGTATTTGTAACAACTGAACTAGGCAGCACTCTTGCTTGTGGATGACATGGTTTCCATTATGGTAACCCGCATTTTGGCAACACCTTGTTGGGTTTAGCTGCATATTATTTAACATTTGCTTCTCTGGCTAATCGGTAGTTTGAGCACTCCATTCACGTTAGCCAAAAGACTACAGTCACCCAAGCTCCCAAAGTTTGTAGAATTCAAGACGCACCCGCAAATCACAGGGTTTTTTATTATTATTTAATTTAATATTTTACATACCGTATGTTATGCGAACCGATCGGAACCACACGCAGGCACCAAGATGGAATAGTAATCAGGCTTTATTCAGAGTCGACAGAAAAGGAGTCAGAGTCCAGCAAACAGTGCAATACGGAGAAGGCAGGGCGAAGTCCCAGAACAATTAACGTGGGAAAGTAATGAGACAAGCACAAGATGATCTGGCACAGAACAGAAAAACAGGGGACTAATATGCCAGACTAATGATGAGACAACGAGGAACAGGTGAGATGGTACAACATGAGGAAACGCATATCAGGTGCGGGAGGCGGAGACACGCAATCGGGGGGGAAAAGGGAAAACGTGGAACGGAATACGAATACAGAAAACGCGTAGAAACAGAGAGACCAGGAAATCATGACACAGAGGCATGGGACGTGACAACATACACATTTGTATGTTTTATATTTATATGTGTGTATTTGGTTAACACCAAAGACACACAGCTATTCATCACTTATAGTTGATTCGCTGTCCTCACTGTTATGACGATAGCAGCACACAACCCCGGCAGGTAGGTGGTCGGTGCTTGGTGTACAAATGTGAGCCCTTTGGAGAGCTTCCCAGCGCTGCCTTTAGAAACTGTGCCAGTTTGGTTGAGTTAGTGGCACCGGCTGTGCTGGGCCTGGACCGGTTTCGAAAAACGGCAGAACTGCAGAGATGTGTGTGTGTGAAAGTATCCTGTCCTCTGGGGATCTGGTACTCTGGTACTCTGGTACTCTGGGACTCTGGTACTCTGGGACTCTGGTACTCTGGGACTCTGGGACTCTGGTACTCTGGTACTCTGGTACTCGGTGGAGGGAGAGGGAGCCCCCTGTTCCTCGAACCCTCACCAGCAGGCTTCCCTTGCTGCGGGATCCACTTTATCAGTACTTTCAATAGTATTACAGGAGCCAACATACACACACATACACACACACACACAACAAACACACGCGCACACACAATACACCAACACACGCGCACACACCAACACACACACAACACACACACAACACAACACACACACACACACCAACATACACACAACACACACACACACACACACCAACATACACACACACACTAACACATACACACACCAACACACATGCAACACAGACACACATACAACGCACACACACCAACGCACATGCAACACATACGCAGACACACACATTCAACACACACACACACGCAATTCACACACATGCAACGCACGCACGTCCACACACACACAAACATACATAAATGCAACACACACAATCATACACGGGCGTGCGGCACGCACACATATACACACACGCACGTACATGTACATACACGCGCACACACACACACACACGCTCATGATTCTCCTCAACCAATGCTGCAGTCCTGGAAACAAGAGAGTGCCTGTCTTGAATTCCCACCATAAACCACATTAATGACTGTGAAGTATTCCTGGTATTTACTCCCAGCAGTCTGGGAGCCGCTATGCAGTCACTCTGCTCTCCTCTCCTCTCCTCTCCTCTCTCACCTCTCCCTTACTTTTTCTTTTTTTGTGGGGTGGAGCGAGGGTCAAATCTCTTCTGTTATTGTTCCCTGCTTCTTTTTCTTGTGTATTTAATGTTCTCTCTGCCCTTGATAAAATTTCAAACTCCACGCATTTTATGATATAGAATTCTGCCTGAAGTAGTTACTAAGGAAAAAAAAGGAAAAGAAAACCTGTTTGTGTTTGAGTCCGTCTGCTTTGTGTCTCATCCCTGACTCCGCCCCTCTGTTTCTGTGGCTCCTCCCACAGGCGTGTACCAGATCAGCCGTCAGATCAAGGGGCACGACGGCAGTGTGTTCACCCTGTGCCAGATGAGGAACGGCACCCTGCTGACGGGAGGGGGGAAGGACCGCAAGATCACCCTGTGGGACCACGGCCTGAACGCAGAGAGAGACATCGAGGTAGAGAGAGACTCACCCCCAGCGCGGTCGCATGTGCACGGGCATGCTTACACATATGTACCTATGCATACAGGCACATGCACTTATACTGGAACATACACACTCACTCACATAGACACATACACACACACACACGCATGCACACGCACACACACATGGATGCATGCACTTATACATACAGGCACATGCACTTATACTTGCACATACACACTCACACACATAGACATATACACACACATTTACAAAAATACATACAGGTACATGCACTTATACACAGACACACACACACCCCCAAGAATACACACTTCCTCGTCCATTAAAATCATGTTCATCTTTCACATTTTGACCGTTCTCCCTTAACTCCTGCCCTACCTCTCTTCCTCCCTGTGGTCTCGCAGGTCCCTGACCAATATGGAACCATTCGAGCAGTGGCCGAGGGGAAGGGGGAGCAGTTTTTGGTGGGCACGTCTCGCAACTTTGTCCTAAGGGGGACATTTAACGATGGCTTCCAAGTAGAAGTGCAGGTGAGAGAAGGGTGGGACTCTTACATTGTCAGTGTATGTCCCTCTATGCATCCCAGCTCCCGTGATGTTGCCTCTTCAGTATAGTTTGTCCACAAATGTATGACTATTCCACTATTCTCGTAGCTACAGCACAAGTTAGACCATTGAGTACTCAGGTATGTATGTAGTCAGGCTGTGGACATAGGCAGTTTGGCGGATATTGTAGACTATGCACAGAAAAAAATCTTAGTGTACTTTTGAGACCGTGGTTTCATATAAACACCCTAGGCATGTTCTTCACCAGACTCCACACAGCGAAAATGTCGGTGTAAATCTAACACTGACATTTTTGCTGTGTGGAGTGTGGTAAAGTACATGCCTGTAGGTAGTTTATACACAGGTAGTCAGGCTTGTTTGGTTGTTGAATCACTGTACTCACATAGGCAATGGGACTCGCGTTCGGGTAGTTTGCTGAACTGGTAGCCAGGTGCACCAGTAGCTGTAGTTTGTACACAGGTAGTGAGGAACACGGGTGAAGAGCCTGCACTGGTTCCTGGTCGTGTCGAGCAGGGGAAGGGCTGGAAGGGTGTCCTGCACCAATAAAGGACAGGGATGGAGGGAAGGAGGCAGTTGCAGCCCAAACGGATGAAAGGAATTCCGTGACTGCACGGTCCGACCAGCGCCCGTCCCTCATTGGTTCCGACTCATTTGCTCCCTGAATGAGCACAGAAGAGAGCTATTTTATCAGGAGATGGAGCATTTATTGTACAGGGTGGGGGAGGAGGAGAGTCATTTTCTGGACATTTACAGTTTGAATAAACAAATGCCCGTCAAATTTCCCTTCAGTCTTTTAACTGTGGCCAGCTGGTCTTTCCGCTCGGCGATGTGTGTCCGTCTCTAAGTGTTTCCCTCTGTCTCTGTGAAAGAGGCTTGCTGCGCCTTGGTTCTCTTTGTGATGTGACGTCTGTAACCCTTAACTCCGCTTCTTCAGGGTCACACGGATGAGCTGTGGGGGCTGGCCTCGCACCCCTTCAAGGACCTGTTCCTCACCTGTGCTCAGGATAGACAGGTGTGCCTCTGGAACTCTGTTGACCACTCCCTGGAATGGACCAGGCTTCTGGACGTAAGCACTGCCTACCGCTGAGTCTAAGTGTCACGTCTGTCACATAACACATGCATGTTTGTTACGTCTGTCACGTGACACATGCATGTTTGTTATGTCTGTCACATGACACGTGCATGTTTGTTAAGTCTGTCACATGGCACATGCATGTTTGTTACGTCTGTCACGTGACACATGCATGTTTGTTACATCTGTCACATGGCACGTGCATGTTTGTTAAGTCTGTCACATGACACATGCATGTTTGTTACGTCTGTCACGTGACACATGCATGTTTGTTATGTCTGTCACATGACACATGCATGTTTGTTACGTCTGTCACATGACACATGCACGTTTGTTACGTCTGTCACATGACACATGCATGTCCTGCCTTCCCTGCGTGGCAAAGAGTCTGCAGGTTAATCTTGTCTAATATTGACGAAATGTTACTGAGATCTTTGTCTCTCCCTCCATCCATTCGTTCATTTTGTCGTCTTTTCCCTCTGCTTCCTCTTCTTCTTTCTGTCCTGTTCCACTCCTCTCTCTCACCTTTTCCCTCTCCCATTCCCTCTATCCATACATCTATCAATTCTTTCCTCCTTCTCTCTCCCTTTCTCTTGACCTACCCTTCCCTGCTCTCTCTTTTCCCTCCATTTCTTACTGTTACTGCTCCTCCCTTTATTTTCTTCTCTCTTCCATCCCCTCTTCTCTCCCTCTTTTCTCTCTCTCTCTCTCTCTCTCTCTCTCTCATCTCCTCCTCTCCCATCCCCTCCTCTCTTTCTCTCTCTCTCAGGAGCACGGTCACTGCGCAGACTTCCATCCCAGTGGTGCTGTAGTGGCCATCGGGACTCACTCAGGAAAGTACGTGTGCAGGCGGGCTGGAATTCTCACTCAGAAGAGTAGAGTAGAAGAGTCGCACAGTAGATATCATACGTTAGAACACACACAGTAGAAGTCATACGTTAGAACACTCACACAGTAGAAGTCATACGTTAGAACACACACAGTAGGAGTCATACGTTATAACACACACAGTAGAAGTCATACGTTAGAACACACACAGTAGAAGTCATACGTTAGAACACACACAGTAGGGGTCATACGTTAGAACACACAGTAGGAGTCATACGTTAGAACACACACAGTAGGAGTCATATGTTAGAACACACACAGTAGGAGTCATACGTTAGAACACACACAGTAGGAGTCATACGTTAGAACACACACAGTAGAAGTCATACGTTAGAACACACACAGTAGAAGTCATATGTTAGAACACACACAGTAGGAGTCATACGTTAGAACACACACAGTAGGAGTCATACGTTAGAACACACACAGTAGGAGTCATACGTTAGAACACACACAGTAGAAGTCATACGTTAGAACACTCACACAGTAGAAGTCATACGTTAGAACACTCACACAGTAGAAGTCATACGTTAGAACACACACAGTAGAAGTCATATGTTAGAACACACACAGTAGGAGTCATACGTTAGAACACACACAGTAGGAGTCATACGTTAGAACACACACAGTAGAAAAGTCATACATTAGAACACTCACACAGTAGAACACTTATACAGTAGAAATTGGATCTGTGCATTAGTAGAATAGAGCACAAACGGTAGAAAATTCACACAGAAGCACACACGTTGTAGCTGTGGTCTCTACTAGCATGGGGCGTGGTGACAGGAATGGTCTGTGATGAAGTCAAGCATGTGTACTCCATTAAGTGAAAGCTCTCTGCCCCCCTGGTCAGGTGGTATGCTCTCGATGCTGAAACGCGGGACCTGATCGCCATCCACACAGACGGGAATGAGCAGCTGTCTGTCATGCGCTACTCCGTCGGTAGGTGGAGTCCTGGGGCGTGTCCTACTCTTACTCTTCTTGCTAAGCCACTGTCCTCAACATACAGGGAAATCACCCACAAGACTCTGCTTCCCCCCCTGCAGATGGCACCCTGCTGGCAGTGGGATCACATGACAACTTTATTTACCTCTACACCGTGTCGGATAAGGGCCGGAAGTACAGCAGATACGGGAAATGCACTGTAAGTCCTCCCGCGCTCCTGACCACAAACACCTCTCCTCTCTCCTCACACCCTGCTCCTCTCTGCTTCTCTCCACACCTCTCCTCTCTGCCCCGCTCCTGACCACAAACACCTCTCCTCTCTCCTCACACCCTGCTCCTCTCTGCTCCTCTCCACACCTCCTCACACACCACTGCTCTCTGCTCCTCTCCACACCTCCTTACACACTTCTCCTCTCTGCCCCGCTCCTGACCACAAACACCTCTCCTCTCTGCTCACACCCTGCTCCCCTCTGCTCCTCTCCACACCTCCTCACACACCTCTCCTCTCTGCCCCGCTCCTGACCACAAACTCCTCTCCTCTCTGCTCACACCCTGCTCCTCTACACACCTCCTCACACACCACTGCTCTCTGCTCCTCTCCACACCTCCTTACACACCTCTCCTCTCTGCCGCGCATCTGACCACAAACACCTCTTCTCTCTGCTCACACCCTGCTCCCCTCTGCACCTCTCCACACCTCCTCACACACCTCTGCTTTCTGGCGTGGGTCGTCCGAGGAGGGGGCAATTTCAGACGGCAGAACCACACGTGTACGGCCGTGCTCTGGCGTCCCTCCTCTGATAGAACAGATGCCTGCACCAGCCACGCGCCAAGCGTGCTGCCCCCATGTGATGTCCGTGTGGCGGAGCTGGCGGGCTGAGGCTTTGAATGAGACGTCGGCCAGCGGAAACACAATATGTAGGAGAGCACGTGCTTGTCTACGCTCTTCCAGACGGGCGAGAGACATTTTTCGAGAAGACGTGGTCTTGCATACATACATACATCAAAATATAGATGTCCCAAATTGGGAGAAAAACATAATCTTGGTTTGTTGGATGGTTTCAAAAAATAAAATATATAAAAATAAAAACAATGGTTATGATGACTAAAACAGGATCACTAATGTGGGTTATGTGATTGTGGTCATGTGAGAACAAACACTGTTAACTGGAGTTGCCCCAAGATGTAGGTTCAGTTCAGGGCAGTTGAATGCAAGTGTGGTCATAGTGCCAATTTGTTTCATTTACATGTAGTCACGATCAGGTCCCATCGGGAGGGGGGTGGGGGGGTCAGGGAGCGCCATGGACTCAGACGAGAAGTCTTACCTCAACACAAAAAAAAGGGAAAAGAATTGAAAGGACCACAAGTGAAAGGATAAAGAGTGTTCCACCTTCTTCCGCCCTCTCTGTTAATCTTGAAAGGCTGAGCGCTCCAGTGAGAACAAAGGCCTAATTAAAGTTGTGGGAATGTGCATTTGTGCTTTTATTGGGGCTGGCAGACTGTGCGCTTTCTTGGCCTCCCAGGGGATTGTGGGATGTCTGTGCGTAGATTAAACGCACAGCTGTGCAATAATATCCAGAGAGCAGGAGGACCCGTCTCAAGGTTATACGTACAATATGAACTGAGATGCACTGTGTGCGTGTGTGCGTGTGTGTGTGTGTGTGTGTGTGTGTGTGTGTGTGTGTGTGTGTGTGTGTGTGCGCGTGTGCCTATGTGCGTGTGTGCGCACGTGTGTGTGTGTGCATGTGTGTGCATGTGTGTGCGTGCATGTGTGTGCGTGCATGTGTGTGTGTGTATGTGTGTGTTGGATGCAAGCCTACAGACTCCAAGCAGATCATGCAAAGTGCCAAGAGAGACAAACTGAGATTCCTCCCTCCCCTCCCTCTCTTTCTCTCTCTTTCTCTCTCTCCCTCCCTGATTCTGAGTGGGGAGGACAGACAAGCAGAGGGAGAGTGGAGGAGTGGGAAAGATCAGCCTGCCAGTCCTCCCCCCTCTCTCTCTCTCTCTCTCTCTCTCTCTCCCTCCTGCTCTCTTCCTCTCTCTCGCTCTTTCTCTCTCCCTCCCTCCAGCTCTCTTTCTCCCTCCTGCTATCTTCCTATCTCTCTCTTTCTCTCTCTCCCTCCCGCTCTCTTCCTCCCTCTCTTTCTCTCTCTCCCTCCCTCTGCCTCTCAAAACCTGTATTTGTATCAAATGCACTTGATTAGATTAGATTATTTACATAATAATTTTTCACAAAGATTCCACCTACATGGAGCTATTTGGCTCTGTATCCAATGCTTTGACCCTGCCTGCTCAGTTTCACTTTATCAGCATGCTGAACTGTTCTGAACCGTTGTTGAACCACACTGAACCATGCTCGCAGTAATGGTGCATCTCTCTGTTCTGCCTTTGTCTCAGGGACATTCCAGCTACATCACACATCTTGACTGGTCCCCCGACAACAATTTCATCATGTCCAACTCAGGAGACTATGAAATCCTTTACTGTGAGTGTATAAGCACTTTCCCACCATACCCACATTGCTCTACCAGCTGGCAGCTTCTTATATTTCAGGTCTTTATATGTATGTCAGTGTGACACCCACGTAATATTATACACACCCAATTAAACGTGCTCATGTGAGTGCACTCTCATGCAAGCCTGCACAAATGTGTGTGCGCACACACACACACACACACACACACACACACACGCACACACACACACACACAGAACAAAGGGTTTATGCTCTGACACACTGATGCAAGTGAATGCTATGGGGCTGATTGTTGGCTCTCATATCCCGCTCTCGCAGGGGACATTCCAAACGGTTGCAAGCTGATCCGGAATCGTTCAGAGTGCAAGGATATCGACTGGGCCACGTACACCTGCGTGCTGGGCTTCCACGTCTTCGGTCAGTCCCGCCACCATGGCCACACCTTACAGGACGTGCATGTTACACAGTCTGTTTGATGCAAAAAATGCCACTCACACAAGACCTGCTTCACCTCCTTAATGCATCGAACCTTTAAGACGAGCATTAATTATTGTTCAAACGTGCTTGTGAGTGACCACAACATGTTCAACTGGCTCATATAAGCAGTTACTAATGTTTGTTGAATGCTTATAACCAGTTATAAATGATTGTCGAATGCTTACTGCAAGCCTACGAAGTGCTATGAAGACACTCACAGTCTTCAAAGGACGTGTTCCTTTTTGTGTGTTTTGAGTTTTGGGTGGGCTGTTGGTTTGGCTTCTATCCTGGTGCGCGTGTGTGTGTGTGTCTGTCTGTCTGTCTGTGTGTGTGTGTGTTGTGTGTCTGCGCGTGCGTGCATGCATGTGCGTGCGTGTCTGTGCGTGCGTGTATATGCGTGTGTGCGTACGTATGTGTTGTGCGTGTGTGTGTGCGTGCGTGCGTGCCTGTGTGTTTGTGCGTGCGTGTGTGTGCGTGCCTGTGTGTGTGTGTGTGCGTGCGTGCATGTGTGTCTGTGCGTGCGTGTGTGTGCGTGTATGTGCGTGTGTACGTACGTATGTGTTGTGCGTGTGTGCGTGCGTGCGTGCGTGCGTGCACGCACGTGTGTGTGTGGAGGGGGGTGTTACTGGATTTCTTTTTCTCCTGTGGGGGTGGGCTTTTGTACTAAATGAGGGCTGGTATTTTAGCATTTCTGTGGGACTGCCTGCGCCAGACTGTCTGTGGTCAGATGGTAGTGGGGCCTCAATCACACCATCAGGAATTCTCACTCTGCACGTTTCTCCCCTTTCCCTCTCTTTTTCCTTTCTTTTATTTGTGTTTTTGTTATGAAGACTTTCAACGAAAGCATTTGAGCCAGAATGGCGCATAACACTCCATTCCTGCATGATGTCTAAGTCAGCGCTCAAAATGCTCACAGTAAAACTCACATATAAACGTGTCACTTTTTATTTTTGGACCAGATTGTAAAAATGATGGAAAATAATTTGTTTTAATTGGCTAACGTTTTAATTCCCCCTCACCTGGAATTGTCTTCTGGTGGCGTCGACAACCGCTGACACCCAGGGGCCCTGCTCAAAGGATCTGTCCTCAGCTCTTTATAACGCTGGAAAACCCGTTAATTCTTGACTTTCAGATTCCATTGCACTGAGCCCAGGGGTTGAAAGGGAACCGGAAAGTGAAGCTGATAGTCCCCCTGAGACACGTAACAGGTTTCGGTGAGGGGAGCAGAGAGCTGAGCGGCTCTGTGTCTCTCGTGTGCTAGTCTGCCCGCTGGTGGGCGGTTTCAGAATGGCAGTCGTTAGCCATTGTAGGCAGGATGCAGGGTCCACGGAGCGAGGAACTGAGGTGTTGCTCAACAGACACTGAGGGGGAAACAGGCGGTCTTCTGACCGCGGTGGCCAGGCGAGGTTCGGGAAAGGCTCACTGTAACGTTAATCATTGGAAAGCGTGCGTCTGTGTGATAAGTGTTTCCACTGGAAATTTTTTTAAAAAAATGCTCGAGACGTATCAGGGTAATTTTTTTTGGAACCTTTCTCATTTCCACGTGCAAATATTAGATATTTGCGGTCAAAAAATAAAATCTAGTTCCTAATGGGGAACTATAGCGCCATCTTCTGGAGAGCATTAGAACACAGAGTAAAGGATGTGTACCTTCACGTGTGGGTGTAAACCCCGCTCTGCGTCTCATTTCGGACAGGGGTGTGGCCCGAGGGATCAGACGGGACGGACATCAACGCGCTGATCAGGTCCCACAACAGGAAGGTGATCGCGCTGGCTGACGATTTCTGCAAAGTGCACCTCTTTCAGTACCCCTGCTCCAGACCCAAGGTGAGCTGTCCCTCAGAGTGGACCGGACCGGACCGCACTTGTACCCAACACAAGCCAGCGTTAGCACTGTGTACTGCTAAATTTGGTTTTGATTAAACTTCTTGATGTGCTCAAGGCTGTTCTTGTGGTCCTGTATGAAACATTCATCTACTGGTGAATCAGCATTGGTGTACACAGCTAATTGTGTAATTGAGACAAGGTAATTGGTGGAAACCAAAAACATGCATACACACTGGCCCTCTAGGAATTGGGTTCTCCATCCCTGCACCAAGCTACTATAACTGTACTAAATCTAAAAGTATCCAGCTTACATTAGCATAACTGCTTTCTCGCTCTCCCCCCCCACAGGCTCCAAGTCACAAGTACAGTGCTCACAGCAGTCACGTGACTAACGTCAGCTTCCTGCACAGCGACAGTCACTTGGTGTCCACAGGCGGCAAGGACACCAGCATCATGCAGTGGCGACTGGTGGAGAAAATCCCCTCTCTACACACGAGCGAGAGCCTGACCCTGGGGGAGGGGCTTATTCAAAACTCCACTCCCCGGGGTGGGCCCACGCCCCCCGTGCAGTCAGACAAACCCACTGAACCCATCTCGCTCCCGCTGACCTCCCTGCCCACCACGGGCACCACCACACCCCCTCCCACCCCTACTGAGCCTACATTCAATGGACAGCAGCAAAGCTCCCCTGACACCCCGCCCCCTTCTTCCATCGTCACACCCCCTTCTTCCATTACCCCACCCCCTTCTTCCATTACCCCACCCCCTTCTGCCACCACCCCAACCCCCTCTGACATCACTCCCACCCCGTCCGACAGCACACTGAGCGCCAAGGACAGCCTGGAACCGAATGACGACACGGCCACGCCCAGCGACGGGCACACACCCTCGTAAGAACCTGAGCCAGAACCCAGAGTTCGCTCTCCATCCTGCTCTGAGCTCCCCCTAGAGGCCATTTGATCTTTCCAGGGGAGTGCAGCTGCGTTTCTTGTTTTAGTTTTTTAGTTTTTCTCTGGTTTTTTGATGTTTCTTTTTTATGTTATTTTTGTCTGTTTGTTTTTTGTTGTTTTGAAGTCATTGTTAAATTCCAGATTGCTTGGAAAAAGGGGTGCATGGTCTAAAAATAGGCTGGATATTCAGTTTAGTGTTTTGTTGGTTGAGTTTATGAGCTAAGGGTTCGAGGAGAGAACTTCACTGTTATTTTAGATGATGCAGGTAATTAAACTGAACGTTGAAGCATGGAGAAAGTAGACACAAAAAAACACAGACACTAATACAGTCAAAAACACACAAACAGACACTAACATACTAATGTTAACGGCAATGCACATAGACTCACACTCAAATGCTATCAGACACAAAGATATATTCTAGAGGAAGAAATTACCATCCAGAGAGAGGGAAAGTGGATGCTTCCTGTGCTTTGAAGAGGACGCTTAAAAGCTGACTCAGTTTTATTTTCCTTATTTTAAAATGTTATTTTTATCTATTCATTCTTCTATTGGTGAATAACAATGCAAAAAAATAGAGGAGCTGCTCTACCTCTACAACTCAACACACACACTGACACACACACACACACAGGTCTATAACACCACTGCATAGACAGACAGAGAGAGAATGAGGCAGTGCGATGGCTGGCTCAGGGTGTAATAGACAGACAGACAGACAGACAGAGAGAGAATGAGGCCCAGTGCGATGACTGACCCATGTCCCACGTATGTCACCTGCTGTGAACCTGAAACTACTCAGTATCTGTGGATTTCCATTATGACCCCAGACCAGTTTAACACACAGCATCCCACCGCTCGCTCTCGTTCTTAAAACAGACAAACGACAGCACACAGCCATCAGCGTTCAACAGTATTCACAGGCCCGGTTGTCCCGCAGTTATAATAAAGACAGATACTGTAAAAAACTAAATGCAGTTACATTTGGAATGTAGTAGTCCCCTTCTTGGATAGCAACCATATGTCTGCCTCTGCCGTTAACCTATGCTCGTAGACTCCCTCTCGCCACATTCTTTCACCTGAGAAAAAAAACTACATTTGTTGCCTAATTTTTGGTGTCATACTGTATTGAGTGTTTAATGGACATACAGTCGTACAGGATCAGCTGTGTGATTAGTGGTATGAAAGTTCAGGTCAGGGGCCCCTTCATACGGTCAGGTTATTGTCAGGGGCCTTTTCACACGGTCACAGTCAGGGGCCTCGATCCCTGACCAGATGACTGCATGATGACAATCATTCAGACCTTACACTCTGTATGTTCTTTCTTTGTTTATTATTATTAGTTTGTTTCTCAGTCTTTTATTTTATGTCTTTTAACACCGTGAGGTCAAAAATGACTTTTAAGCGATTCCCCTGCCAGTCAGCACCGGAGGAGCGAATTTGAACTCGCCTCATCCGAGCGTTCAGATTTACATGGTTTTACAACAGTTTGCGTTTAATTACGCTATGAACTTCTCCATGTCTTCAGGAGTCTGCTTTTTTGAGAGTGGGTGGGTGTGCATATGCATTTTCTTCTCTTTTTAGGGTTGATTAGAGACAGTTTTTTTCTCTTTTCTGGACTGAAATATTTTAAAACCGATTTGAAATTTTCTGTTCTTTTTTTTTTGTTTGTCTTTTTTGGACTGAGACGTTTTTTTAAAAAGTCTTAAGTGTGTGAGCCGGCGTTTACACACCTGTGTCATTCCGGATGGCGTCCCAGGTGTCATTCCCCTCCGCTGAATCTCAGGATAAATCCACAGGAACACAACCAGCCCGGACGGAGAAAGGAGACCCCTTTCTCCTGAAATCTTGCCCCCCCCTTCCCCCTTCCCCCTTCCCCCGTATGGGAACGCGCTGGTATCTGATGCAGTTGTATAGAGAGATGATGTTTAAAGAAAAGGGTTTTTTTGGGATTCTGGAAGTGGTGCGTACTCTGTATGTGATGTGGATGCATCGCTCCCTGTGTGGAATTATGGACTGACGGGATACATGCCGCGTCCCAGGCCTCGTTTGATCACCGTGGCAACTGTGTTGGCCTAGAGCAGGCCACTCAGCCATGACGTACGTGATTGGCCAGGCTGCAAGGAGCTGTCAAGTTGCCAAGAAATGATGTTAATATTGTGCTTTACAAACCTGCAGAGCTAATGGAGAAGAAATAGCTGCCAGGTTTCAGGGCAGCGATGTGATTGGCTACACACAGTCAGGGTAAAAGGTGTTTTTTTTTCTTCTTTTTAAAAAAATAATATTTTTTACAAAGGCTGCATGATACAGTGACTTTGTAAGAAGGCATGTGGTGTAGCGATAGAGGATGTTTGTATTGCTTGCACTGAGAAGTGATGGTAATGACATTGTAGGTGAAAAATGTGCAAGAGGAGGTGACTCCATTGCGGATGGGATGTCAATTAAAGGGCTCAATATGATGAAGGGTATACGATAGGCTCAGTGCAGAGATTTGCATCATGGGACAGATTTATGCTAAAGGCTGTACTGCTCATACCATTGGAATACCAACCTTTCCAGCTGATCTTCAAAGAACCTCTTTTGTTTTCTGTGTATATTATAATTTTCAGAATGTCTCCCAGTGAAATGCTTGTGTTCTCTCCAGGGAATGTTTTTAGTAATTTTTTCAGTATTTTCTTATTAAATAATTTCAGTTAAAAAAAGGAGCCAACTCCAAGAGAGCCATACCTTCGACCGCACAAAGCCTAACATTGGTTTTGGTAGACTATTTTCAACCCCTTCTTTCCTGTCATGCCACCACCCCCTTGAAGCCACAGGGGGGCGCTGTTCCTCTCCGTGAGCGAGAAACAATGTGACAGAAACTGCAAAGAAGGTGCTGTGACTGATTTGTTTAGACCCCGTTTAAACCGTAGCCGTGGAACCCGGCAAGCACAAAGTCGAATAGACGCTGACTGATCTGCGAATCACTAGAGACCGTTTTTTTATTTCTTAGGATTTCCAAATGCCGACTAAATTAATGTTGTTCCTCTGTAAATTTCCAGCGGGTTGACCTGTCCCAAGTTAGTCCTGACAACAACAAAAATTAAGAAAGCCACCCAGGAGCTAATCTAGGCCCGCTAGCCTGGTTCCCGCTCTACAATTTCCCATGCTGTCCTGTTTGTACATTCAGGTGTGGCTACTTTGTGTGTATATAATGGTATGCCTGTGTGTATATATCTGTTTTATTCAGTGATGTTAAAAATCACTTTTGTTATCAAAATCCATCGCTTCCGACAAAAAAACGTGTAGGGAATTTGTTTTTAATCATTCGCAGCGGCATACCAAAGTTTTTAATAATACCCGCCCGCTAACTGCGTCAAATTGTAGTGGAATCCTCAGATTTTGGCAGAGGGGTGTGATGGTGGGAACAACCTTTGGAACAAGGAATAAACAAAAACGGTGCTCTGGTGACAGGATAGAGGGGCGTGTCCTGACAGAGGAGTGGGCCTGGCAGTAGGGAGGAGGTGTGGCCTTCCTGAGATTGTTGCTCCAGTCAGTATGGTCGTATCTAAAATGACCTTTCGCCTGCCTCTGCGGGCCATAGCAGTGGTCAGCTCCGGGAGGCCAGCCGTCGACAAAATGCTTGAATGTGTCTGAGGGGAGTTGCCTTGATACCTGTCTGTGTCAGGAGGGGAGGGTATCAGGGTAAAAGGGGTCTGGTGGAACCCTCTCGTACCCAATGTTCTCTTTAAGGGAGATGCACGAAACCGCAGAGACCAGTACACCCCACATTGTCTTCTTTTTAGACACTGGCAGAAATCCAAAATCGACCGTGCTCAAATTACACAGATACTGCACTACGTCCAGACACAATGTCGCCGTGGAAAAGAGCAACGTGCTGGATGGTACGAGCCCGATATCCCATCATGCACCACTTCAGCGGGCACAGGGTGTTCTGGTCTCTTCTCGGGACGTGTGCCCATCTCAGTTTTATTTAATTTGCCCTCCCCCCCCTCCAGTTTTTGACCCTGAAGGGCTTGTACTGTGGCTGTTTGTGAGTTCGGCTAGGGAAAATGAAAAATAAAAAATAAACTTTCAAAAGGATCTGAAAGTTCAGTCTTCAGCCAATTCCTAGAAGAGCTGTGAATGTTTGGGGTGGGGAGGGGGTGGGATTTACGTCATATCATAACTGGGTGCATTGGGTCAGTGACGGTCACTGAGCGTGTTCTGGATGATCCTTCGTGATTGGCCAGCGCTTTGACGCCTCTGCAGAGGAAGTGGGTGGCGGTCCTCACGTGGCCCTGTTGGGCGGGGTGGCGGTCCTCACGTGGCCCTGTTGGGCGGGGTGGCGGTCCTCACATGGCCCTGTTGGGCGGGGTGACGTGCTTTAGAAGCTTTACTGACAAAGAGAGTAAGAATTGTACAAAATAAAACGTTTCGTGATGATGAAACTTGTGTGATTTAAAATATGAATGGGGGGGGGGCTTTGACGTGAAGATGTTTGAGCCGATCTGTTTCTCATGCATTCCTGTCAAACGGCAGAAAAGTACTGAAGATTATTAAAAAAAAAAAAATAAATAAATAAGGATGTTGTTTTGTTGTTATTTTATGATTTGATGTTCAACAATCAATCTTCTATGAGGAATGAAATTATATGAGAACATCTTTTGTGTGTGTGTGTGTGTGTGTGGGGTGGGGGGGAGGGGAGGGGACATCCCACGTTTTTTCTGTTTCTCGCTTTTTCAGAAACCCAATTACATTAGCAGGCCTCTGACGTCAGTGTCGCAGCCTCTGTCAGTTGGGAGGGTGAATAGTGTGTGGTAGCTCCCAAACGCGCGTAGCTTGGCCCGCTCCCACTTTTGGTAAGCTGCAGAAAAGCATGCACACTCCTATGGACCTCATGATGTCGACCCCCCATCCCACACACTACCAAAGTAACCTATGAGTGTGAGCCGTTCAGCAGTGTAATTACATTCAGCTGTGCCATTTCCCAGACAACATGGCAATTTGTGTATTGTTCATTCATTTAACTCATTTAATTTTATTTATGCTTTAGCTGTAAGTAGGGAATTTTACACCCCAGATCACTGGTTACTGAAATTGCACCAATGCATCATCTTTTTGATTTATTTTTTTCTTTCCCTCTCTAAGGCTGTGCATGTGGGTGTGCGCGTGTGTGTGTGCGCGCACGATTTACTGGCAGATGACCTGTGTGAGAGCAAACATTGGCTGGGGCCGTGCTGTCTAAGCAGAGGTGTGTGTGTGTGTGCGCCTGGCTGGCAGAAAGACGAGTGTAAAGGCCGGAGCACATTTGTGTTTACTTCGGGGACATGGTCGTCCAACCCTGTGCCCCTCTGTAGCCACCTCTCTCTCTCTCTCTCTCTGTGTGTGTGCGTGTATGTGTGTGCCTGGCTGGCTGGCAGACAAACTGGAGGAGTGTAAAGGGCATAGCACATTTGTGTTTATTTTAGGGACGAGGTCGTCCAACCCTGTCCTCTGGCACAGTGTGACTCTGCCAGGCCTGGAATCTTGGGGTGCTTTCACATATTGAATGCAGTTCTCTGGACCTGTGTCTTGGAGCGCTTCCACAGATTCCAAAGAATACGGTTTGCATTCACAGTTGTAAACTTGTAAACGTTTTCGCCGTCTGTGACGCAAAATTTATTGCACGCACCACTAACGGTTAATAAGTAGAACTTCAATGCCAAAATGAAGAACAACATTCAATTTTTGTTACTTCTATACGTTTACTCCAATTAATTAGTTTAAGCTTAGTATTATCTTAGTTTTATTATCGTAGTAGTTAGTAGTCGTACCTCTCTCGACTGTTTCAGTGAGCGATATTAACTTATCTCGTGAGCTCACGAGACTCGCAGGAAAAAAATGGAACGCACTGCGTCATAATACCTGGTACCAGGAATCGTATCCTGGACAGACCTCCGCGACAGGTAGGCTACCAGGATTAGCTCGGTCCAGGGCTCGGTTCCCTTTCACATATGCGTACTGAAACGGATCAGGCCTCTAAACACTCCAGGAAACGGATCAGAGAGCCATATGTGAAAGCGCCCCTAATCACCTATCCATTCTTTCTTTTTATGCTTTTTGTTTACAACCGGCCTCTATGCAGCGTACTGTAGACACACAGAGCTCCCACCAGTCCGACTGTGAGGTTAAATCCCGCTAGATGCATTGTGGACTCCCTGAACACCCGTCATCCCCCAGAATGCGTATAATATCACAGGCAGAGATGTGTGGGTCACCAGGCGCAAAGCTTTATTTTTTGTGTGTGTGCCCTGGGCTGAATCCCCCTGACAGCTGCGGTTGAGTTTATAGCGGAGGAGGCGAGAACGAGGTGAAGGGGACGAGGGAACGGATCCACGCAGCAGTCCAATCGCTCGTCAGCTGTTCTTGGTGCGGTTTGGCACTCTGGCGCCCCCTGGCACCCGGATCAGGCATTGCATCGGTCCTTTTCGCAGCACGTCCAGCCTGGCTTCTGGCAGTACTCCATAGTGGTGCAGCCCTTGTCCCCATTATCTGCAGTAAAAAAACAAACACAGTGCATCAGCCATTAACCAGCTACTAGCCTCAGTATTACCCTGTCTACAACTACTGTCCAGCCAGCGACATACCAAGCAGCAAATAACCTACTTTTCAAAGCTTTTTTCATCTCCTCTCCTGAATCTCCTCAATGGTACATTGATATCAGTTATTAAAATAATGTTTAGCCCAGACTCTTCTAGTCTTTGTAATGTTTACCATGAACTATTACATAATCCTGAATCCAATATTTTGAACCCTCTGCACCCCCTCCCCATGTCGGCAATACATAGCGTTATCAGCTAATAACCGCTAACACTCTTCACGACCCCCAAAATGTTTGTACTTCAAATACAGTACATCAGCTAAGCCTCAGGGCAGTAGGAGGAACATCAGCAACCCCCTTAAACTGGAGGTCGCTTTTTCATTGGTTTATCTCTTAACGTCCCGCAACAGTTCGGAAGGGGGATGGGAATCTATGTGACCTGGGTCTGGGTCAGTTTAGTCTGTAGAGCTCCAGTTATTCCGAAAAATAGAAACAACATTACGCAATGATAAATCTGACCGACAAGCCTAGCCCTCTATTTGTGCACACAGTTATACTTTAAAACACTGCACACATTTTTTGTCAGTAAGATCAGCCATTGTTGTTGTTGCTGGAAGATGTATTCAATTCTGACCTGGGTTCAATCGACGTGTGTCCGTAATGTGGATTAACAGTTGAATGCAAGTTAAGTTCCTTTTCTTCAAACGTTTTGGTCTTGGTTCCGCAGTTTGTGAAGATAATGTCGAAGTGGTTGCCTTTTCACTTGACTTGACAAGTCAAAGTGAAAATGAAATGCTGAGTGACTTCCCGCCATAGTGTACATTTGCTGCGTCAAAGCTGCGCCATGTCTTACAGTTACACACTTACGTTTTGTGTAGCAGGCCTGGGGGACTTTACTTTTGCACTGCAGCAGCTGATTTCTGATTAACAGGAAGTCTTCGCCGTAGCACTCTATCTGGTACTGTGCTGTGTGTGAGAGAAAGACATGAACTAAAGCTGGTCTGTATGCGTCAGTCCACCCCCCTAGAGTACTTGACATTCATAAAATATTGACAAACTTGGCTTTGTATCTAAACATAGTACAAATGCATTATAACATTTCACCTGAATATTGTTTGTGTGTGTGTGTACTCGAGAGTACTTTTTTGTTTGTTTGATGGATTGATTTGCCCCCCCGCCCCCTCCCTTTTTTGGGTTAGCTTCAATCTCGGCCACAAATTGCTCCCCATATAGGCAGCATTACAAGGTAGTTCACAAAAATAGCCAGAGTGGGTTTCAGCTGCTGAATAGTAGAAAACAGTTGGAAAAGCTTGAGGAAAAAGAAAGCATGTTTGTTGTAGCAAACTAGGACGAGACCGTTGAAAACATTGGCAGTATTATTGCCACTGGCAGAGCCACTGCACTACGGCAAGGAAAGATCCCCACGGGGGGCTTAGGGTACTTTAAATATGGTTTAAAATCCCCGGCAGAGGACGGGGTGCAGAAGACTTACCCGTGCACAGGGGAAGGAGCAGAAGAAGCACCAGCCAGGCTTTGATCATGGTGAAGACTGGTGTTGAGAGAAAACTAGTGTGAGTGAGAGCTCTGAAAGATATCTGTCTGTTGGGGTCAGGGTGTGTACGCACTTTTTATACCGCCTTGCCTGTTATGTGCACACGCATCTGCACCAGGGGCGTGTCTAGACAATGTAAAGTCCTGGGGCTCAGCCGATGATATAATGTAAAAAAAATTTTTGCTCAAAGTGAGAAAAGGGTACATCAACCTCGAAAACCAATTTGATGACACCCAAGATGAATGATTAAATGCTACAATAACAGTACACAGGTAAAGTTTTTAAATCAAATCAAAAGGGCCAAGGGCATAGGAGTAGTTTACCGTCTGTGGGGGACACTTGAGTACTAGGGGGGTCCGAATATTTTTTTAAAACAGAACTTAAATGCTCATTTCTAGTGCCTTTTGAGAACAGTATTTATTAATCTGCTGTTAAACAAATTATGACGTGAAACAAAAGCACTCCAGAGAGCTAACAATATCCTACTGCAAAACAAACCAATCTTAAAAAACATTTTTTTTATTTGTGCTCTTGCAAAATCTCCCTCCCTCCCTTTCTTTTCTCGTGTCGCTGGATCACATGCTGTATTAATAGATATTATTCTGTTTCTATTTAAATGCTGGGTTGGGTACGAGGCTGAAGTTGGTTCTTTATTCGCAGCTTCTTATTCGTAATTCCCGGTCCACCTTAAACTTTTTGAACTGGTTTCTTATTTGCGGCTGCTTGTTCGCAATTTCACAGGCTGATCCAGAACAGTTTTTAAAGGCTTAAAATCGGTTTGGCCCGCACGTTACACACACTACATCAATTAAAATATGCATGTACTTTGTAAAAAAAAAAGGTGATTTTTTTCTGGTCCAGTACATGTTTCATGCTAAAAAACAAATGAAAAATGGGCTGAAGGGTCCTCCCCTGTTCAACCAGTCATTTCTGCCCGGCCCAAATGGGTATTCCATTCAAAAACTGGTTGCGAAAATGCGTCTGCGGGCTAATTTAGCCCCTCCTTTTAAAGGGTTAAATCGTCCTGGGCCGCACATTACTCACAATATGTCAATGCAAATATACATGTACTTTGTATAAAAGGTGATATTTGCTTCACCCAGTACATGTTTCAGGCTCAAAAACAAATTAAAAAACTGGTTTCTTATTCACAGCTCTGAACTTAGGCAAATATTATACTGCGGTAAAGTTAAGTTTTATATTCAATGTTCGATATTAGATTTTCGTGCGTCAATAGCTCTACAACAGAACAAGTAAATGTGCTGAAAATAACAGCTCTAAATCAGAGGAGCTCTGAGAACGCAGCAAACGCTTCTTTTGACCTTTCATCGTTATTTTAATATTACGGAAAACCTCGTCAATAACTTACCCCCCAATTCTCATAGAGATCCATTCAAATGCAGAGAGGTTATAGTATCGCTTGTAACAGTACCTGAAAATAAGATATTGAGAGGTTTTTTTTTATATTGATGGGTCACAGACTTCAGGAAGTAACAGCATGCAAAGGATATGCGACCAAATATTAAATATGATACTTTCAAAATACATTAAAACAAAAGGTTGAATACTTATGCACATGAGAGATTTTAGTTTTAGATTTTTAATACATTTGCAAAAATTTCTAAAAACATGTTTTCACTTTGTCATTATGGGTTATCGAGTGTAGATTGATGGGCAAAAATGGCAATTTTCATTTAAAATTAAATCTACAATAAAGTCTTCAAAAAATGAAGGGGGTTGAATAATTTTGAGTGCAACTGTAAGTAAACAAAAATTTCTATAAATGTAGTATACTTAAAACCCCTGGATGAAATACTTACTTCCAGGGTTTCGTTGAGTATATTCGGGAGCATACTTTTTTAATAAGTACACAAACATTTTGGTCACATAAATATGACACACAGCTTCGTTTTAAAAATGAGGCGCAGGTTCGCTGACATTTTCAATAACAACAAAAACAACTTGTGGCATGGCCATGCAAGGGTAGGACAATGGGACATCTTACGACACTTCCTCAGTATGGTTGGAAAATAGTATGGAGAATATATTTATTTTCTTACTGTATGGCACGTACTAAACAGTACACAGTAAACAGTACACCGCTGCTAGTGCACAGTACACAGCAGACAGGATGCAGTCTAGGGCTCTGATTCAGACACAGCCCTAGACTCTTTCTTGTTGATTTGATGTTCAGGTAACAGCCACACGAGGGCACTGTGCAAGAGCAGTGGGCTGATCTGGGGGGAGTAGATTGTGCAGAGGTCCAAGTATGGCACAAAAGCACTTTAGACTTTAGTGTAGTATACAGAGATTATCACAGGAGGGAAGAAAGATTGTCACCAGGAGAAGGTTATTACCCCACCCTAGGTTTACACTTGTTTTCAGAGCCAAAGAACAGAATATAGCCAAATCTTATCTTTGTATTTGATAGATTATTGTTTTTGTATTAAACTTTTATTTAACAAGGCAGCTCACTTAAAGACAAATTATTTTTTACAAGGACAGCCTGACAAGAGACAAGCCTCTTGGGGGAGGGGGGGGGGGGGGGGGATACAACAACAACCACAACTTCAGATAGTTCCTTATCAAATTATATGAAATGGTGATCTATTGTAAGGAATGTATGTGAAGGGTGTATGTTTACAGGGCTCTCAGTCACCCTGACTCCTCCCCCTCTCTCTCAGCTCAGATATGAGTGGTGCATTAACACCCCTGACTCCTCCCCCGCTCTCTCAGGTCAGATATGAGTGGTGCATTAACACCCCTGACCCCTCCCCCTATCTCTCAGCTCAGATATGAGTGGTGCATTAACACCCCTGACTCCTCCCCCTCTCTTTCAGCTCAGATATGAGTGGCATTAACACCCTGACTCTTCCCCCTCTCTCTCAGCTCAGATATGAGTGGCGCATAAACACACCTGACTCCTCCCCCTCTCTTTCAGCTCAGATATGAGTGGTGCATTAACACCCTGACTCCTCCCCCTCTCTCAGAGCTCAGATATGAGTGGTGCTAGTAACACACTAGCACATGGGAGTTTCTGACTGACATGCACCAGCTGTGCAGTGCAGTGGTGGACGGGGGAGAGTATGAGAAGAAGGTTTCCTACTACTCAACACCTTGGTTTATGTCATCGACCAGGTGGGGACATCCACTAGTGGTAAACCACACACTCGTGTATGTAGCACATCCAACTAGTGCACATTCTAATACATGAACATGAAGTATTCCTCTAACAAACACACGTTATGCCTATCTCTTTTGTCATTATTTGAAATCGAATTCTTGTGTGTACAGTGCCATAGAGGTAATGTCTGTATCTGTTCCAAATTTGTCACTTTTTCTTGGATCTCGGGTGAGTTTGAGGCCGAGATGGTGATGGAGACCTGTAGCTAAATGCCAGCTCACCAAAATGAAGGATTGTTCAGGGAGGGGGGTATTTATGGGCGTGCCAACACGCAGGCATCACATACAGCAGTCAGACCCCACTAATCACTCTAAAGAACTCTCTCGGTCCTGTTTACCACCCTTAGCCCTGCCCCCTACATACTGCCTGTCAGAAAGGGGGGTGCAGATGCTGTGGAGAGAGAGGGAGGGAAAGGAAGACAAAGAGAGAGAGAAGCGGAAGGCAGCGTGCTGGTGTGGTAATCTACAGGAGCTGGCGTGCCGAGAGGAGCTGTCGACCCTGTTGCTGTCTCTGCTGCTGCTGGTGTGGAAGATACCTTTCCAGAACCGACCAGGTGAGTCCCGGTGCACCACTCATCCAGGGAGGACAAGAGGTGCCCTGGGGTCTGTGCCAAGTGAAGGGGCTTCTGCTCTGCAGGGTGTTCCCCCAAACCTGCTTCTGTCACATGACCTTCTCCAGCTGTGCCGTCACCCAGGATGCTTTCTCTTCTTTTCTTTTTCTAATTTCTACAAGGATTTAAAAGTAACCGCACTAACCTCAAATCTACAAGGGTATTCACTTACAGAGAAATCCATCATCTGTTGTTTTGACTAACCCACAGATCTCGCCTGAAACAGCTTTTAACACAATCCAGCTATAGACTCAGTGTGAAGAGCGTGGTTGGTTTAGGCACACTAATTTGTGGAGCTAACTTTGAAAGTTTGCCTCTTGATTTAAGTTCTTGGATTATAGACTCTAATTATTTAGCATTTGTTTTTATATTTTTAAATATTGTTTTCTTAATTGTGAAAAACCACATGGGTATCCAGCAGAAACTGTAGCTCTCACTACCCAGACCCAGATTTCCCAGTCCAGATATTGCTTGCGAAAGGGTCTTTTTGTGGGAGGAAATTGTGCTACACAGTGGCTGACTCACAGCATGCTAGTAAGAAATATCCCATCGGCAGAATCAGTGTTTACTGCACAGCATTGCTTTTGTTATTATAAAACTGCTATACATGGAACTGAATGTTATTTAATTGTTCATAAATGTGAACTATTATGCATCACTCTAGATGTGTCTCCTGTTGAATCCCAGTGTGATAGTCCTCAGTCACACAGAATTTAATTTCATCTTAAATAAGCGCAACCAAACCAAACAACAACCAAAACAATAATCATAATGTGCATTGGGGCTCCTGAGTGTTTGCTGTTAAAACATACGGCAGACGAGATGATGGTGACGGTTTCCGTTGTGGCCGAAGGTAATTGACCCTGAGGTGACGCAGGCCTGTGGCAAGCGTGTGCTAATTCTTTCTAACACGCCCATCACACATTTCTGTCTTATTGGTTCCTATATTTAGGCTGTGACCCAGCAGAGTACACGTTCTGTTGAGGGCTTTTTATGTAATAATATCAAACACTGACTCATTGTTGGTTTAGAACGGCTGTTTAAACTGGATTTGCCTGTGATTTAAAGGCCAGTTTTTTTTAAGTCGTAATAGAGCCCCACAAAGTTCAGTCAAAGCTAAAATGGGGACATTGAGTTTATATGTTTCTTGTCTCCCTGGCCAGTTTGTCTGTGACAGTAAACTTTATAGTTCAATATGCAGAATTGTATAGGAAAGTAGTTTCTGGCCCATGAGGGTTAGGTTATGTGATGTGACTCAAATACTCTTGCCTGACCCTTCTGGAGAAAGACAACTCAACAGTGTAATTGGTTTGATATCACATTTAATCCTGTAGATACTGTTTTTAATTCTGCCTGCTGGTGTAAAGGCTTGTAAAGCTGCCTTTCTAAAGTGGGCTGTGCTCATTACAGTCTATTTTTCAGACACTAATGAGACTTTCTGAGACACTATGAGACTTCTTGAGGTACTAATGATACTTTCTGAAACACTATTGAGACGTTTTAAGATACTAATGAGACTTTTTGAGACAACATGAGATTTTCGGAGGTACTAATGATACTTTTTGAAACACTAATCACACTTTCAGAGACACTAAGAGACTTTCTGAGACGCAAATTAGTCTAATGATGTTTCTTCTCTTCAGAGTACACGCTCTCTTCACTGGAAGTGCTACTCCAGGCGTGAGGGGAAGGCGTTCCTGCTGAGATCAGGATGGGAGAAGGCTGTGAAGGAATTTAGGAGGTCACAGTGCCAGCTCGCATAATCCCAGCGGCGCGTGGTAAGGAGTGCATGCCAGGACTGCCGTACAGTAGCCCCGAACGCAGCACCTCCCGTCGCAGAAACCATGAGTCGCCCAGAGTGGCTGGACCTCAAGCAGAGGCCTGAGTGTGAGCTGCTCGTAGAGCCCGCCGCTCTGTCCATCTTTAATGGCATGGAACAATCGCCCCTGGACCTCTGCCACGTCCTGCTCTCCCTGCTCGAGAAGGTCTGCAAGTTCGACATGAGCCTCAACCACAACCCCGGGCTGGCCATCAGCGTGGTGCCCGCCCTCACCCGCATGCTGGCCGAGTTCGGGGACTGCTGCGGGCCGGGGGGCAACGGGAGCAGCGGGGCGGAGGACCTGGCTCAGGGCTGGACAGAAGAACCTGTGGCCCTGGTGCAGAGGATGCTTCTGCGCTCCATCCTGCATCTGATGTCCGTGGGCACGAGCCAGGGGGGGGATTCCCTGCCCCAACATTTCCGCAGAAACGTGTCCGACCTGCTGCAGGCCACCCTGAAAATCCGCAGCTGCCTGGAGCGGCAGGCCGACCCCTTCGCCCCGCGCCCCAAAAAGACCCTGCAGGAAGTCCGGGACGACTTCTCCTTCTCGAGGAACCGGCACCAGGCCCTGCTGCTGCCAGAGCTCCTGAGCGGGGTTCTACAGGTGCTGCTGGGCTGCCTACAGGCGTCTGCACCAAACCCCTTCTTCTTCAGCCAGGCACTGGAGCTGCTGCACGAGTTCCTGCAGCACCGCGGCCTGGCGCTGCTGGAATGCGCCGTGCTGTGGCTGGAACAGCCGGCCGTCCGCGAGTCCGCCGTGAGCGGGGAGGCGACCGGACGCTCGCGCGAGATCATCGCCGTCGCATTGAACATCGTCGCCGCCATCAAGAAGACCAAGTCCGAGCAGCAGCACCAGTCCGTGTGCGCCCGGCAACACCATGGTCGCTGCCAGTACTCGCAGTTCCTGCATCACCACCACGACCTCTCGGGCCCGCCCGCCTATGCGTCCAGACGGGCTGCCTGCCGTAACCCCTTCCAGGAGGAGCTGCCGGATGAGGAGGCCCCCTACCCCGATCGCTGCTGTTGCCTGGCCGCCATCTCCCAGCAGTGCCTGCGTTTCCTTAGGCTGCTGCCCCCCAACAGCGCTCTGTCCCTGCAGATCCTGGCTGGGCTGCAGGCGGTGGGGATCTGCTGCTGCATGGACCCCAGCTCCGTGGTGGGCCCCCTCCTGCACCTCCTCAGCCTCTGTGGCCCGGGCAGCCCCCAGGCCCGTGTGCTTAACCTCCTCAGCTGTCTGCTGCTGGAGCAGCTGGGGGCGGGGCTTCCTGCGGAGGCAGCCAATCAGGTGGCCTGTAACATCTGTACTCTGGACAGCAGCCAGCTGCCGAGCCTAGAGGCAGCCCTAAAGGGTGGTCCTGCTACCCCACCTTTTAAGGGCTCCTCCTGCCATTCCCAGGGCGTCCTGTCCAGCGGGGAGGTGGGGGGGAACGAGGACCTCCTGTGTAAGTGGGACACTCTAGCGACCTATCAGGACCTGGCTTTCAGCGAGGACCGGCAGCTCAGCCTGCTAATGGCGGCTCATGTGCGCCAGCTGGCGCTGCGGGGAAACCCGGTGGTATGCTGGCAGCTCTACACCCACATCTTTAGTCCTCTACTGCAGCGGGGCATGGAGCTGGCCCACCACGCCCAGCAGCTGGGCGTGTCCACCAGCTGCGCCCAGACCTGCAGCTACCACAGCCACTGCCTGCCCATAGAGGTGCTGCAGGTGTACTTACGCACACTGCCTGCATTACTGCAGACCAGGTGAGCCCAGTCTAACAGCAACCATCTCCTCTTCTCTGTCCTCATTCTCTGTACAGTAATATTGGGTCAGCGCTGTTAAAGTTATGAAATAGCATTGAGCCTATGACAGACTAACACTAATCTTATGGTCCTCCATAGCCCTGTTACTCAAATCATGGTCCTCGAGGGCCGAGAACTGCTGGTTTTCCACCCTCTCTTTACCTGGGAGTCAGGTGTGAAGACATTCTGGCCAATCAGTAGCACTAATTGTTCTGTTAATTTAAATTAATTAAGTTAATTACCTGTGAGAAAAGAAAAACAGGGCCGGATTTGGACTCGATGGCCATATTTGAGTGTTCATGCTCTATAACAGAGGTGGTGAACCCAGGTCCCGGAGAGCCGCAGTGTCTATAGGAACATCTACATAAACAGAGGGAGCGGTAGTATTATTTTTAAGTGTGTGATTTTCATTACACAAAAATGTCTCTGAGAGATCCACATTATTAAATGTCCAAGCCTGAGCACGCATCGCTACATATGCAGTGAACAGCGAGGTTTTTGTGTTTTTGTGCAGGACACGTAGCAATAAGAGGCCCAGGTTTGTGCCGGTAAAAACTCTCAGGAGCCTCAGATTCAGGTTTCATTGCTGATGGCACTGCTAAAGATATTGGACTCAAATTGTTTACACTATCGTCCCTCCGCAGAGGTGAAAACACGTTTTTGTGCGTAAACTCATCAGCCAAAGCGTGGTACTCAGGGAATGTATTTTTTTCCCTGATATTTTGAAAACAAAATAAACATGGATCCCATACAGCTTGCAACTTTGTCAGTTGTGTTGTGGTAACTTGCAGAGTTGACGTTGTGCAAATCCACAAGTTGCTCCCCATGTTTAGCGCTCCAGAAAACATGTTTATTCGGCTCAGCAATCACACACGTTGGCTCTTGGGTTTACTTCCGTATTTTTCCCCACTTCATTCCTCTGTCTCAAACTAAATTTTCAAGCACTTCTTATTGTTGCCACAGTTACATGTTATTTCTATCTTTTACAACTGCTATACATGAGATCTATTAATTAATTTAATAAATTAGTGTTTTTCTGTTTTTTATTTTTTTTTGACACTTAGCCATGGTTGCTCCCTGACTTTAGCCTTAATCATATGCAATGTGAAAATGGTGCAGTAACAAAAACAAATGGCATCAGAGTCTCTACATCGGTGTACACAAATATAAATACAAATATTTATATGCAAATATTTGGAATAATGTACAATTAGCAAACAGAGCAAAAAGGGATAGAAAGAAATTGGAGTGAAGAGAAAAAGTGGACTGAAGATGAAAAAGGACATACACACTTACACAGTCAAAAAATAGAAATCACAAAATCACAATAGCAAAGAAGAAATGTTCTCTCCAAAGATGAAATGGCGCCTCTTTAACAAAGAGGAATGCTCGAATCAGGCAGAGTTGGATCTGTAACAAAAAGACTCACACATGTGCACAAGCATTAGAGAAAGAACAAAAACACAAACTTACAACGAAAGTATAACAGCATGGCAATGTTCTGAGTGTGGAGGCGGTTGGCATGGCAATGTTCTGAGTGTGGAGGTGGTTGGCATGGCAATGTTCTGAGTGTGGAGGCGGTTGGCATGGCAATGTTCTGAGTGTGGAGGCGGTTGGCATGGCAATGTTCTGAGTGTGGAAGTGGTAGGCATGGCAATGTTTTGAGTGTTGTGGTGGTTGGCATGGCAATGTTCTGAGTGTGGAAGTGGTTGGCATGACAATGTTCTGAGTGTGGAGGCGGTTGGCATGGCAATGTTCTGAGTGTGGAGGCGGTTGGCATGGCAATGTTCTGAGTGTGGAGGTGGTTGGCATGGCAATGTTCTGAGTGTGGAGGTGGTTGGCATGGCAATGTTCTGAGTGTGGAGGCGGTTGGCATGGCAATGTTCTGAGTGTGGAGGCGGTTGGCATGGCAATGTTCTGAGTGTGGAGGTGGTTGGCATGGCAATGTTTTGAGTGTGGAGGTGGTTGGCATGGCAATGTTCTGAGTGTGGAGGCGGTTGGCATGGCAATGTTCTGAGTGTGGAAGTGGTAGGCATGGCAATGTTCTGAGTGTTGTGGTGGTTGGCATGGCAATGTTCGGAGTGTGGAAGTGGTTGGCATGACAATGTTCTGAGTGTGGAGGCAGTTGGCATGGCAATGTACTGAGTGTGGAGGTGGTTGGCATGGCAATGTTCTGAGTGTGGAAGTGGCTGGCATGGCAATGTTCTGAGTGTGGTGGCAGTTTCCATGGCAATGTTCTGAGTGTGGAGGTGGTTGGCATGACAATGTTCTGAGTGTGGAGGTGGTTGTCATGGCTATGTTTTTTTACATGGCAATGTTCTGAGTGTGGAGGTGGTTGGCATGGCAATGTTCTGAGTGTTGTGGTGGTTGGCATGGCAATGTTTTGAGTGTGGAGGTGGTTGTCATGGCTATGTTTTTTTACATGGCAATGTTCTGAGTGTGGAGGTGGTTGGCATGGCAATGTTCTGAGTGTTGTGGTGGTTGGCATGGCAATGTTTTGAGTGTGGTGGAAGTTGGCATGGTAATGTTCTGAGAGTATTTGTGGTTCATGTTGTCCCCAGCGGAGTGACCCGGGCCCTGTTCCTAAGGTGTAACGGGCTGAACCAGGTAACAGAGCTGGTGTACCTAGATGCCGCACGTCCGTGGGCCCTGAAGGTGTTTGAGACACTAATCCTGAGTGAGGCAGAACAGCGGAGCGACGCCCTGCTGCAGGAACCAGGCCCCGTGGAGACGGGGGCTGCAGAAAGTGCGGAGGGGCTCCGGGGGGAGCCGATCAGCCTCAGCTCGTTGTGCAAGAGTCTGAGGGAGGGGCAGAGCCACCAGAGCAGGGCAGGGGTGGGGCCGGAGCGTGGTGGGGAGGACACCCATCTCAGCACCATCAACCTCTTCCTGTGCATGGCCTTCCTGTTCTTCAGCAGGGACGCGGACTCGGACCGCGACTCGGCCAACGACTCGGAGGACACGTCCGGCTACGACAGCACAGCCAGCGAACCCCGGGCCACCCGTCTGCCCCGCCTGTCCCGCGACAGCCTGGCTCTGCCGTCCTGCGGCCAGGTGCGGCGCGCGGCCGACGTTTGGACCGCGTGCTGCGGGCTCTACCTGTCCAGCAGCTGCTTTCAGAGGCAGTTCTACAAGCTGGGGGGGCTGGAGGTCTGCCCCTACCTCATCGTCCTGGTCATCCAGACTCTGGCCTCCAAGGCCAGGGACAGCAGAGCCAGGAGGAAGGAGCCCAAGGAGAGGGCCGATCCTGCACATGCAGATGCAGCCGAGGGCTCCTCTGATTCCCCCGGCCCAGATTGGGGAGAGGCCCGGGCCAGAGACGCCCCTCGTAGGGAGGGGGAGGAGTGGGCTCTGGAGAGCATGCGGCTGCTGGAGGCCTTGATGTCCATATGTCTGCACAGCTGTAACACTGCCCAGTATAAAAATAAGGTTCACCTGCCCCCACAGGTACAGCACTATAACACTCACCTGCCCCCACAGGTACAGCACTATAACACTCACCTGCCCCCACAGGTACAGCACTATAACACTCACCTGCCCCCACAGGTACAGCACTATAACACTCACCTGCCCCCACAGGTACAGCACTATAACACTCACCTGCCCCCCACAGGTACAGCACTATAACACTCACCTGCCCCCACAGGTACAGCACTATAACTCTCACCTGCCCCCACAGGTACAGCACTATAACACTCACCTGCCCCCCACAGGTACAGCACTATAACTCTCACCTGCCCCCACAGGTACAGCACTATAACTCTCACCTGCCCCCACAGGTACAGCGCTATAACTCTCACCTGCCCCCACAGGTACAGCGCTATAACTCTCACCTGCCCCCACAGGTACAGCGCTATAACTCTCACCTGCCCCCACAGGTACAGCGCTATAACTTTCACCTGCCCCCACAGGTACAGCGCTATAACTCTCACCTGCCCCCACAGGTACAGCGCTATAACTCTCACCTGCCCCCACAGGTACAGCGCTATAACTTTCACCTGCCCCCACAGGTACAGCGCTATAACTCTCTGCTGCCCCCATAGGTACTTCATGGTAGAATAAAAACTATTTGTTGCTTCTCTCCAATCCCTTCTGCCACACTTGGCCCTGCACTGATGTAACATGAGGGCTTGCCTGATATATTGCTACAAGGTGTAACTCAATTCGTTTTACATCAGTCCACACAAACACATGTTTTGCCTCTCTCTCTAGTTGCAGTCAGTAGAGGAGGTTCTCGCTGAGGTGCGAGACCAGCTCGGTGGTTTGGGTGTGGTGGGTACTGACCTGGCCATCCCACTATTTGACTCTCTGCTGCGGGTGGCCCTGGCACAGGTGTGCAGCAGCTCGGAGGCCACAGAGGAGAAGAATGCTCTGGTGAGAGTATCATTCCTCCCTGTCCTCTGTGTTTGAGCTTGGGTCTTCACCTTGGGCCCTGACCTTATCATGCAGAAGTTAACATTGGTATTTGTGTGTGTGTGTGTGTGTGTGTGTGTGTGTGAAGGGAGAGGAGTTTGTACCTCCTGCAGGAGATTTCTCAGAGGAGGGAGAGGAGCTACAGAGGGTTGGTTTTGGGTCCTTGGGCGGAGAGGAAGGATATGAGGCTGACAGTGAGAGTGACCCAGAGTATAGCACCTGCCAGAACCAAGGTACGGCATGGCTGTTGATTCCTTATCTCATGTTGATCTTGCTGTTTGTCACATTGGTCTCGCCGTTTCTCAGGTTGGTCTCGTTGTTTCTCGTGTTGATCTCACCATTGCTGACATTGGTGTAGCAGGTGAAGAGGCAGAGCTGGCTCAAGTAGGCAGGAGCATGTTTGGGATGAAGGCAGAAGGTCGCTGCAGGGAGGAGCTGTTGTTTCCGGAGATCTGCATCATGGAGCTGCGCCTTCTTTCTGCTTCTCCCCCACACCTGGAGGTCCTACTCCATGTCCTGCACAGCCTGCTGGGAGTGGTGCGCAAAAACCCCCATAATGCTACGCTCCTGTACCAACAGGTCAGTACCCTCCCCCATCTGCTATTTATTGCTATTTATTCACAAATGTTCAGAGAAGTTGTTGCATGCTATTTTAGAAGTTATCTGGCTAACTGAGTAATCCTGCTTGGTGCAATACCCCCAACTGGACTCTAGTTTCTGGAAGGCAGATGTCTGACTGATGGACATTGTATACAAAACCAAAGCTGACATTCCTTGCACTTTCCCATGAATAGTGGGTAGCCTAAATTACTTTTCAAGCAATGATGTTACCATTTTATATTTTTTGACGGGGCGGGAAACTCTGTAGGCATGATGTATTGTAGGCTATGGGAAACACTGGTTAGCTAACGTTAGAAATCAGTTTACGTTATTGTAAGACTGAAATTGAGATCCCAGGCACCTGAACACACAACACCAGGGGGGAAGCCTGTAAGGGCTCTAGGACGTTATAAACCAGAACTTCGGTGCCGTAAAGTCTGCTGGGACCATCTGGCGTGAAGTTTATGACGGTCAAAGAATGTCCTAGGATGTCATGACAGTGCTACAGTGCCCCCATATGACATTATCAGGACATGCCAAATCTCTGTCCTTAACATATTTTCACACACAACACAACATGGTATAGATTGCTTTTGTCCTCAAAAAGCTTAAAAACATACAGATGTGATTGATACTTTTGCTACATTGTACAGTATACACTGGAACTAGTCTGGGCACTGGAACATACATTATACACTCTTTCCAGAGAGATAATCAT
Source organism: Ilyophis sp. 1 JC-2022 (assembly GCA_022702515.1). Taxonomy (NCBI): domain Eukaryota; kingdom Metazoa; phylum Chordata; class Actinopteri; order Anguilliformes; family Synaphobranchidae; genus Ilyophis; species Ilyophis sp. 1 JC-2022. The sequence continues at coordinate 94,684,028 of CM040396.1, read as the reverse complement.
GGATTGTTCCGTTTTTGAGTGTTACAGTAGTAAATGCATCCAGTTAACGTACCTGAATTAACAGGGACAACTAGGGTGTAAATGTAATATTCTCAACAGGAATTCTGGTACCTTTGTGGCATTAATATCAATCACATCTGAGAAAACTGTAGAGATGGGGAGTCTCATGGCAACACAAACTTAGACCTACTGATGTTTGATATCATTTTGATGGTCTCGGTGTGAGTGGTGCAATGGTCTACATGTCCTAAATGTGCAACATGAATGGAATGTATATTTCATAACACAGGCGTAAGCTGCCGTTGTGAAATTGTCCTTAGAAAAAACCATTCTGTGAAACCCCATAGAAGGGGGGCTAAAAGTGCTGACCAGTTTATGGTTTTACGACCGTCTGCAGCCAGATCAAACGCAGAGTTTGAGCATTTAAGCAAAGGAAGCAAACCAATCTGGGAAGGCTGTAGCCAGTCTTTCCGCACATCCTACTTCAGGTCATTGTGTGTAGCAAATTGCCAGGTATGACTAAGTATTTTTCTCTGTACTGTATTTGAATTTGGAATGTTCAATCTGTAACTATGTATTGATAATTTAAGTAAGTAACCTACCTGGTAATAAATTAGTTAAACTTGATTTGTGTGGTTTCTCTGAAAATTGACGTACTATCTCTGTGCACCGGTAATGGGTTGATTAATTTCCTCAGTCATGGTTATCCCCTCAGCTGGTCTAGGGAGGTTGACTATTTAAGCTTAATGTATCACGGAGTATTGCACCTGTAGAACTATGTCTTAAAGTAGATCACCTCCGCCTGGCGGTTATACATGTTGAGAACGGTGGTTGCCAATATTCCTTTAATCGGTCCCTGAGTCTTAACCATAGAGTATACCGCACAAAGTGGCTTCTTCCGCAACCTCTGAGATAACCGCAGATATCTAGTCAGCTGTGAGTCGTGTACATTAAGGGCCCAATGTAAATCGCGGTGTTAACAGACACATCCAGCTCAGAGAACCGTCTTTAAAGTATGAGAGTCCTTTAACAAATCAAGTGGAAATTGTACATACTAAATTATAATATTAAATGGAGTCAGATAAACGAGTACAGAATCAGCGTTGGTGGCTGATGATTTACTGTAATATACACAGGCTATTCTTTGGATAAACTGGGGTCAAGGTAGACCAGACTAAAAGCGGAAGGTAACGTGGTACGAGTACCTTTGATTTGTGGTCCCTTATTAGCTAATCCCGTTAATCTAAAGAGCAGTCTAACCCGGTTGCAAGAATATTAATATTACTTTATTAACTTTCATAACGTTTCCCTTTTCCCACAGCAATAGCGGAATACATCACGCTTAAACCTTCGCTCCGAGCTATTCCCTCATTGGTCTAGCCGCGCGGAGTTTTACAATTTGGTTTATAACATGATTTTAGTTGATGTTTCCAGATTTTACAATTTGGAGAACTCGACATGATTTCAGTTGCTAATTTCCAGATTTACATTATTTTGTCATTTGCATGAGCTCCCTACACAGTACACACACACACACACACACACACACACACCCCCACACCCGTACGTCATAGCGTAGGCTACACACGCATCGCCAGGGTGAATATCAGAAAGGGATTAGAATGGTTGATTTACTTTTATATATGTCTTTATTATAATTATACACATTTTATTAAAATGTCTCGGGGGGGCTAAACCAGGGCTAAGTAGATTTGTGACGGGGCTATAGCCCACCCTTTCCCCGGTGTAGCGCCTTCCATGGTGGGGTATTTTATTTTTTTGGTTTATGTATGACCTGTGAACAAGTGGGCACTAAACTCAATTGAGTGGCATTTTTTGCTGGCATGTGACTTTTTTGTATTATATTTTGTTATAATTTTGTATCACATGTACATTGTCAATTTGATCAGTAGTTTGAACTACTTTTTCTAAGTAGCTTTAGTTAACCAAACTAGATTTTTCCCTTGGGTAGCTGTGCTGTAGTTCAACTTCTTCCAGTGTGAAGTAATTGGTAGCTTGCAAAGATATGCTTTCAAAGTAGCTTCCCCAACACTGCCAATAACACTCCAGATAATGTGAGTTATTTAGATACAATGACATTTTCACCTCATATTGATAGGATAATTATTTAAGCGACTCCACTGCAAGAAGATTTGTTTTTTTCTATGAACATGGCAGCCAACACACACATAATTTATAACATGTTTAATTGACATTAACAGAGAGTGTGACATTGTGCCCAGAAATTCTCTTTGAGTCTGTGATGATCCTTCAGCTTGACTGCCGCTTGACTGACAGGACAATGCATTGATGGATGAGCCTTGCTAGCAAGCTAACTAACTAACTAGTACAGGTAGTCTAGCCATGCAGCAATTCAGCTACACATAGCCGGCCAGCTTAGTTACCTCCTCCGTAGTAGGCAGTAGCCTAGTGGACTGAGTGAGCTAACTCGACCACTCGAATCCTCTATCGCTAGCATTTGTATTTGTATTTAATAGACTACATTATTTTAATCAGCATGTCCGGCCAGGGGAAGGCTAAGCCCTGTACAGTGGCCTTACACACACTCCGCCTACGCCACTGCTCTTAGCTCACTGACTACCTGCTTGTCTGTCATCAGTGAGTGGATGGGCAAGGATTTCCTGAAACCTTCACAAGTCCAACATGCTCTCCATGATTTTATCTCAAATTTAAGTGAACCACAATTTAAGAGTTATTCTGTCAGTATACTAATAGTCAGTGTACCTGTCTGGTGATAATTTATGAGTGATGTGTCAAGCAAAGTCCAGAAAAAGGCACCTAAATTGCAGGTTTTAACTTGCCCTGGTCTCAAACAAACACATTTGGCTAGCACTCGACAGCCAGAACCTCAGTCACAAGAGGGCGGTAAATGCAATTCTGCAGCTATAGTTAAATTAGAGCTGGCTGCCTCCCGCAATCTTCTAAATGATATCAAGATGTAATTAGTTATGTAATTTTCACACCATAATCAAACATGACCCCAAAGCCGTCCGACGCGATACTAAAGCAGATAACATTGGCTCTCTTCGGCAGGAATTCCGTGTCCAAAACCCATTCACTGCGAGCTAAACAGAGTGAAATGGCCGACAACATTTGAGAGCATTAGGAGAATCTTAACAATCGTGATAGCCGCAGTATTGATGAGATGGAGACGGCCATATCTGAGTTGAAGAACAAAACTGGGAAACTTAAGGATCAAAATGATGATCTGGAAAACCAGAGCCTCCATCAGAATTTAAGGATCATCGGTCTTCTGGAGGATACAAAAAACCCCAAAGCCTACGGCATTCATACTAGTCTGCTCAGTTTAACTGTGGTAACAGACGTAAACGTTGGGAAAGCTGCCTTCTGTTCTTCTGTTAGATAAGCCGTCTCAACTGTGCACATGTACACACAGCAGCTTTCAAATGTGTCTGTCACCCTAAAGTTCTTTTTTACCTGCACAGGGGGCTGTGGAAACCATTTTGGGAGGATTTCAGAACATCCTGAACCAGTCAGACTCTTCCTTTCAAGGTGAATTTGTTTACTCTCCTAAACATCCCAAAGCCATGTCCTTCTGAAAGGGTGGTTTTGCATGTGAGTTTTTGTCTGTTTCGGGCGTTTTGTGTCGGTACAGTAGCACTCACATGCCTGCAGGATATCTTACACCTGGGGCTGTACCTGTGTCCTTGTGTCTGCACAGCATGTCAGATGGCACTGGTGGAACTGCTGGTTGCCATGGTGAGGGACCACATCACAGCAGAAGAAGTGACCATGTTGATCCGACTGTTCCTGGAGAAGGCCCCTCCCACTGTGAGTAGCACCCTTTTTAGGTCATTTACTTGACAGATGTATATTTATTTTAGTAGGCTATAAGCTGAAGTACATGGAGTGTACTATAAGTCAAGTGTAGCTTACTATAAGCCGAAGTATGCCTTCCTGAAGTGTGTCTTGTCAGTGGTTTTGGCGCAACCTGTAGTCTAGAGTAGCAAGGCTGATAGTCTGAAATTACCCCCCTATCGATCCCAGAGTGCACTGCGTTGTTAACAGTTGACGTAATAGTGAAATTGGCTCATTAGCCACACATAGTCAGTAGAGACCACTACGCCATGGCAGGCCTCGATTGTACAGCTCTGCTGGCCATGTGTACTGTTTGTTTTATGTTCAGTCTTTATTGTTTAGTGTACAGTGCTATTTGTTTAGTGTTTACTGCTGTTTGTATAGTATTTAGTGTTTAGTGCTGTTGTTTTAGTGCTCTGGCCCGGGGTTGTGTGGTGTACTGGTATAAAGGGGTTATGGGTAAAAGTGTGTTCTGCTGCAGGATGTGATTCTGAAGGGGATCCAGCATATTGTCCAGGCCAACATGGACATGGAAGCTCTGCATTTCCTGTCTTTCCCGCTGCTACCCAGCACGTCCTGCCCAGGTCCCAGACACAGCCTGGGATGTAGGGAGGGGGACGGGGAGAATCGCCCTGCTCACCAACTCACCTCTCCCTGGTACGTGGCTCCCATCCACCTGCCCCTAGTGGGGCAGAACTGCTGGCCACATGCAGCCGAGGGCTTCAGCCTGTCACTGTGGATGAGGGTTCCACCCACTGCACAGGAAAACTCCGCCCACTCGGACAGGAAGTCCAGGAGATCAACAGAGTTCAGAGACAGCAACCAGGACAGCACAGGTACTTAGCACCTTCAGAGACTGATGCATTATTAATAAAATGAACAGTTTCCAGTTTTGTTTCTTAAGCTTCACTGAAACCAAAACACTGTTCATTTATGAAAAGACCTCCACACTGAAATATACAGCTGGTTTGAGTTGTGTGTGAGTGAGCCTGGTCTTACTGAAATGTGAAGCTGGTTTGTGTTGTGTGTGGGTGAGCCTGGTCTTACTGAAATGTGGAGCTGGTTTGTGTTATGTGTGGGTGAGCCTGGTCTTTCTGAAATGTGGAGCTGGTTTGAGTTGTGTGTGGGTGAGCCTGGTCTTACTGAAATGTGGAGCTGGTTTGTGTTGTGTGTGTGGGTGAGCCTGGTCTTACTGAAATGTGGAGCTGGTTTGTGTTATGTGTGGGTGAGCCTGGTCTTACTGAAATGTGGAGCTGGTTTGTGTTATGTGTAGGTGAGCCTGGTCTTACTGAAATGTGGAGCTGGTTTGTGTTGTGTGTGGGTGAGCCTGGTCTTACTGAAATGTGGAGCTGGTTTGTGTTGTGAGTGGTGAGCCTGGACTTACTGAAATGTGGAGCTGGTTTGTGTTGCATGTGGGTGAGCCTGGTCTTACTGAAATGTGGAGCTGGTTTGTGTTGTGAGTGGTGAGCCTGGACTTACTGAAATGTGGAGCTGGTTTGTGTTGTGAGTGGTGAGCCTGGTCTTACTGAAATGTGGAGCTGGTTTGTGTTGTGAGTGGTGAGCCTGGTCTTACTGAAATGTGGAGCTGGTTTGTGTTGTGAGTGGTGAGCCTGGTCTTACTGAAATGTGGAGCTGGTTTGTGTTGTGTGGGTGAGCCTGGTCTTACTGAAATGTGGAGCTGGTTTGTGTTGTGAGTGGTGAGCCTGGTCTTACTGAAATGTGGAGCTGGTTTGTGTTGTGTGTGGTGAGCCTGGTCTTTCTGAAATGTGGAGCTGGTTTGTGTTGTGTGTGGTGAGCCTGGTCTTACTGAAATGTGGAGCTGGTTTGTGTTGTGTGTGGTGAGCCTGGTCTTACTGAAATGTGGAGCTGGTTTGTGTTGTGTGTGGGTGAGCCTGGCGTTTCTCTTCCAGAGCAGGAAAATTGTCCATCAGTGGGGTGCCGGGGTCCGCCCCGCCCTGGTGACTCGCTGCTGGAGGAGGGCTTTCTCCACATTGCCTCTCTGGGCTCCAAGGCCCTCATGCTGCAGTTGTGGGCCCACCTGGCCACTGGAACCTTTTTATTTAGGTGAGGTTAAATGTGACTGCTGCGCTCTGGCCAAAACATATATGGAACTTTGTTTGATGTTGTTATAAGGTATAAAACATTTAATTTAGTCTATTTTAGTTATAAAAGTCCCAACACTATACAATAGGTTTTACAATATACCAAATATAACAAATGCCTCCATGACTGGAGGGACAGCCATTATTTCCTTCACTATAACAGCCTCACAAAAAGTTGCTTCTATTTTTTGACAAACTGTATTTATATTGCAATAATCTGTATTGGTAATAATCTGTAATGATAATAATAATAATAATAATAATAATAATAATAATAATAATAATAGCAGCTTTATGTTAAATTATTTGCTTAGACTCTTGTTTGTTACTATTTGAACAGGCTTTGTGTTACTCTATTGTTACTTTTTGAGCAGGATTTGTGTTACTCTATTGTCAATATTTGAACAGGCTTTGTGTTACTCTATTGTTACTCTTTGAGCAGGGATTTGAGTTACTCTGTTGTTACTCTGAACAGGATTTCAGTTACTCTGGTGTTACTATTTGAGCAGGATTTGTGCTACTCTATTGTTACTTTTTGAGCAGGATTTGTGTTACTCTATTGTCAATATTTGAACAGGCTTTGTGTTACTCTATTGTTACTCTTTGAGCAGGGATTTCAGTTACTCTGGTGTTACTATTTGAGCAGGATTTGTGTTACTCTATTGTCACTATTTGAACAGGCTTTGTGTTACTCTATTGTTACTTTTTGAGCAGGATTTGTGTTACTCTATTGTCACTATTTGAACAGGCTTTGTGTTACTCTATTGTTACTCTTTGAGCAGGATTTGTGTTGACCCTAATGATGAGATGAAGGCAGGTCTGCTAGCCCAAGCCGAGTCTGGGGAGGGGCTCCTGACTCCAGGCCGGTGGCAGCATGTTGCCCTCACCTACACCCAGCAGCCTGAGGGCAAGAAGAGCATCCGCGGTACCCTGGTGCTGTGGCTGTGTGGAATCAGGTACTCCCCCTACAGGCTAGTCACTGCCACTGCACTCTACTGCACTGAAATATAGGCTACAGTATTAAAGACAGATTGTGTTTGAGATGAAGCCGCTCATTAAAAAAGACTGTGAGTCTGGTGGTAGTCATCTTGACTTTTGTCAACACAACAATTTTCAATTATCCAATTTCAACTTAAGTGGTCAAACAAATAATTGGTGTAATTTTTTTCTAATGCCTGCATATGTATTTAAGTGTATTTTAGATAGTGAAGGGTTTACTTTCTCCACAGGAAGTGTGAGCTGTCTCTGGACTACACCCTGCCCAGGAAATCCAGCCTGTCCACGGACACTAAGACCTTCTGCCTGCTTGGACACTACCTGACCTGCGCAGATAAGCTGGCCAGGCAGAGAGGATGCTGGGATATGGGCTGTGTGCTGCTTTTCAACGGTATGTATGATCACACTACACTACTCTGTATCACTTTCTACTGGAATACAATCTCACGACTCTGTCCAGTGTCAGGATAGGGATTTGGCATTCTACTTTAATCTGCACTGTAGTTTAACCGTGCTTGTTTTTGTTTTTGTTTGATCCTCGGTACTGAGAGCGTTTTTGCAGGAAAACTTCACTCATTAATCCCACCCTGAACATTTTGTATTTTTTGTAAGATTTTCGACTGGTCACCATGAGCTGTTTTTTTCCAAGAAGCTAAACCAAAGGAAACTCCCGTCCAACAATAAGTCTAGGCATGACCCAAAAAACATTCCGTTGTCAGAATTTAAAACCAATAGTGCAGATATTGTGGTTGTGGGGTCAGTGTTGTGCACAGTCAGATGTAGTCAGAACTTGTGTGTTAGTGGCAGATTCCTGCTGGTGCCAGTATGACCCTCTTGTTGTTGTTATTTGATTTGGGGGACTGAATTCACCCTCATATGAGACACAGCATGGACTAACCCTGCACTCCAGAGTCACAGTAGTTATACTGTAGCATTGTAATTCATCTTAATCCATAATTTATCTTAGTTTCAGTTGCTTTCCTCCTGTGTACACAGAATGTTTGGCAGAACCGTTTTTCTGTCATCTCCCTTGCAAAATATTGCTATTCTTTTCAGCACAGACCAATGTGGAATGGAATTGTTTCCCAAATCAGTTAATTGAACATTATTTCTAAATTAACAATTATTTCCCAATAGAACATAAAGTATGAAAACTCATCACTCACAGATAACAGCCTTGAAGCTGTTTCCTGAGAGATGGGAGAGGGTTCAAAGGTCACATGTAGCTCTGTGTTCCTGTCTGTGATGCGTCTGTATGGGCCAGGCTCTATGGTGGGTCCAGAGGAAGCTTTTTATCTGTACGCGAGTGGGCCCGACTGCACCGCTGTCATACCCTGCAAGTATGGCACGCCCAGCCCAAACCTGTCCCGGTATATGACCCAGGAGGGCCTGCAGGACTGGGACACGCTCTGCAGGGGCAAGGGAGGGGGACCAGAAATCACATCACTTATCGTGAGTCAGAGATAGATGTGTCATTATAAAATATTTACTGTACATTATTGCCTACGCAATAAAAATGGAGTACATTCATGATTTATCTTCTGTGTTACTTTCTATGCCTAGTCTTTTTGAATTCATTGTAAATTATACTGCTCAATATAAGCACATTCATTTGTGATTTATAATGAGCGAGGCCATCGCTAAGAAGGCATTTAGGTAATTGTGAATATGCTTTTTTCCTTTCTGTGATCACTAATTGTGTTTTCTTGTCTGTGTGTGTAATTGTGTTTGTGTGTGCATGTGTATGTGCCTGTGTGTATCTGTGTAAACGCATGTTCATGCGTGTGTGTGCACGTGTATGTGTCTGTGTGTATCTGTGTAAACTCATGTGTGTGTGTGTGCACGTGTATGTGTCTGTGTGTATTTGTGTAAACGCATGTTCATGTGTGTGTGTGCATGTGTATGTGCCTGTGTGTATTTGTGTAAACGCATGTTCATGTGTGTGTGTGCATGTGTATGTGCCTGTGTGTATCTGTGTAAACGCATGTTCATGTGTGTGTGTGCATGTGTATGTGTCTGTGTGTATTTGTGTAAACGCATGTTCATGTGTGGGTGTGCATGTGTATGTGCCTGTGTGTATCTGTGTAAACGCATGTACATGTGTGGGTGTGCACGTGTATGTGTCTGTGTGTATCTGTGTAAACGCATGTTCATGTGTGTGTGTGCATGTGTATGTGCCTGTGTGTATCTGTGTAAACGCATGTTCATGTGTGTGTGTGCATGTGTATGTGCCTGTGTGTATCTGTGTAAATGCATGTGCATGTCTGCATATCTGTTTTTGTGTGCTTGCGCACGCATGCGTGTGTGCTTCAGGAGAGTTTGGCGGTAGTGTACATCCCAGGCTGCCCCAGTCAGTACTCTATCTACGAGCCGCTCACAGGCCTGAAGGCGCAGCCCAAAATGGCAGTGACTCAGCGAACCTTCAGCTGTAAGATGGCACAGAGCAATGTGCTGGAGCCCCAGGTCCTCCGCGCCCTGAGGCCCAACGAGTCCCAGGGCCTGCAAAGCGTGCTGCACAAGATCGGGGGCGCGGGCGCCTTCATATTCCTCTTTGCCAGGGTACGAGATGGTCCCCTGGCACGCTCTCCTGACTCTCACTACTGACTGAAAAATGTTTAGGGGTTGTTTTACCCAGTTTCTTATATTAAATTACTTTTTATTATCAAATATTCCTCACCAAGGAGCATCTGCCAAATGCAAACAATGACTGTGACTTTGAACTGTACAAAACTATTTCCATGGAACTTTCTTACTTTCTCTCTCTCTCTGTGTCTCTCTCTCTTCCTCTCTCTTTCTTTTTCTCTCCCATCTCTATATGTCTCTCTCCTCTTCTCTCTCTCTCTCTCTCTCTGCCTGCCCTCCCCTCCCTTTCTCCCTCTGAAGGCTGTGGAGCTCAGTGACTGTGAGCAGACCCAGGCTCTGGCCTTGCATATCCTGCTGTCTCTGGTCAAACAAAATCAGCACAGAGTCCAGGAGATGGACAGCTGCCATGGTTACTCCATGATCCACCAGGTTCTCATCAACACCAAATGCATTGTGGGATATCACATGCTCAAGGTTTGCAGTTCTACCCTCTCTGTTCTGTTTGATTGTTGCTGTTTTCTGTCATGAGTGTAACCACTGGTCATGGTACATGTTTTATGGGAATATTATAAATTAAAGAAGCTTTTTTTAGAAGGTTTCATTCTAATAAAAGTAATATACTGTATAATATAATAATAAATATGACCAATTGGCAGCCACCTTTCACTTTTTAAAATGGTTCTTGGTTCTTCCGTCTGGTTTCTGACAACTGCAGGTGGGTGCCCAGGTGTATTTAACTCTCTTGCATACCCAGTACTTTTAAGGAAATAATTTATGCTTAAATCAATGCAGTTTTATTTTTGTTATTTGTAGGGTTATGCAAGAATAGTGTCTGTAATCCTGTGCTTGCAGGGTTTTGTTCCCCTGCCTTGCACCTGGTCTGCCTGTGGGCCATTTCTTGTTTTTTCCGGCTAAGTAAGATGCGCAGGCCTCCAGCACAGGCACTGCACAGCTGAGCTTTGTCTCAGCAAGAGGCTTTGAGATTGGCAGAATCACAGGAAATGGCTCACACCACAGGGCATGTCTTTTTTGGCTGTTACCTGTGACATGTGGGTGTTACCTGTTAAATGCAGTTGTTTCTTGTGAAGTAGTGCATTAGGTAAGACAGTGATAAGGATGTTTTTACCTTTCACCTTTACGCCCCTTGCCCTGTGACCTGTACCCAGGCTGTGCTGGATGGCTGCTGCAGTCAGGAGATCCTTACTGTTAGTGCAGATGGGCGGTTCTGTCTGAACACTGAGTCCACAGCTGTGGTGCAGGACCTGAGACTGGTGTCTGCTGTGCTGCTGGACTGGAAGATCTGGTCCAGGGCTCAGGTATACCCACAGCTGCCTCACATGGCTCTTTCCCGTAAATGCAGTGTGGAGTGAGTGATAAATGCAGTGTGGAGTGAGTGATAAATGCAGTGTGGAGTGAGTGATAAATGCAGTGTGGAGTGAGTGATAAATGCAGTGTGGAGTGAGTGATAAATGCAGTGTGGAGTGAGTGATAAATGCAGTGTGGAGTGAGTGATAAATGCAGTGTGGAGTGAGTGATAAATGCAGTGTGGAGTGAGTGATACATGCAGTGTGGAGTGAATTATAATTGCTGTGTGCAGTGAGTGATTAATGAAGTGTGCAGTGAGTGATAGTAATTTCTGAGTGGGTGGCGCAGTACGCAGTGGGTGATAAATGCAGTGTCCAGTGAGTGATATTCAGTTCTGAGTGAGGGATGCAGTGTGCAGTGGGTGATAGTCAGTTCTGAGTGAGTGAGTGTGCAGTGGGTGATAGTCAGTTCTGAGTGAGTGAGTGTGCAGTGGGTGATAGTCAGTTCTGAGTGAGTGATTGTGCAGTGGGTGATAGTCAGTTCTGAGTGAGTGAGTGTGCAGTGGGTGATATTCAGTTCTGAGTGAGTGATTGTGCAGTGGGTGATAGTCAGTTCTGAGTGAGTGAGTGTGCAGTGGGTGATAGTCAGTTCTGAGTGAGTGAGTGTGCAGTGGGTGATAGTCAGTTCTGAGTGAGTGAGTGTGCAGTGGGTGATAGTCAGTTCTGAGTGAGTGAGTGTGCAGTGGGTGATATTCAGTTCTGAGTGAGTGATTGTGCAGTGGGTGATAGTCAGTTCTGAGTGAGTGAGTGTGCAGTGGGTGATAGTCAGTTCTGAGTGAGTGAGTGTGCAGTGGGTGATAGTCAGTTCTGAGTGAGTGAGTGTGCAGTGGGTGATAGTCAGTTCTGAGTGAGTGAGTGTGCAGTGGGTGATAGTCAGTTCTGAGTGAGTGATTGTGCAGTGGGTGATAGTCAGTTCTGAGTGAGTGAGTGTGCAGTGGGTGATAGTCAGTTCTGAGTGAGTGAGTGTGCAGTGGGTGATAGTCAGTTCTGAGTGAGTGAGTGTGCAGTGGGTGATAGTCAGTTCTGAGTGAGTGATTGTGCAGTGGGTGATTGGCCTGTGTTCATCTTAGGATGGGGTATGGGAGACCCTGCTAGCAGCTCTGGAGATCCTCATCAGGGTGCACCACCCCCAGCAGACATTTAACATCCAGCAGCTCCTCAAGGCCCAGGTGGTTAACCGCTTCCTGCTCACCTGCCAAGTGCTACAGGTATGATACACTTCCATCCCATTTTATTTATATAAAAAAGCTTTGGCATTAATAAATCAGCACACAGCCAAACTGCAGTCTACATCAATCACAATCTATCCTCTGGAGAATTACGTGCATACCCTGCTGTGCTACACGTATACTTCCCTACTAGCTAAATACTGTATAACCATTTATTATGTGAATGTTTTGTGAAACAAAAACAAATCATGACTTTCATGTTTCCTGATGAATGACTTGACAGAATCACCTGTCAGACTGGGGTGTTATAGTGAATGGTGAGATATTCAGTATTTAGTATTTAGGGTGGTCCTGTCTCACACCAGGTGGTCCTTGTTTAACTCTTGTAGGAGCAGCTGACCCCTGTACCCCAGGAGGTCTGTCTGTCCTTCACTAAGATCATCCAGGAAGTGCTGGGCTCCCCTCCGGACCTGGAACTGCTCAGGCTCATCTATAACTTCTTGTTGGCTGTGCATCCGCCCACAAAGACCCACGTGTGCCACACCCCCACCAGCTTTTACTTCTACCTGCATATCGGTGGGTTTGTGTGTGTGTTTTTCTGTGTGTGTGTATATGTGTGTGTGTGTGTGTTCTGTGTGCATATGTAGGTGTGTGTGTGCATACGTAAGTGTGTGCGTGCATGTATGTGTGCCTGTGCGTGTGTACGTATTTCAGTGTGTGCGTGTGTGTAGTTGTGTGCGTGTGTGTGCTGTGAATGTGGCAGTAAACAGTGTGTGTATGTGTGTGTTTGTGTGTGCTGAGGGCAGTGTGCTGTGAATGTGGCAGTAAACGGTGTGTGTGTGTATGTGTGTGTTTGTGTGTGCTGAGGGCAGTGTGCTGTGAATGTGGCAGTAAACGGTGTGTGTGTATGTGTGTGTTTGTGTGTGCTGTGAATGTGGCAGTAAACGGTGTGTGTGTATGCATGTGTGTGTTTGTTTATGTGTGCTGTGAATGTGGCAGTAAATGGTGTGTGTGTATGTGTGTGTATGTGTGTGTTTGTGTGTGCTGTGAATGTGGCAGTAAATGGTGTGTGTGTTTGTGTGTGCTGTGAATGTGGCAGTAAACGATGTGTGTGTTTGTGTGTGCTGTGAATGTGGCAGTAAACGGTGTGTGTGCTGTTGTGTGCCGCAGACGGTAATCTGCACCGGGAGAAGGTGCAGTCCATAGTGTCTCTGAGACAGTACAGCAGCGGGGAGAAGTCTGCCAGCAGCTCTGTCCTCTCGTCCTCTCCCATGAGCTTCACCGCAGCGCCCCCCCAAGGTACAGCACTGCTCTGCCCTCTCTCCTAGCTGTGCTAAATACCCCCCATCTGCAGGTTGTGTGTGTGTGTGTGTGTGTGTGTGTGTGTGCATACGTGCTCTTGTGTGTGTGCGATTGCAGGTAAACTCTCACGTTTTTCAGATCCAGCTCCGTCCCCCTCTCCAGAACAGGATGGTGGGGGTCAGTTTTTGCTGCCCCCCAGTGACACCCTTTCAGCCTCTTCCTCCCCATCGCTGTCCCCCCATCTGTCTCACGGGGGCGATGACGGGGGCCCCTGCGGAGCTCACCAGAGCAGTACAGAGACCGTGAGGAGGGGCGGGACCGAGCAGCTTCTGAGCAGCTGTGACTCGGCCAGCACCGTCCGTGACCTGCGGGCAGACACGCCCCCCGTTAGCCTGGAGGAGGAGCCAGAGGAGGGAAGGGCGGCAGACCGCTTCGACTCAGCCAGTGAGGAGGCAACTTGCGGGCCGGAAAGCCTGAAGCGTCTCCAGTCCCCACAGAGGAGGGAGAGCTCCTTCGCCAGCCTGGGCCTGGCTTTCCCTGCCCACAACGGCGCCCTGCCAATCACCCGCAGGAGCAGCCTGGTTTTTCCCACCCACAACAGCTCCCTGCCAATCACCCGCAGGAGCAGCCTGGTTTTCCCCACCCACAACAGCGCCCTGCCAATCACGCGTAGGAGCAGCCTGGCTGACAGCGGGATGCTGCCAATGAACTGGGAGAGCTATGCCTACACACACAGCTACTATACCTCCCACAGCAAGACCGACTCCACTGACAGGTATGGCTCACTCTGCAGGTTAGGTCTGGGGTATATACTGTAACGATAATTATCAAATATTTTTTGAGCGCCATAACGATCATTGACACCATGTGGTGTATTGCCTTTCTAATCGTCTTTTTTTCTTTAATTATACCTGATGCGGTAGTAAATTTCGGAGCTGCTGGATGGCTCATTCAGTTAAGGCACCACACTGTGGTGCATCGACGAGCCTCACTGCCTCAGATCGAATACAGGCTGTGTCGGTGCTGTCTGTGGCCGGTAGCTCCATAGGGTGACGCACAATTGGAAATTGAGTCATCCATGGTATGGAAAGGTTCAATTGGTTAGTGGTCCGCGTTTCGTCGCTATCTAGCAAGCGCGGCTGGTCAATCGGGTGGACCGGCATGCTAAAGCTGCATATGAAAGGTCTTCCTCCGACTCCAGTCTGTGTCTCAGATTTAGCTGTATCTTGTGGTGTGAAAAGAAACAACTGTGAAGCCATGTTTTGGAGGAGAATGTGTCTGTGGTTGCAAACAATTATCCATTCCAAATTGGGGTGGGAATGCTCAGCCTCTCATTGGGCACCAAATTTATATTTAAAAAAACAAAAACAAAAACATCAAAACTTCAGAGCCTATGTGAAATGGTTTCTGGAAAAAAAAACATAACCACTAATATCTATTGGCTGTCGATAAGGCAGCCAATCAGCGGCAAGGTTGTACAGCTTCCATGTGATCGTGTGAAGTGTGTGAGTGAGTTCGATTAAGCACCCGGGCATGGACTGTGTTAAACGGATTAGCACTGATTGCGCGACGATGACCACGCATTGATTAATTATGGCTGGGTCGGCTTGTTGAGTCATGTTTGCGCCGGTTCCTGTTCGATTTAAATAAACAAGAAAGCCCCTCCTTCGCCCCGGCGCACCGGTTCACTAAATCGAACCCACTCTTTTTTCAATCACATAAAAGTTGCAAGGCCTTGCTGCTGATTGGCTGTCTTATCAACACCCAACAGATATAAGTGGTGATGTTTTTTCCCCCGAAGCATTTCATGTGGCCTCTCAAGTTTGGACATTTACTACCACAACCACATTAGGTATGATTACAGAAAAAAAGATGAAAGATTACGATTAAAAACATTCAACTTACTGCAGGGTGTTTAAAATGCTCTTTGCCATTGAGACAGTGAATCAGCCAGGAAATGTGTCCCTTTAAGGAGTTTAATTTCTCTCTGACTCTCTTTGCCTGCCTTACCATTGAGCTATATGTTCACTGACCCTATCTGCTGTGTTTTCGTTCAGGTCCGGTGTGGAGGACTGCCTGGTTCTGATGTGCTGTGGGCTGTATGAGCTCCTGAGGGGTACGCTGCTGCTGCTGCCAGATCGCATGCTAGACCAAGTGATGGACAAACTCATCCAGCCCCAAGCGCTCATCGTCCTGATCAACCACCCATCTCCCCTCATCCAGCTGGGTGTCATGAAGGTGCCTCCCATACCTCTCCCCTCTCCTCTCCACTCTACCTCTCTCCTCTCATCCTCCTCTTTTCTGTCACGCTCTCATCCCCCTTTTTCTGTCCCGTCCAGTTGCTTGACGCTTACTTCATTCGGGCCTCTAAGGAGCAGAAGGAGAAGTTTCTGAAGAGCCAGGGTTTCTCCCTGCTGGCCAACCAGCTGTACCAGCAGCAAGGCTCACAGGAGCTGCTGGAGTTCTGCCTGGAGATGCTGTTCGGTCGCCCTGTGGGGCTGGAGGAGGAGTGAGTGGGGGGGCAGGGTCATAAACTATCACATGACCAATCGCGTTAGTTCTTTTTCTCTACCTTACCTTGTTTCTCTGTGTGTGCGTATGTGCGTGTGTGTGCGTGTGTGTGTGCACGTGCAGCTTAGATCTAGAGGACACGGACACCATGGACCCTTTCAGGAAGCGCTGTATCATCCCGGCCCTGGGGCTGATAGAGAACTCCCTGTACGAGAGCACGCTGGTACACAACGCCCTGTGCGTTCTGCAGAAGCTGCTCAACACCTGCCCCAAGCTGGGGGACATTCTACTGGACCACGGCCTGCTGCACGTACTCCTCAACACGCTAGCCACCCTCAATGGCCTGGAGAACAGGTACAGCAGCACAGAGTTCACCTTATATCATCAACCTCACAGTGAACATTTCAGCTAAAAAAAATTGTAACAATGAAATAGAAATAAATGTAAAGATTGAATATTGTATCACAAACAGCGTCGTCACAGAATGGCAAACAGAAGTCCCACCTCTTTTTAGTGCCAAAGCGTGTGTGTGTGTATGTGTGTGTGTGTGTGTGTGTGTGTGTGTGTGTGACAAATGTGGCTCTCCTCTCTGCAGTATCGCTCTGAATGAATACAGTCTCCTGCTGTGTGACATCCAGCAGCTGTTGGTGGCTGTGACCATTCACTCCTGCAGCTCTTCAGGGTCGCAGTACTTCCGTATCATGGAGGACCTGATCACCCTGCTGGGCTACCTGCACACCAGCAGGGTCCAGCGCACACAGGGTGAGGGGGGCGAAATGAGGCGGGGGGGGGGGGGGGGCGGGGGTGACTGTCCGTCTGTGCATGTTCCCTCTCACCTACACACACACATATACACACAACAAGCCCTCCTACAAAACACACAACTCACATTCTCCCCACACAGACACAAAACACACAACACGCCCCCCACACAGACACATACACACAAAACACACAACACCCCCACACACACATACATGATGGCTGGTGGTTCTTTGTTGTGAACAACAGAGACCATTGATTTTGGACTGTAGTATTCCAAAATGCTGGCGCACTTTGCTGGCCTGACTGATGCATGGAAAGCCCTTTAGCTTCAGTGCAGTGGCTGAGTCTGTCCTTCTCTTCATGTCCCTCTGTCCTTCCTGGGCGTGGGCAGAGATGGCCGTGGTTCTGCAGTTCAGAGTCCTGCAGTCGGCCATCAATTTCATCCAGACCACAGCCAATCAGGATTCTGAGAATGTGAGCAGCTCTGAAGACCCGCCTCCCTCTCTACGCCACGCCCTTCAGCAGAAACGCAGGAGCATAGCTGGTGAGCTGCTATCGCCCCTGCCACTGGGATCCAAACACACCGTCAGCGCTACTCAATCCCTAATATTATGTTTAAATTTTATGACGCCTTTTACGTTTGGGGTCAAATTGACCCCAACAGTTTAAACCGACTCAAAACTATTGTAATAGAAAAATCTTCACACTGTGTCGCCGTCTTATGTCTCACAATTGACTAGCTTTTTATCCCTAAATATTAAATATCTATGATAAACCAATTGTAGAGCCAGTGGTAAGCGAAAGCCACCAAACCAATCTGAGAAAAAAAGTTTTACATTTTCTGACCTTTCATACAGCTACAGAGGCTGGGATCTAAATGACCCCCCCCCCCCACGCAACACCTTTGTTTATAAAGTTGGTACAGAACTTTTGAAGACAGCATTATGTTTATTGCATGTTTACTATTTAATCCCACCGAATCAGGAAAGGTCATACAACACTGAAAAAATAAGGTTAACTGGTTTTAAGAGATGTCAAACACTGAACATAAAAGGAGGGTTAACATTAAACTAAAGACGTTGAAGTGCTGATCCTAAGCAAGACTTTTCTTCTCTCTGCAATGCATCAGATATTACTGGATGGAAGTTTACATTTCTTGTACAATGTGGTATTGGGTCATTTTCTGCTGAGCACCAGAGTACATTCAACAGTCCCAAAAAAACGTGCCATATTGAGTGTAAAGAGCAGTAAGATTGTCCCGAGTGTAGTATGGATTTGAGCCGAGGAATCTTAGCACCTGACCGTCTCTTTGGGAAGACCCCACCTCTCACCTGTGTCTCTGTCCTTCTACACCCTCCCCTGTGTCTGTCATACCTCCTGACCCTCCCTCCGGCCCTGCTCCAAGGTTCCATGGCCACGAAAGACTCCCTTTTCCCGCGAATACCGCGGCAGCACTACTGCTCATATGGACAGATTCCGATCCCGACCGCCTTCAGTTTCCTGTCTCAGGACTCCCCCCTCCCCTCTCCCACAGGGACCACCTCCTACCTGCTTCCCACGGACGCAGGTGCAGTACCTCAGCGCCCCTCACCGTGGAACAGACCATCCTCACACGGAGGGATATTAGTGCCTCTGTTCTATTGAACTAGTGTCGTCAGTATTTCACTAATCTACCTCGTATAATCCTCTTCTGCATTTGTAGGACATGGCTTATTGTGAATGTGTGGTTGTGTAGGGTCGACCGTGCAGTGTTCAACATGCTGACCTCTCTTGGTAGGCCTGAACATATTAAAAAAGAAATGTGTCTGTTAGCCTGCATATTGAAAGTATCACAGTGTAAAATTATAGAAAAAACAACAAGTAAATTCTGTACTTATATGCTGCGATACATTCATTCTGACACATTGAATCACTGTTATGTGCAAGTGATTAAATGTGATTAAATTGATTGACGTGTGTATTGCATCTGTATCTGTATGCATTCGTGTACACACTTACTGTATATATGTATGTGCGTTGGCGTGTGCGTGCACATGCATGTGTGTGTGCGTGTGTACGTGTGTGAGTGCAGGTCGGCGGCGGTTCTCCCTGGCGCAGTCGGACTCCTTGCTGACTCGAGTGCGCTCGATGGCGGGGGACGATCTGACACAGATGATGCAGCGCAGGATGAGCGAGGAGAACCCCGGCCGCGCCAGCGAATCAGAGCTCATCCAGCGACTGCAGAGACTGGTGGTGCTAGCAGTCAACCGCCTCATCTACCATGGTACAGTGAGCCCCCCCCCCCCCCCCCCCACACATTACTCACCTACCATGGTACAGTGAGCCCCCCACATTACTCACCTACCATGGTACAGTGAGCCCCCCCCCCCCCACATTACACACCTCCCCTGGTACCGTCAGCCCCCCCCCACATTACTCACCTACCATGGTACATTGAGCCCCCCCCCCCCCCACATTACTCACCTACCATGGTACAGTGAGCCCCCCCCCCACATTACTCACCTACCATGGTACAGTGAGCCCCCCCCCCACATTACTCACCTACCATGGTACAGTGAGCCCCCCCCCCCCCCCCCCCCCCCACATTACTCACCTACCATGGTACAGTGAGCCCCCCCCCACATTACTCACCTACCATGGTACAGTGAGCCCCCCCCCCCCCCCCCCACATTACTCACCTACCATGGTAAAGTGAGCCCCCCACATTACTCACCTACCATGATAAAGTGAGCCCCCCACATTACTCACCTACCATGGTAAAGTGAGCCCCCTCACATATCACATCTTCACCCACCTCTCTGCAGGGGTGTCACAGTATCCCTCATCTTTCAGATATCAGCCAGGACTGCTTTGACCTCCTGAGTATCCCAGAATCCCCTTTGCAAAAGCCTGGCCCAGGAGAGCAGGCCCCAGGGAAGAATGGCCTGGCTCTGCCCCTCACCAGCATGAGAAGCTTCCAGAAGGCCATTCTTAGGCTTATGGTGAAGGGGATGAAGATCAGCCTGGTGAGTGTCCTTCTCTACCCGTTTAATCTCAGGCCATCTCTTGAACCCTCTTAATCTCAGCTTTACTATCATAAAGGTAATCTACAGTTAAAATACATTTCTGTTAAAGCAAGGGTCTGCAACCTTGGTCCTGGAGGCTCTACTGGTTTACGTTGTTACTCTAGAAGTTAAAAAGCTTGACAGGGTAATGTCAAATGGCAGTGGCAACAGTGACATAAATTCCCTAAATCTACTCTACTGAAGGGACGTGTAGTTTGTTAAGAAAAATTCTACTACAGGCTTGTACCTTTGTCAAAATGAGGATAATATGGTTGTTTTTGCTCTCTCTTTAGCTATTGCTTCATACAAAGCCACTTGGTAGGATATAAGTTTCAGTGATTTCTTGTTTTTACACAAATTATTAGATAAATTGTCTATGGGAAAATTACATGGTGAGAGATACTTCCTTGTACCAACTTCCAATGTCACAGACACGCCCCACTTCTGTGGTTCATTAATCAATTTGATTGGTCGATTACTGTAAATGGTACAGTATTGAACGCATGCATCTTGCAGGGCATGTCGGGGAGGGGCGGAGCCCCCAGGCAGCAGTGGAGGCGGATGTTGTGGTCCTGCAGGGACACGTTTCGGGTGCAGATCGGCCGCCTCCTCGTGCACGCTCTGAGCCCTGCGCGCCCGCTGCAGAACAGGAAGGAGGCGCTCGAGTTGGTGTACGAGCCCTGCCACCCCGAAATCCTGCGGGAGAGCCTGAGCCCAGGCCTGGAGGTGAGGAAGGGGAGGGTGCGTGTGCGTGTGCGTGTGCGTGCGCGTGGCAGAGCAGCTCATCTCTCTCTCTCTGGCAGGGCAGCATTTCAGACTGTCAGAGTTCAGACAACTGCTACAACACGACAGTAGAGATGTGCGAGAGAGTTTCCATGTTTCCATGGCAATATGGCTGTCATTTCTCCCTGCTGTTGAGCCATTCTAAACACACTGACATAACACTGCTGCAGTGTACAAGCATGCACAGAAGGGTGTTTATGTTTTGTGTGTGTGTGTGCGCTTGTTTGTGCGTGTGTGTGTTTGTGTGTGTACGTGCTTGTGCGCACGTGTGTGTGTGTGTGTGCGTGTACGTGCTTGTGTGTGTGTGTGTGCGCGTGTGTGTGTGTGTGCGTGTGTTACAGCATGGTCCTAAGCTGGCTCTGTACCTGTATGAGCTGCTCCACGACCACAAGGACAAGCTGAGTAAGGAGGAACAGACGGCTGGCGGGGTCTTCCTGACGTCCCTCAAACTGTGTGGTCACCGCTGCGTCCCGCCCAGCGCCCCCCCAAAACCCGACCTCATCAAGGCCATCAAAGAGGTAACCATGGTGGCACCAACCCGCCATCCCCGCTGCTAAACAGGTGGTGGGATGGAGGGCAGGGGGGTGCTTCATTGAGTTAACTCTGGGGTTCCAGACCCTCCTCACCGCTTCCCCCCCCCCTTCTCAAACAGGAGCAGCTGAAATACCTGTCTGATGAAAATATGAGCAAGGCAGCCTGGGAGAAGAAAATGGGAATCACCCAGAAAAGGTGAGAGGTTGTGATTGGCTGGTGGAGTATGTGGGCTGAGCAAGCAGCTCTCTGCTGTGGCTAATGACCACGCCCCTTTCTCTATCCAGTCTGATGCAGAGGCTGGACAGCAAGTCAAAGGACATCTCCAGGATGGCGGCAGACGTCACGCAGAACGTGTCCCTGCGGCAGGGCTTGGAGCGCAAGAAGGTGATTCAGCACATCCGCCGTCTGTACAGGGTAGACCTGAGTGCCAGCCGCCTCTGGAAGGAGCAATTACAGCAACTTACACACGACAGGTGAGTAGTGGTCTCACACCTTATACAACATACCCTCACAACACACCTTATAGACACAACACACCCTATACACCATACAGCTTACATCTCACAACACACCGTATACACCACACAGCTTACGCCTCACAACACACCGTATACACCACACAGCTTACGCCTCACAACACACCGTATACACCACACAGCTTACACCTCACAACACACTTTATACACCACACAGCTTACGCCTCACAACACACCTTATAAACATCACAGCTTACGCCTCACAACACACTTTATACACCACACAGCTTACGCCTCACAACACACCTTATAGACACAACACATCCTATACACCACACAGCTTACGCCTCACAACATACTTTGTACACCACACAGCTTACGCCTCACAACACACCTTATAGACACAACATACCCTATACACCATACTGCTTACATCTCATAACACACCGTATACACCACACAGCTTACGCCTCACAACACACCGTATACACCACACAGCTTACACCTCACAACACACTTTATACACCACACAGCTTACGCCTCACAACACACCTTATAAGACACAACACACCCTATACACCACCCAGCTTATGCCTTACAACACACCATATACACCACACAGCTTACGCCTCACAACACACTTTATACACCACACAGCTTACGCCTCACAACACACCTTATAGACACAACACATCCTATACACCACACAGCTTACGCCTCACAACATACTTTGTACACCACACAGCTTACGCCTCACAACACACCTTATAGACACAACATACCCTATACACCATACTGCTTACATCTCATAACACACCGTATACACCACACAGCTTACGCCTCACAACACACCGTATACACCACACAGCTTACACCTCACAACACACTTTATACCCCACACAGCTTACGTCTCACAACACACCTTATAGACACAACACACCGTATACACCACACAGCTTACGCCTCACAACACACTTTATACCCCACACAGCTTACATCTCACAACACACCTTATAGACACAACACACCCTATACACCACACAGCTTACACCTTATAACACACCTTATACACCACACAGCTTACACCTCACAACTCTTTATACACGAAACACAATTTATATACCACACCCATGGCACCATACAGCTCATACATCTCCGACACTGTGTTTCAGAGCTGGATCTGTTTCTTACAGAATTGTGTGTGTGTGTGTGTGTGTGCATGTGCGTGTGTGTGTGTGTTTCAGAGCGGTTTGGTATGACCAGGCCTCATACCCCACATCCTGGCAGTTGGACCCCACCGAGGGCCCAAACAGGGAGCGGCGGCGCTTACAGAGGTGCCATCTCACCGTCCCCAAAAAACACCTGCTGCAGGACCGCCGCAAGCCAGAGGGTATGCCCCACTGTCCAACACTGCTGTAAACGTGTGTGTGTGTGTGTGTGTGTGTGTGTGTGTGTGTGTGTGTGTGTGTGTGTGTGTGTGTGAGACTACTGATATGATTAATTCTTGTCTTTGTGTAGACCAAGTGAAGCCTCCACTGTCATATCTGTTTGAGGATAAAAGCCACTTCTACTCTTCACCTGTGAAAGACAAAGCCACCAGTGAGCCCATCAGGTAAGACTATGTTTACCTCCCATTCCCTCGATACAAAAACACTTGGCATTGTGCTTTGTGCATTGTTTACTTGCTCGATTGAACCCGTCCCCAGGTTCACCAGGCGGTGCATCAATGTGGCGCCCTCTAGAGAAACGGCTGGAGAACTTTTGCTTGGTAAGGCTCCACTTTTTACATTTCTACCCATAATTCTCCTCCTTATTTAAATCCCTCTTGTAAAGTCATCATTCGCACCAGCTAGGTAACATTATTTCAAAACATTTACATTTTTTAAGATCACTCGCTGTGCCAGTTCTCAGAAACAACGCTCACTCGCTGTCTGTTCTTAGGAAAGTCTGGGATGTACTTTGTGGAGGACAGTTCTGCTGAAGCCTATGACATGCAGGTAAGGATGGAGTACCTGTGCCACACACCTGTATGTAACAGCAGGGCTGTGTGAAATGCCGGTTCAGCGTGGGGCTGAATCTGGGGCCGTGTTTCCGGCTAGGATCCCCAGGAAGAGATGGAGCCTGCCTCCTTTTCCTGGACCTACGAGGAGATTAAGGAGGTGCATAAGCGGTGCTGGCAGCTGAAGGACAGCGGTGTGGAAATCTTTCTGACCAATGGCAGGACCTTCCTGCTGGCCTTCGACAGCTCCAAGGCAAGCCTGTGTGTCATATGTGCAGTGTTTGTTTACACGTGTGCGTGTGTGTGTGTGTGTGCATGTGTGTGAGTGTGTTTGATACATCCAGTGTTTGATTTACATACATGCGTTTGCGATACATGCAGTGTAGGGGTGGGAATTATCAGGGGTCTCACTATCTAATATTATACCGATACTTGGGTCACAATGCAATACTATTGCGATACACTAAGTATACTGCAATATATTGCAATTTTATTTATTCTTTTGTTTCTCATTTGACTCCAGTTGAAATCAACTTTAAAAAAAAGAAGTTTTAAATCAAATTTAAAAATATGCGAAAATCCATTACACCCCATAATAAAAAGCCTTTTGCATCAATTCATTTAACTTTTTGTGCAAATGAATGCAGTGAACACATAGCAGCCTTCAATAATATAGGATTTCTTCAGCAGCTTCAATTAATGTCAATAAACTAATGCAAAATGTCTAATGAAACTAAATGAATGCTCTTGTTTAAATTTTTCACAAGGATAATCCACACTAAGATGTGATTATAGGATTTTAATGTACTCTGCGGATGGTGGTTCTTCGCCTCTACATTGTGCATTAATACCATAATATAAAAATAACATGCATTATAAAATGTGTATAGATAGAATATTGATACGTGGTGCCGCTGTATTGATACTGTATCACAGAAGTATTGCAATACTATGCTTGTTTTCCATGTGTGTGTATGTGTGTGTGACGGTAGCTGTTTCCATCCTTTCCCGGCACAGTTCCGTGACACTGTTTACCAGAATATTCTCTCATCCAACCTGCCCAACCTGCTGGAGTACGGGAACATCACGGCGCTCACGCACCTATGGAGCACCAGCCAGATTTCTAACTTTGAGTACCTCACACACCTTAACAAGCACGCCGGTCGCTCCTTCAACGACCTTATGCAGTACCCTGTCTTTCCCTTCATCCTGGGGGACTACACCAGCGACACGCTGGACCTGAACGACGCTGCCATCTACAGGTCAGTCTCGCCATCAAAACTGTCAGGCTCTCCTAGGGTCACATCATCTGATGCTAATGAGGCAATTAACACATCTGTCCTGTGCAGTATTGAGAAAAAACTGTCTCGTGTGGCAGCTGAGGAACTTGGGTTCAAGTCAGACCTCAGTTTGAATTTCTGCATTGAGAGTCATTTTCACATGTGAAGGCTGTATAGTCAGTCTCCATGACTCCAGTACGGGCTGTGCAGTGAGACTCATTAGTGATAAGAGCCCGGATGTTGGTCCTCACCTAATTCAATTTCAATTCAATTTAATACATTTTTATTTGTACAGCACTTTTTACAGAGAATTGTCACAAAGACGCTGTACAGAGAAACAGAAGGAAAATTGGGCAAAAACCTGGCCTGAACTCCCAAAAAGCAAATGAGGTAGAAACCTCCCAGTGGGAAAGAAATGACTGCAATGGTGGCGAGAAAAAATTCCCCAATGGGAAGAAATCTCGGGAGGAACCTGGCTAGAGAGGGGGAGCCCATCCTCTGCTGGCCGGCCCGGTTTAAACTAAAGGTGGAATGGATGGTAACAGAAATTCCAAATTTCCAGGTCTGTTGACTAGCATGTTCCTGTGCTGAGAGAAAACAAGACATCTGTTCTGGGTTGGGCCCGGTGTTCTGGGCTTGGCCCAGTGTCCTAGGCTGGGCCCGGTGTCCGAGGCAGCACCCGGTGTTCTGGGCTGGGCCTGGATAAGTGTCCAGTCAGAATAAGTTATGTTCTTTAATCTCCAACAGGAACCTCAGTAAACCAATAGCAGTGCAGTCTAAGGAGAAAGAGGACCGATACGTGAGCAACTACAAGGTACATGATGTTCACCCAGTTACTGTACACGTTCAACATCCTTCAATAACCACCCATTTGTGCATATGTGCGCACGTGTGGGTATTTGTACGTACGTGTATTTTTGCAGGCATGTGCGTGCGTGCGTGCGTACCCATGATGCAGTGTCTAATGAGGACCTATGTTGCAGTACCTGGAGGAGGAGTTTAGGAGGAGTGCTGGTGAAGAGACCTCCATGCTTTCTGTACAGCCGTATCACTACGGCTCCCACTACTCCAACAGCGGCACCGTGCTGCACTTCCTGCTCAGAATGCCTCCGTTCACCAACATGTTCCTGGCCTACCAAGGTGACTGGATTCCCCCGTTTGTGATAATGTCAAGTTTCACGTGGGATTAGATCTGTAGTTTTTACCAGTGTCTTCCATGACCTGGTTTTAAGGTGAAAAAAACGTCGTACTATTTGTAGCTTTTTAAGATTCAGAGTGGCTAAAAGAGTTATTGAACACCCTGGGTCAAACGTGTGGGATCCCCCAGCCTTACACCCAACACCCCCATCCACTCTATCCCCAACACCCCCATCCACCCTATCCTCAACACCCTTATCCATCTTATCCCCAACATCCCCATCCACCCTATCTCCTACACCCCCATCCACCCTATCTCCTACACCCCCATCCACCCTATCTCCAATACCCCTATCCACCCTATCCCCAATACCCCCATCCACCCTATCCCCAATACCCCCATCCACCCTATCCCCAACATCCCTGTCCATTTTATCCCCGACACCCCTTCTATCCCTAGCCCTCTACCCTGACCCATCCCTGGGGTGGGGTTTATTGTTGGGTGAGTTCACAGTGTCATTCAAACGTTTAAAAAATGTTTTTCTGTATAATTGAACAGACCACAACTTTGACATCCCAGACCGTACCTTCCACTCTATGGATACTACATGGCGTCTGTCCTCCTACGCGTCCATGACTGACGTCAAAGAGCTCATCCCAGAATTCTTTTACTTGCCTGAATTCCTGGTCAACAGAGAAGGTACTGCAGAACCCCAGCAGTAGCCAGTGAGACGGAAAACATCCCATTACAGGGATGATGTAACTGAACCTGTACATGATACCTGATACCTAAATTATTGTCTAAACTGGCATACTTACCTGATTAGAGTAAGAAAAATTATAAAAAATTTAAAAAATATTAAATACTTGTGATAATACAACCAGGACTACATGATCCTCACAGCCTCGGATCAAGTCCAGACTCTGCCAGT
This sequence comes from Ilyophis sp. 1 JC-2022, assembly GCA_022702515.1. NCBI lineage: Eukaryota > Metazoa > Chordata > Actinopteri > Anguilliformes > Synaphobranchidae > Ilyophis > Ilyophis sp. 1 JC-2022. The sequence goes on along the minus strand of CM040396.1, from coordinate 94,657,211 downwards.
GCCGACTGTAGCCAGTAGCTCCACAGGGTGGCGCGCAATTTGCGATTGCGTCACCCAGGAAAAGGGAGGGTTCACTCGGATAGGGGTCCGTGTGCATTCTAAGCTATCTAGTGACCCCTGCTGGTGGATCGGGCACCTGTAGATTACAGTCAAAGCTGCAAATGAAAGGTACCTCCTCTGACTCTGGTCTGTGTGAGCTTAGCTGTAGTCTGTGGTGTGAAAAGAAGCAGCTGGCAACATCACGTGGATGTGTACACTCTCCTGAATCGCTGTGTACACTCTCTTGAATCGCCGTGTACACTCCTGAGCTTTTTTGAGCTTGCTTGGTTGTGCTGAATTCACGAGAAGAATCAGCCCTCCAGACCTTTCTTCCACAACAGGGAAGCTTACAGTTCCGTCTGTCTGTCCCCTCTCCTTCCGTCTGTCCCCATTCATTCTGTCTGTCCCCTCAGGGTTTGACTTTGGCCTGCGACAGAACGGTGAGCGCGTGGACCACGTCAGCCTGCCACCCTGGGCCCAGAATGATCCGCGTTTGTTCGTCCTGATCCATCGGCAGGCTCTGGAGTCAGACCAGGTGTCCCAGATGCTATGCCACTGGATCGATCTGGTCTTCGGGGCTAAGCAGAAAGGCAAAGCCGCCGTTCAGGCCATCAACGTCTTCCACCCCGCGGTGAGCGCCGGTCCGCACTGATCTAACGTGGCCAAACATGTGCGTCTGGGATGTGTATTACGTGCACATGGGACTGCACTTGACTGGATCCGGCAAGAAATTTCAACAAATTTTAATCATATATCAACCTGATCAAAGAACTCCACCCCTGTGCAAATGTGGTTGTTGCTTTTAAGTTTCTTCATAGTGAGGATCAGCCAGTCCACTGATATTTACTTTAAATTTCTGCATGTGTGTGTGTGCGTATGTGTGTGTTGTGTGTCTGTGTGGGTGCATGCATGTGTGTATGTGGGTGCGTGTGGTTGTATGTGTGCATGCGATTGCGTGCGTTTTTACGCGTATGTGTGTGTCTGTGCGTGGGTGTGTGTTGTGTTGTGTGTGTGTGTGTGTGTGTGTGTGTGTGTATGCGGGTGCGTGTGGGTGTATGTGTGCATGCGATTGCGTGCGTCTTTACGCGTATGTGTGTGTCTGTGCGTGGGTATGTGTTGTGTGTGTGTGTGTATGTGGGTGCGTGTGGTTGTATGTGTGCATGCGATTGCGTGCGTCTTTACGCGTATGTGTGTGTCTGTGCGTGGGTGTGTGCGTGGGTGTGTGTGTGCGCGCGTGTGTGGGTGTGTGTGCATGTGACTGTGCGTGGGTGTGTGTGCGCGCGTGTGTGGGTGTGTGTGCATGTGACTGTGCGTGGGTGTGTGTGCGCGCGTGTGTGGGTGTGTGTGCATGTGACTGTGCGTGGGTGTGTGTGCGCGCGTGTGTGGGTGTGTGTGCATGTGACTGTGCGTGGGTGTGTGTACGCGCGTGTGTGGGTGTGTGTGCATGTGACTGCGCGTGCGTGTTTGCGCCGCAGACGTATTTCGGGATGGATGTGTCGTCGGTGGAGGACCCTGTGCAGCGGCTTGCCCTGGAGACCATGATAAAGACGTATGGCCAGATGCCCCGGCAGCTCTTCAGCAGCGCCCACATCGGCCGCACTGTGCCCCGCCTTCTCACAGAGAGCGAGCTGCTGCCTGCTCTGGGCCTGTTCGTCCAGCTGGCCTTTAGAGAGAGCAAAGAGCTGCTCAAGGAGGTGGTCTACCAGGTATGAGTATTATATATGGAAGAAAAAGGTATTTCCTGAATATAAATGTGCTGCACCATAAACATAACACTTGGAAAATGAACGTGGCCCGTGTGTAGATACACTATCCAGGGCATTGCACTGCCTCTGTATGGCTGACTGCAGCATCGCTGGGTTTAAGGAGGGCTGTGATAGTGCGATCTCTTCTCCCCATGCTGTAGAGCCCCCTGCCCTGGATCAAAGGGCTGAAGTGGGGAGAGTACGTGGGGTCCCCTTGTGCCCCCGACCCCGTGGTGTGCTTCAGTCAGCCCCACGGAGAACATTTTGGCTCTCTGCTGGCCCTGCCTACTCGGGCTGTCTGCGGCCTGTCCCGCAACTTCTGCCTTATGATGATCTACAGCAAGGAGCAAGGTACCTGCAGTGCCCCGACCACAAGGCCACACCCACACCCCGCCCATAAGGCCACACCCACACCCTGCCCACAAGGCCACACCCGCACCCTGCCCACAAGGCCACACCCACACCCTGCCCACAAGGCCACACCCACACCCTGCCCACAAGGCCACACCCACACCCTGCCCACAGGGCCACACCCACACACTACTCATAGGGCTGCACCCTACCCACAGGGCCACACCCACACACTACTCATAGGGCCACACCCTGCCCAAAGGGCTACTCCCACACCCTGCCCAAAGGGCTACTCCCACACCCTGCCCAAAGGGCCACTCCCACACCCTGCCCACAGAGACGCAAGAAGAGTGCTGCTCTTATGCTGTGTGTTTGCAGGTGTACGGAGCATGCACAGTACGGATATTCAGTGGTCGGCCATCTTGAGCTGGGGCTACGCTGACAACATACTGCGACTCAAGAGCAAGCAGAGTGAGCCGCCGGTCAACTTCATCCAGAGCTCCCACCTGCACCAGGTGTGCCCAGCCCGAACAAGCCCCACACACATGCAGGTGTCCCACACGCACACATATACACACACTGCTCTAAAATGGAGCAACGTGTGTATCATTTGTTTTTGATCAATTTGTGATGAACGGTCTAATTTTTTGATAACCTTGAATATGTGACACACCACAAGTTGTTTACAATAAGGTCTGGATGTACACTCCACAGAAGAGATTTTAAATGTCGCTGTTGCAGAGATGAATTAAACAGGAGATGACAATCATTATGGAATTAAACAGGAGATGACAATCTTTATGAAATTAAACAGGAGATGATAATATTTATGGAATTAAACGGGATGACAATCTTTATGGAATTAAACGGGATGACAATCTTTATGGAATTAAACGGGATGACAATCTTTATGAAATTAAACAGGAGATTACAATCATTATGGAATTAAACGGGATGACAATCTTTATGAAATTAAACGGGAGATGACAATCATTATGGAATTAAACAGGAGATGACAATCTTTATGGAATTAAACGGGATGACAATCTTTATGGAATTAAACGGGATGACAATCTTTATGAAATTAAACAGGAGATGACAATCATTATGGAATTAAACGGGATGACAATCTTTATGGAATTAAACGGGATGACAATCTTTATGAAATTAAACGGGAGATGACAATCATTATGGAATTAAACGGGATGACAATCTTTATGAAATTAAACGGGTGATGACAATCATTATGAAATTAAACAGGAGATGACAATCATTATGGAATTAAACGGGATGACAATCTTTATGGAATTAAACGGGATGACAATCTTTATGAAATTAAACAGGGGATGACAATCTTTATGGAATTTTTGTACGGACAGTACTGTGCCCTCTGGTGTTCTGTAGCATGCCCAATGGTACTCCCAAATTCAGCGAGCAGCCCAATGGTACTCCCACAGATACCTCTTTCTCTGTCCATCTAACGCTGTCCATCTCTCTCTTTCTCTTTCCTCTCTGCCATGCTCTCTCGCCCCTAGGTGACCAGTTGTGCTTGGGTGCCAGACAGCTGCCAGCTCTTCACAGGCATAAAGTGCGGAGTGATCATGGCCTACCACTGCGGCTTCACCAACACCACGGTACATTTTCATGGCAACCCTCCCTCCCCTTTGGCCTCTTGGTCACAGTCCGTTTCTAGGAGACCACAGGTGTGAAGGGTGTACTCCCCCACTGCCGAATGTCCCCATGTGTGGAACTGGAGGTGTGTGTGGTCTCTCCTGCAGCCCTCAGAGATGGAAGTGGAGTCCCAGGTGCACCTGTACGGTCACACAGCAGAGGTGACCCACCTGTTCGTCTGCAAGCCCTACAGTGTGCTTATCAGTGGCAGCCAAGATGGCACCTGCATCCTCTGGGACCTCAACAGGTGTGTGCTCTTCTGAGCAATTCCCCAGCACCACAGTGAGAGCAGGTAATGCTCTCACTGTGAAAAAATATGAACTCATAACCATGCAAAATATTACATCAAACTCTTCAGGTTTAGCATGTTTCTTAACATTTAGTTGTTACACTAGTTTAGTCATTTAAAAGGCATACCCCTAATAATAATAATAATAATCATAATAATAATAATAATAATAATAATAATAATAATGATAATAATAATAATTGGATCGGTATCGGTAATCTCAGATAGGCTAATGACCATAGGACAATCTGAAAATACAGACGATTGACCCAACTAACGCACGTTTTTTTATTATTATTAATAATGCCAAGCGTGTAATATACAGGCAAGTCAGGCCACAGCCACCTATGGAAAAGAAGAAACCAGCGGCACAGAGAATGGAAAAAGAGAGAAAAACGTTTGCGACCTAGCTAGCTTTAAAGTGGACAATTAGCTAGTAGCTAGCAATGTTGCGTAAAGCCATTTTCAGCAGAACTCCTCAATACACCCAACAAACAAAAACATTCTCTCTCTCGCTCTCCTTTTCGTACACACACATCAAGTAAACCCATAACAAATGCTTTGGACTTACATGTGCCAGCTGTTGGGCCTGGGGCTGTTGGCTGTTACAAGCTTAGTGTCTCACGCATCAGGCTCATGACTGAGATCCATGTGTCTCCTCAACACCAGGTTATGTTACATACGGAGCCTTATGGGGCACAAGAATGCCGTCACAGCTGTGTCTGCCAGCGAGACTACGGGTGACATCGCCACCGTATGTGACTCAGGTGAGTTACTTACGCGGGAGAAAAAAATCTACAGTAAAGCCATTAGTAGTTTTTAAAATATTTTAATGAACTATAACATACTTGTTAATATGGAATAGAAAAATATGGACTGAAAATATTGAAATTACTTTAATAATATAATTTTTTTAAATAATAAAAAACATGTATCCATCGAGGACAGGCAGTAGGGTCTGCAAGTGAATGCTGAAATACTGGACTTTCACTAGTGTATGGAAGTGTATGTGTCCTTGTAAAAATAACTGCAATGATAAGATGCCTTTATGTCTTAATGTTGACAGAATCATCTAGTTGCAGAATTCAAAGATGCTAAATGAACCCTCAAAATCTTTTATGCGCACTTTAAAGTGTAAAACGTGTCAGCTTCACTTGGCTTTACTTATGTAGACACACAACAATATTAACCACTACCCTGTCCCACTACGCTTCAGAAACATTAGCCTTAGCGTCTTGCCTGCTCCTTCTTTCCTTTGCCAGCAGGGGGCGGCAGTGACCTCCGCTTGTGGACAGTGAACGGGGCCCTTATTGAACTGGCTCACAGCAGAGAGACCATCCACTCTCTGGCGTTCTCCAATCAGCCAGAAGGCATGTCTGTCAATGTCATCGCCGGGGGTCTGGAGAACGGAGTCGTCAGGTACAGAAACCTCTGTCTATTCCCAGCAGCGGACCGTGCAGGATAAGCACATGGTCAACAAGCAAGAGGACCATCTCAGGAGATCTCTCCCAAGCACAATCCACTTACAGCCAGTGGCTTGGTCCTAAGATTAGATGTGCTACAAACCTCTCTTAACTTAAACTGTGTGACATACTCAACCTCACAGTTCAGATTAAAACAGAGCATTGCCTGCCTGTATTGTACTTGTACAGAGAAGTTAAAGTTAACAGTATGTGCAGTGATCTGTTGGGACTGATCCTAATGGAAGTTTCACTTACGTATATATCTAGTACAAATATGAGTAGATGCTTATGCTGCATTAATTTGCTTCAAGAGAAAGTTGAATATAAAAAGCTGGTTTTGGCAGATATATTATATTTATATGTGCATCTATCTGCAGTTATTCTGCCCCTTAAACCCTCATAGTTTTGTTATTAATAAACTTTATTCACAAAGAACCTACATAAAATATAGCTCAAAGTGCTTATGACAATAATATCAAAACAACTTCAAATAAATATAGTATTTAGCTAAGATTTTAGCTACTCGTCTAGAGCGCTACATGCCCTATTTGGTCCACCACGACCAAACTGGGTTTATTAAAACCAGACTAGCATCTGATAACGTCCGTCGCTTGCTCCATATCATAAATTCAGCCTCAGGTTCTGAAGAACAAAGTGCCATTATCTCATTAGATGCCGAGAAGGCCTTTGACCAGCTGGAATGGTGTTATTTATGGTCTGTTCTTCAACATATGGGTTTCAGTGATAGCTTCATTTCTATGATTAAGTTACTGTATGCTAACCCTTCTGCAGTCGTTATAACAGGCAGCACTTGCTCATCTAGGTTTCCAGTTTCCAGATCCGCTCGTCAGGGCTGCCCTTTATCTCCACTTTTATTCTCTCTGTCTTTGGAACCTGTTGCCCAGGCAATACGACAGTCGGAGGTTCATGAACCAATCACCATTCACAACACACCACATCACATTTCTCTGTACGCGGATGATATTTTGATCTTTACAAAAAATCCCTCTAAATCCATCCCACATCTTCTTAAAATTTTTGAGGTTTTTAGCAGTATCTCAGGTTATAAAATAAACTGGACAAAATCGGCTTTAATGTTATTGGGTGGATCGGGTGATCAGACACCTCTCTTTAATATTCCAGTTGTTTGTAAATTTAAATACTTAGGAGTGTCCATCCATCCCTCTCTTAACTTACTAACGATTGATAACTATAATAAAGTTCTAAAGGATATTGATGATGACTTGAAAAGATGGGGTATGCTCCCTACTTCCTTTCAGTCCAGACTCTCAGTCACCAAAATGAATATATTGCCTCGCATTAATTTCATCAGTTCTATGATCCCTCTAGCTCCACCGGGTGGTTACTGGAAGAAGCTGTATTCTAGTATCAGCACTTTTATATGGAATAAAAAAAAAACAGAATCAAAGCTTCTACTCTGCAAAGACATAGATCATCAGGAGGTGTTAATTTGCCCAATTTCGAATGGTATTCATGGTGCTTTGTTCTGCGTCCACTTATCACTTGGTTGAACTCAGAGACTCTGGTGTCATGGCGTCCCATTGAAGAACATTTAACATATCCACATAGCCTATCTAATTTGATATATTCTAATATACCCCATAGGACAGTAAAACGAGATTTCGGGCCAATAATTTCATATCTTTTCACTGTATGGCATAAAGTCCAGCGATTTGCCAAAATTCGCAATACATTTTTTGCTCAATCTCCTATTTTTCGTAACTACTCTCTTTTAATTGAGAAGAAACCAATTTTATTTCCAAAATGGAGGGATAGAGGTGTCTGTGTTTTTAAGGACATCATAGGGAAACAAGGTCTCCGTGAATTCCATGACTTAGAGAGGTCTTACAACCTACCGGGCACTTTTTATTTTTATTTACAGTTACGTGCAGCAATGCGTGCTCAAGGTGTTCCTTGGGGCACTGAGTTGGGAAATCATCCTCTTCATGTCATTCTTGACACCAAGGGTAAAAACAATGGTACTGTTTCTGACCTATATACATTTATTACTAAAGCCTCATACAAACCTCTATCACTTAACAGACTCTGGAAGACAGATATTAATATCTCCTCGGATCTAGACTGGCACACTATATGGTCAAATATATCCCTGTCGTCCAGAAATCCTAACCATCAAATGATACATTATAAATTTATTCACAGGTCTTATTTAACTCCTCGAAGATTACAGCAAATGAAACTCAGAGATAATCCGTATTGTGATTTTTGTCCGGACAATACCATTGCTACTTTTTATCATATGGTTTGGCAGTGTCCAGAAGTCAATAGATTTTGGGGTATTGTTTCGTGCAATATGTCTAATATCATTGGAAGGGCAATCCCTCACTCACAATGTTTGCTTCTACTTAATGACACCACATCTTTAAAGCTAACTATAAATAATAAGCGTCTCTTGCTAGCTGGTCTCACAGCTGCTAAAAGAATGATAGCTTGTCGTTGGAAACCACCGCATGCATTGTCGGTGAGGGAATGGCTTTTTTCTTATCGGGATATTGCGCAGCTGGAGCTTTCTACGGCATGTCTACATTATGCCAAAACATCTAATATTAACTGCTGGTCAAAGTTATTAGAGAAAATTAATGATATGTTGTGAATATTAATGGTTTAACTGCATGGGCGTAGGTTTGCATAGGGACGGTAGGGACATGACCCTACCAACTTTTCAGGAGGCCCAAATTGTCCCTACCAACTTTTAAGCAACCTTATTTGCATTATCTTTGGAGTGCAGTTATATAGGTTAGTTAGATTGTCTTCCCATATTTTGCAAGGATAGAACTGACCCTACCATTATTGAGTGAATTATTTGCATTATGTTCAGAGTCACATTTACCCCTTTTTCACCAGCGTGAATGTGCCAGTCCAATTTTCTTTTTCAAGTCTGTTTCAAACTCACGTTTGATTGGCTCATTTGGCTGATGACCAAACAAACGCCCACCTATGGCGTTTATTTAGTTCCATAAATAGCGCGCGCGTGGAATTGTGAAGCGAGCGCACAGAACAGTGTCCGCGCGAGTGGAGCTATGAAGCGAGCGAGCACAGAACCATGTGCAAGCGTGGAGCTGTGAAGCGAGCGAGCAGAGAACCATCCGCGCGAGCACAAAGCCCATCTGCGAGCGTGGACCTGTGACGCGAGCGAGCAGAGAACCATCCGCGCGAGCACGGAGCTGTGGGCGTGCGAACTTGGTTTGCTCTCGCTCGAAGTTGGTTTACGCTCGCTCGCTCGCCAAGTTCATTTTTGAGACTTTGGGGGCGGGGATGGTATGCTAGTGGCTGATGTTTCCACTTCTTTGATTGGTCACTAGGTACCGACCTTGACTTATGTGATTGGCCATTTGATCTCACGTAGTCGATTCTGCGATGAAGAACATGACTGATCATTATGAAGAAGTAAAATATGAATTTAGTTTACTTGCTGGTGTAGCATAATATGTCATGGATAAGCATTTGATATCTTACAGAAGCCACCAAGTTTGCCACTAATTTCCGTTAACTAGATGGCTAACCTAACGTTACTAAAAACCTGTTACTTTGACGATGTCGTACACACTTCTTTAGCCTATTTAATGACTTGACATGATTCAGTATAGTTGTCGTGCAAATGTGGATTTAACGTTAGCTAATATGTTCTAAACTGTGATAATTTCTCTGACAGAATATGTGTTTGTCAATTTTGTATTAGCCTACTACCAAATTGAATTTAACATGATAGCCTAGGCCTGGGAATAGTGATGCTATTGATGTAGCTAGGCTAATCTTTGATGAATATGGATCTGTGATACATTATGAACAATCAATATAACGTCAAAATAATCATATTCGTAAACCTTCTACGTTTTGTTCTACATATTTTAAAAATGAAGAACAGCGCTCACTAGCTAATTGTCAGCCTACTATTTTGACGCCGGTGTTTGGGATGGAGTCGATCGTATTGGCCGATTTTCCTTCATGTGACTTTATCGGCAGTCCCTGAAATCACCAATAGCATAGGCTACTATTAAACTTATCTTTAATGTGCTCGTTATAATCTAACTAGCTATGCCTTTTTATATAGGCTAGTCCTTAGGGTTGTCATATTGGCATGCGATTGGGTTAACCTTAGGCTATATTATAAAATTGGTATAATTCTAAAATCATATGCGTCTATGTAGCATATTGTCTGGTGCAATAGGCTATGTAGGCTAGTATAATAGGCCAAGTGAGCCTCCTGATGTTATAGGGGCAGTGCAGTGTAACGCAATATGACGTTAACATTAACAAAATTGTTCAAATTATGTTTTTAGTTACACATTCACGCAGTAGTAGGCCTGTTCATACAATTGTGCAATTACTTCAACTAAGGCTATAGCGAAACTGACCAATAGTTTCACCAATTGAACACAGATAAAGTACGTTGTCTCCGCGTTGTAATTAGCCACGGCTCGGCATTTATTATGCACAATACAAAATAGCACGATAGCCCATAAGTGCCAGCATTGATTGATCCGATGTGAGAACATCAATGTGCAGACAATGATTTAGTAAAAATAAACAGCAAGCCTGGAATTAAACGCTAATGAATAATTATGTTGTTGATAATTATTGTGTAGGCAATATAACCTACCTTCTAATAACTTAATAATAACAATAGGCTACCTTTTGTGCATAATATCTAGCCTATGCCAGACCCCTTCTAATCACTTTCGTGATCGTAGTCCCAAACCTCACGAAAGCAAGTTGACATGTAGCCGATGTGACTGTCATTAGACGATTTATTTAATTCACATTCACAAGAAATGTAGCCCCGACCCCGTCCAATCAGTTTGGTCTTTTTAATGTCCCGTCCCCAGCAAAAAATGTACATGCAGGTTATGCTGTTATATTGTCCCTACCAATGTTGAGACCAAACCTACGCCCTTGTTTAACTGTCTTTCTCAGCTATGTTTGCATACACTTTGTCCAGTTTTATGTTCCGAATGTTACGTACATATTGCACATGTACATAGTATATTATATGTACATCATTTGGTTATTTCATATGTATACATATATTTTATGTATATTTTATGCCATTTCTGCGGATATCAACATGGATGATGGAGGAAATGAGCATTTATCCAATACTTCTATGTCTGAAAGATGTTCATTTTATGGATGCAAGGGACATGAGATTCCTGGGTGGCAGGGAGAAAGGGTTGGAAGTGGTGTGCGTGCGTGCGCGCGTGTGTTTTGTGTTCCCCCCCCCCCATTGTTCAACACCTTGATTTCATCAGGTTAGGGTTTAGAGGGTGGGGACAGATTGGGTGGACTGGAGGGAACAAAATGTGGGGAGGAGAGGGGGGGCGGGCATTAGAATAAGTCATATTTCACTGTGCCTCTGTTATTTTTATGGATTTATAGATGCCTCTCCTCCATTGTGAAAATAATTATTCTGTTTTTTGTATTTTTGGCAGTAAAGTTGCTCCTCCTCTATTTTGTAAATAATGAATAAATAAATAAAAAATTGATCACAAAAAAAAATAAAAAATACAGTATAAATAAAACCAATAAATAAAAACAGAATACAGAAATAAAATAATAAAAACAGTGATAAAATAATAAAACAATAAACCTGGGAGAAAATTATAAAAACAGTGCTGCTAGTTTGCAAATTAAGAAGGTGTGTTTTCACGTGCCGTTTAAAAATATCCACTCGGCTAGCCTCTGATATGTTCTGGCAGGGTGTTCCATAATCTTTTTTTGGGTGGTATTGGGAATGATTGAAACACAAGCTACGGAAAATCTTGGTGCTTGTGAAGGGAGATAAAACAACAGGGAATTTGAGACATAAGAAGGTGCTAAACCATTTAGAGCTTTGTAAACAAAAAGAAGGACTTCTGGAGCCAATCCAGTGCCGCTAAAACAGGAATAATATGCTCTCTCCTTATTTTTGTTAAAAGTCTAGCAGCAGAGTTCTGAATTAGTTATAATCTCTCAATTTACTTTTTTTGGAAAACCAGTAAAAAGAGCATTACAATAGTCCAATCTACCTGAAATAAAAACATGATTTAGCTTCTCAGCATTCTGTTGAGTTTAAAACGGCCGCAATGTTTCCTAGGTGGAAGAATGCTGTTTTGGTCACCTTGTTGATGTGAGGTTTTAAACTTAAATCAGAGTCTAAAATCACACCTAGACTTCCTTAACTATTAAACAGTATGTCCGTTTGGCTTTGGGGCCAACGAAAAGTATTTCTTTCTTCATTTAAATCTTTTGGGTTTATCTACATGATTAAAGTGCATTAACGTGCTTTTTGAAATCCCTGTCCTCTCACTCTCAGGCTCTGGAGCACTTGGGACCTGAAAGCTGTCAGGGAGATCACTTTCCCCAAGTCCAACAAACCCATCATCAGGTAAAGCAAGTCTGTCATTCACACACTATTTAGATTCAGGAAAAAACACTTATTTATGATTTAATCCTTCTGCTGTTCTGTTGTGGCTGCAGGTCTGTACATGTTTTTGTGTAAAGACTAAGAGCAAATAAATATATGCACATACGTATATACACATAGTGGTCATAGTGGTATGACGGTATGATAATAAAATTACTTTGCAGTTTATTTAAGCATTGTCACTCTGGAAAATTCCCATCTGGCAGTATATGAACCATGTCAAGTACAATTAGAATAAATTAAAATAGGTCTGCATTCAAAACAGATTTACTTCTCAATAAATTTATCAACAAAATGGCAATTAGAGGCTACAACCTTCACCAGATGGGTTTTGATTCGGGTCCAAATGTAGCAATGCTGCTTAACTGCTATGAACTGCACTGGTCTGCACTCCTCAGTCTGACGTACTCGTGCGAAGGACACCACTTGTACACGGCCAACAGTGACGGCACGGTGATGGCCTGGTGTCGGCGAGACCAACAGCGGATGAAGCTCCCCATGTTCTACTCCTTCCTCAGTAGCTATGCTGCTGGGTGACCCCATGTGCTTCCCCAGAGAAAACAGAGATTGTCTGAGCATGCTCCAACCTAGCTGGAGCTCTACTGAGATCCACCAGCCGCTCTCAGCATTTTAAACCAAGTGAACACAAAATTGTGTACACAGTATGACTATAAGAAATCAGAATGTACATACAGTATATGGGAAACCTTTTGCTGAGGAATTTGACGCTCGAATGGCACTTCTTTAACCTGTTCCCAAGTCTTTCTTTAGACTTTTCTTTCCATTTGTACGTCGTTTTCTTCTGTTACTTATTTTTTTCTTTTTTGCCACGTATGTTGTTAAAATGTAAAGCTGGCACCGTTTTGGTTTATTTTACAATATGTTCCTTTTTTAAACTGATACAGACTGGCTTTGCCAGACCCGCGGGTGCTGTCCCAGCTTCTGCGCTCTTCTGTTGACCTCTCTGAGCCTCTCCAGTGATTATCCCCCAAAGACGACGCCCACACAGGCCCTGTGCCTGTCAACTGGGCCAGAACCTAGATCCTGTGCAGCCACATAAGAATTTGTGTGTGCACTCATGGCATGCTGGGTACTGAAGCTGGAGGGTGTATGAAGGGTAAACTCTCAGTTATCTGAAGTGTTTTACTCCTGAGACTCTTACAGTGTCTGATTAAATTCATAAGGAATCAGAGCATAACTGCCCACGGGTAAACCTACTGGAAAGGCTGAGAAAAGTGCTGGTCTTTTCTGTGTCTTTTGAAAGCTGCAAGCAGTAGAATGAAACTCTATTTCAAATTTAAAATGTGCTTTCAACTGCAGAGGACACCTGAGGTTCTGCAGAGAACTGATTTTTTTTATCTGTGTGAATTTTCTATACTGTCCTGGCTGTACATCCTTAAGTGTTCTTTTCTTCACTCTGGATTAAAGTGGTGATGTTGTATGTTGGATTAAAGCACATGGTGGAGAAAAATAATTCAGGGCTAAAATCACTCGGTGCCGACATTGTTTTAAAAACAAATTGCAGTTGTTAAGATGCATATCAAACAGGAAATCCCTGCATTCACTTCTGCAGTTTAACAAAGTTCTAACTTTGCCTTAAAATATACAGTACAGTACAGTAGTACAGTGCACTCCAAAATGTTTGGACAGAAACTAATTTTTTGTTGATTTTAGCTCTGTACTCTAGTATGGAACACATGGTTGGCTAAATGGCTGTAAATCATCAAGGGTCTGAGCCTTCAACTAGCCTCAAACCATCACTCTGCTCTGCCAGATATGCAGTAGATATGGATGGATCATTTCCCTGATTATGTGCTGGAGTACAGAGCCAAAACAACCAAAAAAATGTGTCACTGTCCAAACACTTTTGGAGCGCACTGTAAGTGTTGGTAGTTCATAGGATTGCAAATGCTACATTTCATATTATGCTTAAAAAACTTTACTTGAAAGGCAGAGTTTTTTGTTATTATTTCATACTCACAACAATCACTTAATTTTCCCATTATTTGGAATAATCTTAAACAGATTTATTTAACACTTTTTTTAGCAGGTTTCAGTAAAGTATGAAAATGATAAAACTGGTGCCTTACCACAGTTTTTGCACATGGACTTGTCTACCCAAAGCACAACATGTTTACAATGTCATATGAGCAAAGGTTCAGTTTCTATATTTGTATACGTGTACATACTCCTCCCTTGTTTCTCCTTGTCTCTATATGTGTGTAATGTAATGGTATGAGTGTTAAATTAATATGTTCTATAACTTATTGAGTGACACATGTCTGTTTCAAAAACAAAATTTTAACTGTTGAACTGTTTCAATTTGAGATTATAAGATATTTGAAAAGATATTTGTTGTTGTGTTTATTTTTTCTTTGTTGAATCCATTGGCATGTGAGCTGTCAATTCATATGTCCATTATGAAAATTCACATACCGTTTTCTCCCTGATTATTTATACCATTTTCTCCCAAATTTATTATTATATTTATATTTCTGCAGAACTGAGCACCTCCAAGCTGCACATGATTATGTCCCGTTGGCTGTGGTCTATCATAGCATACAGCCTGTCTGCGCACACAGGTTTACCCCTCATGTTGTGTTTAAGGCAGGAGGTGGAATAGCCACCCCCACAATGACATATTTTACCTGAAGAGCACCTGCATGAAGGTGGAACCTATTTTTTTTGCCCAGGTGTGCAAAGTTGACTTTTGATTTTCTGTGTCATGGGTTTTCAGCTCCCTTTTATTTCTGCGGTCATTCTTCCTCTGAACGGCCTGACGGCGCTCTTGCCTTGTTTTTCCATCTTCCGTTCTGGGTTTTTGTTTCTTCTTTTGCACTTTTAGTTCCTCGTTTTGATCTTACTGTTCTCACTGAGACAGTTGCTTTATTTACCTCTTTTCTTTACTTCTCGTTTAGTGTTCTCTCGTATTGAGAACGAGAAGTAATTCTCTCCTTTTATTTCTACCACTTAAGCCTACAAGTTTTTTTTCGCCCATTGTGTCTGGGTTGTTATTATTTATTTGTTTGTTTTTCCTCCATTTAGTGCTCTATCATATTGAGAGCAGGAGGCAGTAACTTCCACTCTTTTGGCTATTTCCTCTACGGGAATCACTTTTAGATTCCTTACTGCAATTGTTTCACAAACTGCTACACATAGTGGAATTTATGAGAAAAATAATTGACCAGTGAGGTTTTCTTTGGTTATCAAATCAGCTTGGTTTTCTCCGTTTAATTCAATGGGCAGAAAGCCTGTTTTGCATTCAGCAAACATACTTCCAGGTGCTTCACTGCCTGGCCCCTCCCACCCTCTCCAGTTCCTATCAAGGGGCCAGCTTTCGGCTCCCACCCTCTCCAGTTCCTATCAAGGGGCCAGCTTTCGGCTCTCAACCTCACCAGATGTAATGCCGCCCTTTGCTGATATCTATAATTTGCACACAAAAAGCCAGTTTCCCCATTTTTGACGGGAAAAAAAAATACTTCCACTCATATATTGATGTTAACTCTGCATTCAATTAAAAACATTGAAAAGGCGAAAGGCAGGAACACACCCTGGACTGGTCACCAATCCATCACCAGGCACACACACCATTCACTCACACACTCATACCACTGGGTAATTTAGAGTCTCCAATTAGCCTAACCTGCATGTATTTGGGCTGTGGGAGGAGTACCTGGAGGAAACCCACGCAGACACAGGGATAACATGCAAACTCTAAATAGAAAGGCCCTCGACAGGAATTCTCTGCCTTCTTGCTGTGAGGCGACAGTGCTAGCCAGTATCCACTGCACCACCGCCCCTAATCAATACAATAAATACATTATTTAATCTAGATTTGTCAAATGTTTTAAAGTAATAAAGTGACTGTTAAGGTTATCAGGCATGTCTGGTGTCTTGTGAGCTCATGACCAGGTAAGCTGGTGGCAAAGGGATTTTTCTTCACCATTCCAAATATTTTTCTTCCATCCACTACACTGGTCTTCTGTGGTTTGCCAGGTCGTTTGCAATTCCTGAGCTCACCAGTGCTTTCTTGCTTCTCAACAATGTACCAAATAGTTGATTTCAACGCACCTAATGTTTTGGCTCTGTGTCTGATTAATTTATTCTGACTTTTCAGCCTCATGATGGCCTGTTTTACTGGCATTGACATTTCTTTGGCCCTCATGTTGACAGAACAACAACAACAGACTCAAAATGCAAATTCACCTACAATCAACTTTTCATTACCTCTCTTGTGTAAGAAGTAACAATGAAATGAAACGCACATCCCCAGGAAACATCTGATCAGCCAATCGTCCAATTACTAAACACCCTCAAATTAAAATCTGAAAGTCTGCAGTTTAAAACCTCATATAACTGTTCCATTTCAAATCCAATGTGCTGGACTACAGAGCCAAAACAACCAAAAATGTGTCACTGTATAAATGGCAAATTTGCTAAATATTACAGTAAAACATCATATTTGTTATACATAGCTATTCTGCACCTTTTCAGAAATCCAGTGAAAGCGTCCACTAATTATGGATACATTTTATGCAAAACGCTCTCAAACTTCGTTTGTCATTATGTCCCGTTAAATGGTCATTTCTGCTTGGCCAGAAGATGGAACTGCAAAAGGCTTCTCGGCGAGAAATCGCTCTTTCCGTCTTTTTCACTCAAGTGTTTTGGATGCCACCACTATTCTCAGTAGGGTAGCCTATAGAAGCGTACATAAATTGCACAAGCGGATAGATTGACCTACATTTACAAAAGAGCGCATAACTTGACTGCTGCTGGTTGCAGAATAATGTGCTATCATTCATAATCTGTGAATATTAGGAAGCGCAGTTTCTTGAACTGGCTGTGACCTGCTGTGACACGTGCCCGGAGGGGTCTTCCCTGTTGCTATAAATTTACCAACTCCAGCGGAGCTGGGGGAACGTAGGGCAGTCCAAGGTCTAAAGGGGAATTTGTCATTTAGCTAATATGCGCTGTATCGACTGGCGGCGAGTTGCGTTATGATGATGGGAGAAGCAAACGGTTACTGAATCTATATTTTAGCTCTTGTAATTGAGTTGTACCAGGGTTTTTATAGTTTTGGAAGAAAGTAGGTCTAATGCGTATTTAAATATTTCTGCACTAGGCTACTGAATTTTGCGGGAGTGAAACCTCTCTCCTTGTATTATTGGGAAATCACTAGTAGGCATAGTTCACTTCAGGTAGGTAAAATTGGCATTTTAATCTTCCATGTGTTCATTTGTATAGGCTAATTCCACAATCACGAAACAGTTAGCCTGTCATCGCAAAGACAGTATCACTTAAAATGGGCTACGAGCGAAATTTAGAATAAATGTTTTGTCGTTGCCAGGTTGGCTGGTACAAAAAGTTGACTAATCGGTTAAATAAAATGAAAAAATAATCCTGTCAGATAATAGTCAACACAGGCACATCACAGAGCATTGCATGCGTGTAGGTTATGTAGGCGATTCCGTAATTTGGTAGGTAATTTAAAGCGATTAGCACTGGAGTTTGATATGGGGCACAACATTTCACACATTGTAGTTTATTTTAGCTGTCAAGAAATGTAAATGCTGTTGTTTTTTGAAGGAATGCTGTGTGGCAAACCAAGAAGACTTTAAAAACTAATTTGCCGGGGCTATTTGGCTAGTTAGGCTACACTTAATATGTTATTAATACATATAATTACTACTTGAATATGTCCAATCCACGCAAGCTACTGGATAAATATAGGCTAGCCTACTCTGTGCAACACGTAAGAACTGGCCACCAGAATAACAGTCTCTCTAAACGGCGCTATGCTGATCGCCGTGTATTAGCTATGTATTGAGTGGATTGAGCATATGGGTGTTGTTTTGCAGGCTACAACTAGTACTACTAATAAATTTTATTTGTTAGTCATTATAACGCTGTTCATAAAACGCTATGGGCCATTCAGTCAAATGTCAGCAGACTGTAGATAATGTTGAGATCAACAGACAAATTATTGTTAGCATACATTTTACAATTTCAGCGTTCAGCCAGACACTCTTATCCAGAGAACATTACACAAAAGTGTTTTTATAAAACTCACTCAGCCACTTTTACCAACATTTGTAGTTAAATCCCTAAGAATAATAGTGTAAAAGTACAAAAGTACTGCAAATATCTAAACATTTATCAGAAAAAGTAGGCTACACCCACCACGGAAAATATGGTTTATCAAAACTAGACTTCAATTGGCTAAGGTTAAATTTTTGTATCTTTTTAAACATACACTCCATTTTCCAGCTGGGTGTTTGATTGCAATTCAGCAGCAATTCAGGACAGCATCCTATGGAATCAGAATCAAACACACAACCTTTGAGTTTAAAGCCCATTTGTCTATAACCTTTATGCGACTCTGGCAATTATTTGTGAAGCAATATGATTATTGTGGATCTCTGTACTGGCTGTAAGGTTCTCAGGGTCTGCGGGGACTTTATTTCTGTTCTTGTTGCCTTTTTTGCTCTTCAACCCATCGGCCGGTCTCACTCCTGAGCCAGCTCCTCACTTCCAGCATATATCCTCACCCCCTGTCCAGTTTTTCATAGAAGCCTTCAGTGTTTGTGCTTCCTTGTGGCCCTCTCTGCCTCCTGTGACTTGCTCTCATGTCTTCCTTCTTGTTTTTCGGTTACTGTGATGGTAATTAGCATTTTTGGAGGTTTTGGATTCTGTTTTCCACCAAGAAAGCAGCTGTTCCTTGTAACGACATTGTCTGAATTTCCTCAGTAGTCTCATTAGAAAGGTTCAGATTGCTTGGTCCATCTGCTACGAGCTGTGACTTGCAGACACATGGTGATGTTTAATTGGCATGCTGTCATGTAGATTAGATTGAACTCTTAAATTATTTGATTTATGCGATGTTATTTAAAAGTCTTGCTTCCATCCGTCTAGTGACTCGGTTAGCTTTAGTGCGCGTTGTGGTTATACCTCAAACCCCAGACCAGCTGCTGCTCTGCTGCTCATTATGGATCTCACTCAGAGAACATGATTGGACTCTCTTATATGAGGGTTGCTAGAGCCTCTGCGAACTTCACCTGCGTCCGTCTGGAAGTGAGGGCGAGAGGGAGCGAAATTACAGCCCCGGACACATTTTGTCGGAGATGACAGGAGTCGGTATTCACTCTCCCACTCCCTGAGAATGGTTTTCTGAATGTGGCATATGGCCGAGAGCTGAGGGGTTATGCTGAGTCACTTTCCACACTTCACGTCACATAAAAAGCCGTTCCTGATGTACAATGGATACCAGGAATACATATAAAAGGAACTATAACTGAAAATTAATTGTGATTGTTTTGCCTTGAGTTTGCTTCCACTTTATTATAATTTTTAAATGTATTATTACGTGCTGCTTACACTCAGATAGGTAATTTATCCTGAGTATACTCACCATATGAATCCTTAACTACCTTAAAGCTGTAAAAACTACATTAAGCCCCTCAGTTGCCGGTACGTAACATAACCATATGCAAGACTTCAGAACACCTTATGACCCCGGTAGTCAACACAAACTGGGAAAGTATTGCTACATGTTTATTCATCAGTGATTCGGGAGAGAAAACTGAAGCTATGGATTGATGGTCAGGACCAACTGTACACCAGACATACATTATCTGGAGCCAAAAGGAAAGGCCCCAAACTTCTCTTGCAAGCTACTGAGTGCATGGAAACTCAAAGTGCTTTCTCCTTTTCTGTGCTCTTCCTTGTTTCTTGTAGGAGGCCACCATGAACGACAGTGTGACCAACTGTACAGCCAGCATCGCGCAGGCAAGGAAGACTGTGGAGCAACTCAAAATGGAAACCTTTGTTGAAAGGATAAAGGTTCTGTGTGTCAGTGTGTTTTGTACGTGTGTGTTTCTGCGCGCGCACATGTTTTTGCAGGTCTACGCGTGCCGCTTGTGTGACACGCTTGATCCCGTGTCTGCATATTTGTACCTGTTTCACATTTCTTTGTTTATATAGAAAATAATAGGGGCAGCGGATCACCTTAATTAATTTGATTATCATTATTATCCTCAACCTGTTTTCTTTTCTGTTTTTAGGATTAACACATGATACACGATAAGCACCAATTTTAGCAAAGAGAAAAAAACTCTTTGAAAAACCAACTGCTGATGGGTATAGGTCCCACTGTACAGTCAGTGAGCTTGTTCATCACTAGAAACAGGATCCGTATCATTATCAGTTTAACACTGTGTTTCCAGCCTCATAATTGTAGCTCATTGGCTGTCTCTGTTTTTCACACACAATTTACTGCCTTCTGGGGGGTGCTGCTCTCATAAGCGCTCTCTTTTGTAGTTGTATGTCTGACACTTTGACCACAGCTACCATTAGGTAGAAAAATTGATCCAATTCTGTTTACGAGACAACGTGTATACATATTTGCAATCTATTCATGGAATTGTAAAAAAAATGTTTTGCCAGACTGAGAAAGGGAAGGTCATCGCGGAATCGCACGCCTAACATCCTGGCGTCAGCATACATTTGTGAAAGTGGAAGCCCGACTCCCTGAATGAGAAACTAATGAAGACGTGGTGTGCTTCTGGATTTTTCCCCTACGGGTAGATGGAGAAGACAGCTTCTTCCTCTGATCTCAAACTCTAATTAGGGGTCTGCCAATAGAACAGTAGATCAGCTATAGGAATGAAGTGCGTGCGAGCTGGCAGAGGAGAGGACTGTATGTTAATTATCACGTATCTGGCTCTGTCATGTGATGGAGAAATTAGAGGGGCACTGCAGCACTGCTGGTTTATCTTCCATAATTATAGCCCATCTGCATCTGACAATGCGCTGGGTCACAATTACTGCTGTGTCTGTGGTCTGGACGTTTTGGACTCCATTTTCTGCAGCAGAATAACAGAAGGTCATGTTTATTGGCTGAGGAATGCTGGTGGGCCCATTGCACGTATCTGATGTTATGTGTTGTTAATGCCAAAAAATCTCCAATCTAAAACTATCCAAAGTGGTGCTTTGTAGTGTAAAAAAATAATGACCCCATTTTTTTTTTTTTGCGCATGCTGTTCAAAATTAGCCAGAATGTAGCTTTCGCACACAGGTCACTGGAATAGAATGTACGACTATAATTACATAACAGGATGTTTTATCCTAATAAAATGCTCTTGTGACCATTGTTGCATTGCAGCACTCTAACAGGGATTTTCAAGATGGCTTCAGCCAAGTTAGCATATACAACCTATCCTTCAGGTTGCCCCCCTCATATGTGTGTGTGTGTGTGTGTGTGTGTCATCATCTTATTCATTGTAAGCTCATTGCTGAGCCATACTGATGTTTCATTACTGCCTCCTCAGGTGTCCAAAGCGGCAGCAGACCTGATAGCATACTGCCAGGCTCATATAGGAGATGATCCTCTCATCCTGCCTCTGCCCATCTCGGAGAATCCCTTCTGCCAGAAAAAGCTCTTCTGCACAATCCTTTGAGGGCTGTGGCCCCCCTTCACTGCAGAGCCCATGAGACCTGGCTTCCACACTATGGGGGCGGGGCTGTGACCCTGGCACCCCAACAAGCCCGAAGTATTATGCGCAACACACCCAAGTTATGAACAGGAGGTGGTGCGCATGCCACCATCTTGTTCCTCTTATGGTTTGGTCTTTTGTTTAGCCTTCAATATTGAAGAATGGTGTTGTTCCATTGTTTGAGATTAGTTTTTTATTTAATTTTTTCTGAAAATGGCCAGATTTTTTTGCATGCCTTGGAGAAAAAGCCAGAGGAAGGATTTACAAAGTATACAGTATTTTTCCTTTGACACGTAAACAGTTATTATCCTGCTAATCTGCTGCTAAGACAAAAGATGTCAGAGAAGACTAATAAGATTAATATTTGTAGAATTTGTAAGAATGTACTACTGATAATATTGAATAACGTAAGGATTATAATGGACAACATTGAAGTGTTACCTGTTGTAATTTTGCTTATGTAGGGTATCATGTGGTTGATCACATATTGTGTTTAAAACCTCAGGTCATCTTTCAATGGCCTATATATCTGTCTTTTCTACACTTCATCAGATTTATGAGTACAATTGCCTATACCATCTTGGCAGGATTTTGCACTCCCTCTCCACTCCTCCGTACAGCATATCCTCGATGAATTACACATCAGAAAACAAAACAAAAATAGCTGTACTTTGGCTGTAATTCACAATAGCATTAGACATTGTGTTAGGGCCACAGCACCAGAAACTTTAAAACATTTTTGGTGTGTATGTGTATATCATTTTAAAACGGATACACACAACCTTATAGCAATAGTCCCATAACTATGTGCTCAAACATTTGAATATGCCTGTACATTATACACTCATATCATCGCAGAAAGATTGCGTATGTTGCTCATGACCTATATTATTGAGTAGAGCCACACAACTCATGTAGATTTTTAAAAATGTCTCTCTTGGATGTGGTGGTGTGGAAAGAGGGGAGCACTGAGGTGTAAGACCATAGGCTGGTGACAGACCAGTACTTTACATGCATTCCTCTTGTGTGCACTCTACACCATCTCTGACGCTTTATATAATCAGATGCTCTCTATGTACACCGATGCATTCTGTGATACTGTTTAGTTTATACACTGGCTGTACTTCAATATCTTTCTCCAGTATCTTGAGTCGTTGTCTTTGCTTGCGTACGTGTATAGGTTGCAGTGCAAGTCTCTGTACACACACACACACACACACACAGCTGAATAAGGAAATTTACATAATATTCTCTCAGAAATTACATTACCCGGTTGATGATGTGCGGAAGTAGATTCAAGTAGGCCTAGTTTCCCTCCCATCGTCTTGGTTTCATATTAAAGTCTATAAAGTCAACATGCATTTTAAATCAAACACCTCCACAACTGGGATATCTCTTCGAGCCACAGCCTACCAATACAGTTTGTTGATCAGGTTTTACAGATTGCATTTTCCAGTTTGAGTTTGCGTGATCACGCGGAAATGATGATGTAAACGGAAGCAATGCCATTGAATTTGATTTATGTCACCCTTGTGCCACAAAGCCATCACAATGAAATGTTAAATGGCGAATTGAATTATCATTTCCTTTTTGTCATATATCATGCGATTACAATAAGAAACTTCTTCAAATGTGTTTTTAAATTATAGCAGGATTGTGTCGTAGAGGGTGAGAAATTAAATGTGAAATGGATTTGTATTTACGTTTTCAGATTGTCAGATAAAGTACGTAGTACGTTCATTTGCAATTGAAAATGCAAAGTGGCCTTTTCATTTGAATTATGTAATGGTTTTAAGCCCATCGAATGAAAAGCAATCGCCGATTTTCATTTGAATTTTGGTACGGATATCTGAGCAACATCCATACTAGTATATATTGTCAATTTTTATAACTAATATATAATGTATGTGAAATTAATATATATTTTTCCAAATCTGAAAACATTTGTGGAATAGGCTAAACCACTCAGAATACTTAATTTCCAGGACATGCTGGGAAATTGAATGCAAAATTGGCTTTTGTGTGGTGTATTCCTTATTGCAGTAAGTATTCGAAGACAACGTTTTGAACATAAGTGCTTAATGCGTTACATTTTTAAAGTGTAGTTGTATCACAGAAATGAGTAAAACTTGTATTTATGAGTTTATGGTATTTCTTTGTCTTATTTAACGTAATTTTACATTTAGGCTATGTAAGACTGTAAGTGCACATATCTGGGTCAGAAAACTAAATGCAATTATAAAAACCTATAACGGTTAGACGTATCACATTATGAATAACATCATAATTTAGGGGAAAATTTATTTGATATTGTCACCATGATAATTATTCAAACTAGAATATAACTGCACAGCAAATATTCACAATTTTATTGGTTTGGAATTCACTTAACGGTACTGGGGTAGCGCCCCTTGTGGCAAGTCGTTACTAACGACTCGTTAGCCTTCAAGCCTACAGGGTCTTCTGTATCTAAGAAACCATCAGCTTCTGAACGAACATGCTTACCGTAATATAATTTTTATTTTACGAAAGACTGGCTCACCCATTAAAAAAACATGTTATAAGTTACGATAAAATAGGTATATTTTGT
This sequence comes from Ilyophis sp. 1 JC-2022, assembly GCA_022702515.1. Lineage (NCBI taxonomy): Eukaryota > Metazoa > Chordata > Actinopteri > Anguilliformes > Synaphobranchidae > Ilyophis > Ilyophis sp. 1 JC-2022. The sequence continues at coordinate 94,633,127 of CM040396.1, read as the reverse complement.
TGCTGATTAAATTCAACTCAAAGCCCCAGAAGTCTTAGCGTCTTGCTACTTGCTTCCGATTGGCTCTACGTTCGTCGTCGACCTCGCACGCAGTGGGCAGACATTGTGCATTCGGATCTGGAATGTATCGCATTCAGAAACTGAGTAATGCGCTTTGGAGCAATTCTACCGATCTCCTTTGCGCACACAGCCCGTTAAACGCTTGGATCTACGACAAGGAGTCTGTCCATGCGAAGCTTAGCATTGCTGTTGTGTCCGTGTGTTATCGCGGCAGTGGTGCATCTCTGGCTGGTAGCAAACAGAACTGCCTTCTTGTTGGATCCCAAGGATTCAGGTATAAGTTAGCTCTCCCATGCGGTTTCTTAACTTTTCACCTTACCGACAAGCGAATGTATCTTCTACATTTTAACGAGCTATATATTTTTGGATCTGTCTATTGCAAGTCAAGAGATGGCTCATGGCTGTCTATGAAACGAAATAACGACTTTTTCACACGGCATGTGTTGTAGGCTTATCTTGTAGGTTTGTTTAGCTATCGATATGGGCGTTGCTTTAGCGATGTCTAATGTTCTGGCTTTGTGAGACGACTAGTTTTGAACTTCCACGAACTAAAATTTGCTTGCAAGAATGAAAGAATGAATCATGAAAAAGTCCTGCTAACGTTAGTGGAAAGATCCAAAAGAGTTTAAGTGCTGGTGTGTTAAGCAAGTTGCTTGTTCGTCGTGATTATGCAGGCGTTTTGTTTTCTATGAACATGTGTTGGGTGGCTTGGGGGGTCTTTTTTTGTTAACGTTACTTGAGACAAGTGCAAAACTGGCAATAAAGACATCTATATGGTGTAAACCAATCAAATGGTATACATTAGTGTTGGTTTTGCTTAACATTCCACTTCGGAGCTATACCGTTACATTACTCTCACAGTGGGGGATAGTGTAGAGACGAACACTAAAACAGACACCTGTCATTTGTGTAGGGCCTAAACCAGGCAGTCCGAAACACCACCACGATATTGGAATGCTGACCTCTTGAATTGCAGGTCGATTTTCAAGGTATTAACGTATTTCAAGAACGCGAAGAGGATAAGTGCAGTTTCTCTATGGAGTCGAGAAAATGTATTTTTGACTGTAATACCTATTTTTAAATGACACAGATCGACAGCCGTCATCCCTGGAAGTTCTGGTGGGAGTGCTCTCCGCGCGCCATCACCATGCTCTCCGGGACGCGATAAGGGAGACCTGGCTGGGCTACATCAAGCAGCACCCGCAGTTCCGCCATCGGTTTGTGCTTCATTGAACTTTTTCCTAATTCACTTCATGATCTCGTAAATATAAGTATTATCTTGCATTTATGTTTATATTGGGAGTTATAGACCACAATTTACGTTCCTGCTTTCCTTCCACCGCGAGGATTTGTTTCTACATAGCGTATGAGAATGTTTGTTACAGTAGGCTAACTTCTTGCTAAGGCAGAGAGGAAAATCTAATTTTTAAGATGCATCTCAAGAGTTATGACAGTTGTCATGGTGTTTTATGTTTCTCTAAATTACCGATCGCTGTTGGGACATTAACCATTTGACTGTGGGAAATGGGACAGCCAGAATAATACAAAATGATAAACGGAGTGAACGGAAAAGGTGAAACCATACCCTCCCCCAAAAAATAAATGGTGTCAGAGCTATTTAATTCGGAAATGTAATTGATTGAAATGAGCTGGTTCTAATCCTGACGCCGGTTTGTGCATCAGGCACCTGCACAGAGAAACTGAGGCGGATGACCAAAACCTTCCAATGAATCTGTCACCATAGCAACAAGAGATAGCCTTCACCAATGATGGCTTTAGGTTAGAAAAACACTGGATTTCTGTGTTAAGGTGCGGCCGTGTGAAGAAGTTATTTCCAGCATGTTAAATGTTTCCTCTGGCGTTCAGTGTGGCTGTGAAGTTTATCATTGGAAGACGTGGCTGCCCAATACCTGAAGAGGACAGGGAAGATCCGTACTCATGTACCTTGCTGAACCTCACTGATCCAGGTATAGTGTCCACACCTCATTCAGCTACAAGGTTATCACATATGGATGACATCTTTTGGCCAATCCTGTGGCTTGGCAGAGAAGGCGCACCTCTATTTCAAAATGCATCTGTGTGAAGTTGACTTGGGCCACTTCCAAAGGAAGTTCTACAGCTTTTCAAATTCATTTTAAAAAGGCTTTCTGAAGAATTTGTAGTGTATCCTGCTGTGTGATTGATTCAGAATTGGTGCCCAGCAGTGGCAATCTTTCACACATTCCTGAAAGGTTCTCTTTGAATTGTGGTGAACTACTCTAGATCTGACTGAAATGAGTAAGACAGGAATTAGCCAAACCAGTCTGCCCATATTGTTCAATGTCTTTAATGAGCATCTATGAGTAAAGCTAGAAAAAACTTAAATGTTATGATATTGATTGTTAAATCTTTGTGTAATTAACACGGCAAGTTATGGTTGTTTTACATATTTGTACGTATTATAATTCTTAGTTTATGATTTATGTACTAGCGGGCTATGCAACAATTGCAGTTTGCAATGATGCAAACTAGTGTCGGGGAAGCGAGGATTAAGTAAAAAGGCATTAATATTCTGAATCCAGCAGTTCCAGCACTCAATGCCCCCGTTAAAATGCCCAGCACTCTGAATGCCTCACTCAACCGTACATTTAATTATATTTAATGGATTTAATCTAATAATTATTATTAAAAATGACAATCATCAATTAAATTGCCGAATTCGTTGATAGGTAAGTCGAACAGTAACCTGGTGGATCAACTAACAAGTCAAAACAAAGTCTAAATCAGGTCTTAAACTTGAGTAGTTTTAATATTTAAAACAGTCGATTGGAATCATGAATTGGAATCATACATTCATTGATGAATGTAGGTTCACTGCTTATGATTTACAAAAAAGAAAGAAGACATTTAAACATTCAATGGAAGTTACCAGAAAAGAGAGGGAGACCGATAAGCCAGAAATTGCCAGTAATTACCCTCTTCCAGCACGAAAGGAACAAAGTTGTAAGAATTCTAAGGACTAAGGAAAAACTTGTCTCTGTCTGTAGACTCCACTCCGCAGCGTGACACTCCATGGAACTTCACGGTTCCAAAAACTCCATAGCCCTAACTCAAATTCAGTGCCCCTACGAACTGACCAACTCCAACTTAACTAAAAAAACTCCAAAACTGACTGAACAAACGAACTTTCTTTTTTGGGGGGGGGGAGGCATATTTTATGGCAAGACTGGCTCATCTGAAAGCGGAAACTTTAATTAAGAAATAAACTGTCATGTTGTTCATATCCCTATGATATCATTAGTAAAGATCCAGGGTTTTAACATTTTTCCAATGGTACCAAACAACTCTGCATCAGAACAAACAACTCAGGTTAACCACTGATAACCTACAAAGAGACATTTTGCTCTTGCATTTAGTAACGGAAGTTGACTGATTGTTGTACAATCATTGAGATTTGGGCAAAATATTACCGTCCATGTGACAATACCAGTGGTACTACCGCTGGTATCCGTTTTAATCTGGCAGCAAAAAGGTAAATTACAAACAGACAGGCCCCTCACATCCATTATCTGCCTAGACAATAACATTTCAATAAAATTTCAGAGATGGCCTCTTAGATTGCCTGGACAGACAATGAGCTCAGGATATTCCTGTGTGTGTGTGTGTGTGTGTGTGTGTGTGTGTGTGTGTGTGTGTGTGTGTGTGTGTGTGTGTGTGTGTGTGTGTGTGTGTGTGTGTGTGTGTGTGTGTGTGTGTGTGTGTGTGTGTGGATACCCGAGGATACTCGGCTCGGACTAAACTTTTAAAATGATGCTCGGGTCGGGCTCGGTCACGGCGGTCGAACAACTAGCGAACATTTTACTTTTGAACTACTAATTAGGAAGGGTTAGCCTACTTCACATGGTGCTTCAAGTTGTTTTTGGTGAAAATATAGTGTGAAATAAATTTAAATGATACCGAATATTGTGTGTGTCACTACACACGCAGTGAAAACAGAGAGAAATGATCATGCCACGTTATCAGTACTGTCATTCATGCTAGGCTCATTCGTAACTTCAGGCAGAGAAAACACATTTTCTCCAGCTAAATCATTACCGAAAATAAAAGACACGGCTTTAATCGGCAACTGAAAACAAAAAGCTACTTTCACAAGTCCAGAAACAACCTCCAAATGCAATTAAACAATGTGCAAAGGAATGTTCACAATGGCCAGCAGAGGCGGGTAGAGTACCAAAAAACTGTATTCAAGTAAAAGTATGATTACCAACAGAAAAATAGTTCAACGTACACGTGTCTCTCCAATAGAGGTGCAGGTTGCAGCAAGAGTACGTCCAAAAAAAGAGAAGTGGCACACTGAGCTTTGTCCAATTGATGGTTCAGTGTAAACCGCACACTCAACACAAGAACAACCTTATTATAAATATATTATTTTATTTTTTGACGGTCATTTAGGTGCCCAGTGTCCACTAAACAGGGAAGCTGTAACCATGGTAACAACAACCGCGTGACAGGGAAACACTATGTCAGCGCTTCAGTGCCTTACATTAACTGCGTTGGGCTCAGGTCGGGTTCGGACATAAAAAGCAGAATTCCTGTCGGGTTCGGGTCGGGCTCGGTTACTACTATCTCGGACTCGGTCGGGTTCGGACAGAAATATGCAGCCCGATCCGCACTCTAGTGTGTATGTGTGTATGTGTGTGTGTGTGTGGGTGTGGGTGTGGGTGTGTGGTGGAGGGGGGAGACGGACAAAGGGAGAAAGAAACAGAGAGCGAGAGAGCAACAGACATTTAAGACAATATCCCGACACCAGTCACATATTAACTAGCTACTGCTGTTTTTAAAACTATTTTAAAACTATCTTGTTGGTAGATAGGTGTTGGTCTGAATGGGCCATTATCAGTGTGATTATTATAAGGCTGTCTGTGCCCTTAGAATCACCCAATAAAGCCTTTGCAAGGGATCTGTTTTAGGAAGTATCAACGGAATCATTCTGTTTGCCTCTTTGTGTATCCTAATGCAGGGCTTGACATTAAGGCTTGTCCTATTATTCGGGACAAGTATATCTTTTAGTCGGACAAGTAAAATTGTCCATCCACTTGACAAGTGAGAGATACAAATTTTAATTTAAAATGATCTGAATTGAAGTAGAAATTGCATGATGCTCATTTCACCTGCCATCCTGGCATTATTTTGCTAATAGGAATTGAGAAAATGCAACAACAAATTGAATCTATTTTGATCGCAAATGGGGGGGGGTTGTGGACAAGTTGACGAGTCTTTCGGCCAAGTGAAAAATGAAGTCGCAGTTGTCCGATGGATAAGTACTCAAAAAGCTTAATATCTAGAGCTGCCTGATGTGTAGTCAAATGAAAATAAAACTTAATTTCCCCTGAAGTTTCTACTCAGACCCTTGACTTCTCTGCTGCAGTTTCTTGTGCAGCAACACAGCATTGATGTTTCTTTATTTGCTTAAGTGCAGTTTCAGTCTTAAGTGCTGGCATATGGTCTGGATTTGTGACTGAAAGTGGCACAATAACAGCTGTGTTAATTAAAATGCAATTATGCTTTTAATTCCAGATTTAGGTTGGTGTGCTAAATGGACAATTAATTGGTGGCATAGTGTTTTTTTCCCTGCTTTTCTTTGGGAAGAACATTAAAAAATGTTTGTACTGACAGGAGTGCAGAAAAGAGTGTTTTAATTATCCTTCAACTTTTCTCTTTGTGATAAAAGCATCAGTAGCCCCTCCCCCACCCCACCCCACAGGTTTAAAACATTGCCTTCAGCAAACCTTACTTACGGTGCTTTGTGTTTAATTGGTTTTTGTCAAGGGACAAGGGAGAAGGAACTTGCATTGGCATTGTAAAAATAAAACTCAACCTCTCTTTTAACAGCTTTGTACTTTGCATTGATCTCCTGGGTAATAAACTGCACTTTTTTTAATTAAGAAACCCAGGCACTGAGATGAGGCCTGCTTTCAGCGCAGAGCCCTGAGGTAGAGAGCGAGGGCTTTTAAATTGCTGATGTCGGGATAACATGGCGTCTGCCTGAGTTTCTGCTGTCATCAGAAGACCCTGTCAGCAGACCCAGCTTGAGAAATTGGCTCCAGAGATCAGTGTGTGTTTTAACATTGTTGCCTGTCTGCTTGCTGATTGATGTGGGTTCATGTTTTCAGTGAATGGACAGGAAGTGGAGGTGCTCCCCGTGCCCGACGCCTCTGTGCTCGCTCACTCTGAGGTGTCTGTGGTCAGCCTGGACCTCAAGGTCCTGCACCCCATCGTGGTCACCCGCCTGGGGGTGTTCCCCGATGGCCCCGGCATGGAATTCCGGGGTAATGTGACAGTTAAGCTCTTCCAGGTGGATCAAGAGGTAAGCCAACCCTTGCAGGTGGGAGAAGCACACAGCTGGTGGGGCAGGTTGCGTTTCGCTCAGCTGTGTCCTGCTTTTATCCAAACAAAATCATCAACTGTAGGAACTTGTACACTGAGGAGGCAGCCCATGTCCTTACCTCACTCAAAGGGCATGACTTTTGCTTCCCCTGTCATCTTCTCAGAAATAAAGGCTTATTTCTTTGACCGGATCTGTCCTGCGTCCATGGATTTTTGGGTCCCTCTATGCTAAGCAGTGAAAAATGCTATGGCTTCAGAGTTTTACGTTTTTAGTTTTTTTTTTAATCTGCAGTGCTGCAGATATTCTGCTTAGATTCACTGATCAATGTGTAATTTCCCTGGATAGTTGAACTTCGTTTGATCCGCATGTGCCTAAAGTCAATGAATAATGAAATTCACAGCATGAATTCTGAAAATACCAAGAGAAATTCTGTTAGAGATGAGCCCTCACCAGCTGGAATCATGCAGATTTTATCTTATCTTGCGCTTTTATTTTGTCCTTTTAGGGGAGGGACAGTAAAAAAAAATGATCTCTGTGTCTGATCTGAGGGCAGCTCTGTGTCTGATCTCAGGGCGGCTCTGTGTCTGATCTCAGGGCGGCTCTGTGTCTGATCTCAGGGCGGCTCTGTGTCTGATCTCAGGGCGGCTCTGTGTCTGATCTCAGGGCGGCTCTGTGTCTGATCTCAGGGCGGCTCTGTGTCTGATCTCAGGGCGGCTCTGTGTCTCATCTCAGGGCGGCTCTGTGTCTCATCTCAGGGCGGCTCTGTGTCTCATCTCAGGGCGGCTCGGTGTCTCATCTCAGGGCGGCTCTGTGTCTCATCTCAGGGCGGCTCTGTGTCTCATCTCAGGGCGGCTCTGTGTCTCATCTCAGGGCGGCTCTGTGTCTCATCTCAGGGCGGCTCTGTGTCATCTCAGGGCGGCTCTGTGTCTCATCTCAGGGCGGCTCTGTGTCTCATCTCAGGGCGGCTCTGTGTCTCATCTCAGGGCGGCTCTGTGTCTCATCTCAGGGCGGCTCTGTGTCTCATCTCAGGGCGGCTCTGTGTCTGATCTCAGGGCGGCTCTGTGTCTCATCTCAGGGCGGCTCTGTGTCTCATCTCAGGGTGGATCTGTGTTCCCTGTGTAGGAGCCTGTGGTGTCCACTCGTTTCAGCCCCATGAGTACAGGATCCAGTATGAATGGGGTGTGGTACAAGCCTGTGGAGCAGTTCATTCTGCCAAAGGTGAGTGATTGTGCCATTGTGGAATGGGTCAATGCAAGGACACAAACGCAGAAGCTGGGTTCAAACTTCAGGGACATCGGTCCGGAGGGATGAGTGTTTAAAGAGAAACTGTCTATCCTCAGGGCTTTGAAGGAACTCTGTCTGTCTGTCTATCTATCCTCAGGGCTTTGAAGGTACACTGGTTTGGGAGAGTTTGGACTCTGCTGATCTGGTGACTGCAAACGTCTCCAAGGTTCAGTTCAACAGCGGGGGAGGAGTGTTGAGATTATCCTCTGCAAGTAGCGCTCCATTTTCTTTTTAAGGGGGTTGGGGGGGGCGATCATGTTCATTTCAGTAGTGAGTATTACAGAATGTGTTGGCTGGGCAATGTACCACAACAATAATTATTGAATGTTTTTAAGCGTAATAACAATTGTTATTGCACTCAAAAGATATTCAATAATTATAATTGTGGTATATCGCCCAGGTCTAGTTGAAAGAGCCTAATGGGTTATTAATCGTACTGTATCTGTGATTTGAAGCTCTGCTCAGCTTATTACTAGACATCAGTTATGCCCTGTACATCGTCCAATAAAGGGAATCTATTTATATACACTCAGCGGCGACTTTATTAGGTACACCTCTTTCTGGGTTCTGGGTAGGACACCCTTTTGCCTCCAGAACAGCCATGCATGCCTTTCAAGTTCTTCCAAGCATGGATTGAACAAGGTGCTGGAAACCTCCCTTTGGGATTTTGGTCCATGGTGACTCGATGGCATCACGCGGTTCCTGCAGCCTTTTTCGGCTGCACATTAATGCTGAGTACTTCCTGTTCCTCCTCATCCCAAAGGTGCTGTATTGAATTGAGATCTGGGGACCGTACAGGGCATTAGGGTAAACTGAAGTCAGTGTCATGTTCATGGAACCAGCTGGAGATGAGGCGTGCTTTCCGACACGGTGCATTATCCTGCTGGAAGACAGCGGTCATAAAGGGATGCGCACGGTCAGAAACAATGCTTAGGTATGCTTTAGCATTCAAATGATTCTCAATTGGTATTAAGGGGCATAATGTGTGCCAAGAAAACATTACCCGCATCTTTACACCACCGCCATCAGCCTGCACTGTTGACACAAGGCAGGATTGATCCATAGATGCATGCTGTTTGCAACTAATTCTGACCCTACCATCTGCATGTCGCAGCAGAATTCAAGATTTTTCCGACCAGGCGACGCCAAGTTTTCCAATCGCCAAGTTTTGGTGGGCACGTTCTCACTGTAGCCTCATCTTGGAACCCGGCATGGTCTTCTGCTGCTTTAGCCCGTCTGCTTCATGTTTTCACACGTTGTGTGTTCAGAGATGCCCTTCACACCACTGTAAACGGCTGTTATTTGAGCGTTTTTGGCCTTTCTGTTAGCTTGAACGAGTCTGCCCATTCTCCTCTGACCTCTGTCAGTAACAAGGTGTTTTCGCCCTCAGACCTGTCGCTCACTGGATGTTTTTTGTTTATCGCACCATTCTCTGTAAACACTAGAGACTGCAGTGTGAAATTCCCAGGAGGGCAGCTGTTTCTCAGATGCGGGAACCACCATGTGGTTCAACAATCATACCACGGTCAAAGTTTCTTTAATCAGGCGTCTTGCTCATTGTAATGTTTGCTCGAACAACTACACGTCTTCAAGTCTGCATGCACTATACATTGACTTGCAGCCACGTGATTCGCTATTCGGAGGAGCAGGCTTCACGAACAGGTGTACCTAATAAAGCGGCCACTGAGTGTGTACCCTTACTTCATGAGTATTTTTGGTAACTGGTCAGCAGTAGCAGTAGTAGTCTCCCTCAGCGACTGACCGAGAACAAGCACCTCCCAGGCCAGAGTGACAGCGATTTACCACTGTAGTGCTAAAGTGTGATAAAGCCAGCACACCAGTGCCCAGTGCACATAACTCTTTTTTGAACACTTAGTACTATCTAAATATTGAATTGTTTTTCCAAAATAAATTTGGAAAATGTATAGTTTTTTTTAGCACAACCACTTTTAAATGTTTTTGTAAAGATTCTTATCAAAACATCTATGTATGTAATGCCCTGGTGCTCAGACTCAACAATGTATCACCACAATGAACCGTATATAAATTATAATTTAAATGCTTTTAAATCATCCCTTTAAAAGTTTACTCTCTGTATTCGTTTGCTTCATTGAACATGGGTAATTGTAGGCCGTGTGAGTTGGGGCTGTTGTGTTCTAGCTGTGAAGTGGTAGATCTGTGTTGCAGATTGAAGAGGGAACGTTGCCTCACAGAAGTGCTCGTGGCTTTCCTGGTGTGGCAGGAGGGTTTACGTACACAGTCTACGGTGAGTTCAGCTGCGTTAGAAGCAGTAGAAGGGATAGAGAACCTGGAATTAAAGTGTTCAGGTTAAAGGGCTGCTTACTGAGACTTTTCTGTGACTGCAGTCTGGCTATGAGCCTGTTTGGGAATGGAGATGCTAATGTAGCCGGACAGCACTAAAGTCTAACCGCCCCCTCCTGTCTATCTCCGCGTTTTTTTTTTGTGCAATTTCCACAGTTCCCCAAATCATCAACAATATTCCCATCCATAAAAATTGTGTAAAATGCAGAGTACCATTTTTTCCCCCTCTCTGCATTTATGCACAACCTGTTATGTCTATTAAAGGCATTGCACTGATATTACCGGCCATTTTGCTCACTGACTTAAGCCCACTTAATGGCTGAATGGTATTAATTGCCAAAACATAAAGCCTACTTTTAAAGGTAATGGAATTCACTGCCAAAAAACCTGCAGGTATAGTTCTGCACAAAAGGAATCTAGAAAGTTAAATGTATTTTCTCCCCTTCAGTTTAATCTTCAAATTGTGCTTTGTGTTACATGTGTAAAAAGTTTGTGACTTAAATAGGTTATTTGTGTTATGTATGTATGTATGTATGTGTGTGTGCTGATGTGTTTTGAGCAAGCTGTGTTGCGCGCGTGATATGTTGTATGTTGTATAGGGGCGGCTGCGGCTCAGGAGGTAGAGCGGGGCGTCCGCTGATTGCAGGGTTGGCGGTTCGATCCCCGGCTCCTCCTGTCCACATATCGAAGTGTCCTTGGGCAAGACACTGAACCCCAAATTGCTCCCAATGAGCAGGCTAGCACCTTGCATGGCAGCTGCCGCCATTGGTGTGTGAATGTGTGTGTGAACGGGTGAGTGAGAGGCCATTGTAAAGTGCTTTGGATAAAGGCGCTATATAAGTGCAGTCCATTTACCATTTTGTATTTTGTTGTTTGTGTGTGCGTGTGCATTGCGTTTGTGCATGTGTGTGTGCACACTGCATGTTGACGTGTTGAGTCCCTGTTCTCTCAGATGCGGACGCGCTGATGGAGATGTTGCGGGGGCGGCCCGGGCGGCAGCAGGATCAGGTCTCCAGGCTCAGACTGGAGGACGCAGTGCTGGATCAGGAGAGCCATCGCCATGGCGACATGGTGTTTGTGGATGTGATTGACACCTACAGGAATGTGCCTTCCAAACTGCTGCAGTTCTATAACTGGTATGAATCCTCTGACTTTCATAGCAAATTCATGTTGGGGCAGAAAAGTTTTATAAATGGAGGTTTTAATTAAAGTAGCCGTTCCTGCTCCAATAGGTCCATAGGAAATGCTGACTTCAGTCTCCTCCTGAAGACGGATGATGATTGCTATATCGACGTGGATGCAGTATTAATGAAGATGGACCACAAGCAACTCAGGAGGAACAGTTTCTGGTGGGGAAAGTAAGTGGCACCCAGCACAGAAGCCCGTTCCGTGGTTCTGCGTCCTGAGCGCGTAGCATCATTCCGTGGTTCTGCGGACCCGTCTCTGAATAGAGAGCTCCTCTCGTGAGGGCCTGAAAGACTCTTTCTGAGTGTGAGCATGCGTTTCAGTTTCAGGCAGAGCTGGGCGGTGGACCGCGTTGGGAAGTGGCAGGAGTTGGAGTATACCAGCCCCGCGTATCCAGCCTTCGCCTGTGGCTCTGGATACGTGGTCTCGCGGGACCTCGTGGAATGGCTGGCCGTTAACGCAGACAGACTCAAGGCTTACCAGGTACCTCAGCCCTGCGCTCGCACACAAGCACGTGGCATAAGATTAAAATGAACGGCCTATGGAGAATTAAAGGTTACATGTGACAAAACAGAGCAAAACATAACTTTCTTCTTACAGGATTACTGCTATTCATTGCAACTGCATAACTGTTTAGTTTTCAGATATTTGTATGGTCTTAATGTGGAAAATGCTGTTTTATTGTAGGGTGAGGATGTAAGTATGGGCATATGGATGGCTGCAGTTGGGCCAGGAAAGTATCAGGTCAGTACATGATAGATGAGTGCAGGCTGAGTCATTCTCCCTTATACCTGTACTTACACCAGAGAGTCATTCTCCCTTATACCTGTACTTACACCAGATAGTCATTCTCCCTTATACCTGTAATTACACCAGAGAGTCATTCTCCCTTATACCTGTACTTACACCAGAGAGTCATTCTCCCTTATACCTGTACTTACACCAGAGAGTCATTCTCCCTTATACCTGTACTTACACCAGAGAGTCATTCTCCCTTATACCTGTACTTACACCAGAGAGTCATTCTCCCTTATACCTACACCAGAGAGTCATTCTCCCTTATACCTACACCAGAGAGTCATTCTCCCTTATACCTACACCAGAGAGTCATTCTCCCTTATACCTGTACTTACACCAGAGAGTCATTCTCCCTTATACCTACACCAGAGAGTCATTCTCCCTTATACCTACACCAGAGAGTCATTCTCCCTTATACCTACACCAGAGAGTCATTCTCCCTTATACCTGTACTTACACCAGAGAGTCATTCTCCCTTATACCTGTACTTACACCAGAGAGTCATTCTCCCTTATACCTGTACTTACACCAGAGAGTCATTCTCCCTTATACCTGTACTTACACCAGAGAGTCATTCTCCCTTATACCTGTACTTACACCAGAGTCATTCTCCCTTATACCTGTACTTACACCAGAGAGTCATTCTCCCTTATACCTGTACTTACACCAGAGAGTCATTCTCCCTTATACCTGTACTTACACCAGAGAGTCATTCTCCCTTATACCTACACCAGAGAGTCATTCTCCCTTATACCTACACCAGAGAGTCATTCTCCCTTATACCTACACCAGAGAGTCATTCTCCCTTATACCTACACCAGCGAGTCATTCTCCCTTATACCTGTACTTACACCAGATAGTAATTCTCCCTTATACCTGTACTTACACCAGAGAGTCATTCTCCCTTATACCTGGACTTACACCAGAGAGTCATTCTCCCTTATACCTGTACTTACACCAGATAGTCATTCTCCCTTATACCTGTACTTACACCAGATAGTCATTCTCCCTTATACCTGTAATTACACCAGAGAGTCATTCTCCCTTATACCTGTACTTACACCAGAGAGTCATTCTCCCTTATACCTGTACTTACACCAGAGAGTCATTCTCCCTTATACCTGTACTTACACCAGAGAGTCATTCTCCCTTATACCTGTACTTACACCAGAGAGTCATTCTCCCTTATACCTACACCAGAGAGTCATTCTCCCTTATACCTACACCAGAGAGTCATTCTCCCTTATACCTACACCAGAGAGTCATTCTCCCTTATACCTACACCAGAGAGTCATTCTCCCTTATACCTACACCAGCGAGTCATTCTCCCTTATACCTGTACTTACACCAGATAGTAATTCTCCCTTATACCTGTACTTACACCAGAGAGTCATTCTCCCTTATACCTGGACTTACACCAGAGAGTCATTCTCCCTTATACCTGTACTTACACCAGATAGTCATTCTCCCTTATACCTGTACTTACACCAGATAGTCATTCTCCCTTATACCTGTAATTACACCAGAGAGTCATTCTCCCTTATACCTGTACTTACACCAGAGAGTCATTCTCCCTTATACCTGTACTTACACCAGAGAGTCATTCTCCCTTATACCTGTACTTACACCAGAGAGTCATTCTCCCTTATACCTGTACTTACACCAGAGAGTCATTCTCCCTTATACCTACACCAGAGAGTCATTCTCCCTTATACCTACACCAGAGAGTCATTCTCCCTTATACCTACACCAGAGAGTCATTCTCCCTTATACCTACACCAGAGAGTCATTCTCCCTTATACCTACACCAGAGAGTCATTCTCCCTTATACCTACACCAGAGAGTCATTCTCCCTTATACCTGTACTTACACCAGAGAGTCATTCTCCCTTATACCTGTACTTACACCAGAGAGTCATTCTCCCTTATACCTGTACTTACACCAGAGAGTCATTCTCCCTTATACCTGTACTTACACCAGAGAGTCATTCTCCCTTATACCTGTACTTACACCAGAGAGTCATTCTCCCTTATACCTGTACTTACACCAGAGGGTCATTCTCCCTTATACCTGTACTTACACCAGAGAGTCATTCTCCCTTATACCTGTACTTACACCAGAGAGTCATTCTCCCTTATACCTGTACTTACACCAGAGAGTCATTCTCCCTTATACCTGTACTTACACCAGAGAGTCATTCTCCCTTATACCTGTACTTACACCAGAGAGTCATTCTCCCTTATACCTGTACTTACACCAGAGAGTCATTCTCCCTTATACCTGTACTTACACCAGATAGTCATTCTCTCTTATACCTGTACTTACACCAGAGAGTCATTCTCCCTTATACCTGTACTTACACCAGAGAGTCATTCTCCCTTATACCTGTACTTACACCAGAGAGTCATTCTCTCATACCTGTACTTACACCAGAGAGTCATTCTCCCTTATACCTGTACTTACACCAGAGAGTCATTCTCCCTTATACCTGTACTTACACCAGAGGGTCATTCTCCCTTATACCTGTACTTACACCAGAGAGTAATTCTCCCTTATACCTGTACTGACACTTTTTCAGCTGGATACACCTGTATTTATAGCATAGAGTAGGGCTAGGCGATATACTACAAGGATAAATAAATTATCAAATGTTTTTTTAAGTGTAATAAGTCATCACCGCCATGCGGCATATCGGCTTTCTTTCATCTTTTTTTATTTAATCATACCTGATGCGTTAGTGCGCATCCAAACGTCAGAGGTCACGGAAATGCTTCCGGGGGAAAAAATCACCATTGATACTGTATCTATTGGGTGTTGATGGGACGGCCAATCAGCAGCAAGTCCTTGCAGCTTTCATGTGATTGACTGAAAGATCACATTGAAGCTGTACGACCTTGCTACTTATTGTCATTATGAACACCGAATAGATATCAGTAGTGATTTATTTTTCTTCTTCCCTGAAGCATTTCACATAGCCTCTGGAGTGTGGATGTTTACTATCACATCAGGTATAATTACAGACAAAAAGACAAAAAGAAAGGCAATACACCACATGTTGGCAATGATTGTTATTGCGCCAAAACAATACTTGGTAATTATCGTTACAGTATATCGCCTAGCCCTACCAGTGTCATTCTCCCATTTACCTGTACCGCTGAGTCTGTGTAGTTCTGTGTTTTTAAGCGTGTATAATAGCGTATATGTGTTGGTGCATTTTTGTTCATACTTGTGTGTGTTATGTGGGTATGTACTCATTTGTGTGTGTGTGTGTGTGCGCGAGCATGTGCGTGTAAGTGTGTGTGTGAGCATGTGCGTGTAAGTGTGTGTGTGTGTGTGAGCGTGTGAGCATGTGCGTGTAAGTGTGTGAGTGTGCGTGCGTGTAAGTGTGAGTGTGCGTGCGTGCGTGTGTGTGAGAGCATGTAAGTGTGTGTGTGTGTGTGTTTGAGAGCATGTGCGTGTGTGTGTGTGTGTGCGCGAGCATGTGCGTGTAAGTGTGTGTGTGAGCGTGTGAGCATGTGCGTGTAAGTGTGTGTGAGCGTGTGAGCATGTGCGTGTAAGTGTGTGTGTGCGTGCGTGTGTGTGTGTGAGAGCATGTGCGTGTGTGTGTTTGAGAGCATGTGCGTGTGTGTGTGTGTGAGCATGTGCGTGTAAGTGTGTGTGTGTGTGTGCGCGAGCATGTGCGTGTGTGTGTGTGAGCATGTGCGTGTGTGTGTGTGTGTGCGCGAGCATGTGCGTGTAAGTGTGAGCGTGTGAGCATGTGCGTGTAAGTGTGTGCGAGCATGTGCGTGTAAGTGTGTGAGCGTGCGTGCGTGTGTGTGAGCATGTGCGTGTAAGTGTGTGTGTGCGCGTGTGCGTGTAAGTGTGTGTGTGTGAGTGTGTGAGCATGTGCGTGTAAGTGTGTGTGTGTGTGTGTGCGCGCAAGCGTGTGCGTGTAAGTGTGTGTGTGTGCGTGTGTGTGTGAGCGAGCACGTGCGTGTAAGTGTGTGTGTGTGTGTTTGAGAGCATGTGCGTGTAAGTGTGTGTATGTGCGTGTAAGTGTGTGTGAGCATGTGCGTGTGTGCGCGCGAGCGTGTGCGTGTAAGTGTGTGAGCATGTGCGTGTGTGTGTGTGCGCGAGCATGTGCGTGTAAGTGTGTGTGTGTGAGCATGTGCGTGTGTGTGTGAGCATGTGCGTGTGTGTGAGAGCATGTGCGTGTAAGTGTGTGTGTGTGAGCATGTGCGTGTGTGTGTGTGTGCACGTGAGCGTGTGCGTGTAAGTGTGTGTGAACATGTGCGTGTGTGTGTGTGCGCGAGCATGTGCGTGTAAGTGTGTGTGTGTGAGCATGTGCGTGTGTGTGTGTGAGCATGTGCGTGCGTGTGTGAGCATGTGCGTGTGTGAGCATGTGCGTGTGTGAGCGTGTGTGTGTGAGCGTGTGTGTGTGTGCGCGTAAGTGTGTGTGCGTGTGTGTGTGTGCGCGAGCATGTGCGTGTAAGTGTGTGCGTGTGTGTGTGTGCGCGAGCATGTGCGTGTAAGTGTGTGTGTGTGAGCATGTGCGTGTGTGTGTGTGTGCGCGAGCATGTGCGTGTAAGTGTGTGTGTGTGTGTGAGCATGTGCGTGTAAGTGTGTGTGCGCGAGCATGTGCGTGTGTGTGTGTGTGCGCGAGCATGAGCGTGTAAGTGTGTGTGTGAATGTAAATGCGTATGCTTCTGTGTTTCAGGACTCTGGGTGGCTGTGTGAGAAGCACTGCTACCTGGACATGCTGTCCTCGCCACAGCACTCACCAGAGGAGCTGCGGTCCCTGTGGGACAGGAAGAGACTTTGCGGGGATCCGTGCGGCTGCCCCTGGGGCCACCCCTGACCCCCGGGAGGGTGCCATGGCCTGCCGACTGCCGCTACAGCTGTGACTCACGGGTAGTCTGAACAGAGATGAGGACTGTGTTCTGTCTCCTGACTGTGACTGCATGGTTGTCAGGACCTCCTATGGCTGCGTTTTACGCCACCGCTGTGTACTTTATGTGACTCAGGATGATTCTTGCAGGAGCTCATTCAACAGACACAGACCTGATTATTCCAGGTCTGGACAAATTTTTTATTTATTTAAATAAATTAAATGATGCCATTGAAGAATTAGCAAGCAATGTGTTATAGCAGTGACAATGATAATATTGTGTTGATTTTGCTTGTTCTTGTGAGTTGCATCTTATTGTCATAATTTTTAGATGTTCCATATCAGTTTTTTTGTTAATGAGAGAATGGCATTGCCCAGCTTTGCCATTGTGTGTATAAGCGTCAATTTTGTGTTCATAGTTGTTTCTGTGGCCTTGTTGTCAGGCACAAGCAATGTGCCTCCTGGCCATACTGAGTGATTTATGCAGCTATGTACAGTGGTCTTTTTTGGGGAATAGCTGCTACGCAACCCTTTTCCCACATTTAATACTGTACCAGTCTGGAACAAAGAAGACAAGGCTGTGTATAGGAGTTCAGCTCCAATATGACTCATCCTGTGGTACCACAGGATGCAGTTGTCAGGGTCACATGAAATAAAAAAATTATCACCAAAGACAAAAGATTTCTATTTTCTTTTCTTTTAAACAGAAAAAACAAATGATATGCATTGTGGGGAAACTGTTTGGTAATTGCTAATTGTTCGCAGTAATTGAAGTACATGTGATGTGTTTTAATGCCACATTGATGCGTATTATGCCTTATTAATGTGCAATATAATGCTTTCAGTGTAGCTGTGCGCTCAGTGTAGCTGTGATGCTACGCGCTCAGTGTAGCTGTGATGCTACGCGCTCAGTGTAGCTGTGATGCTATGCGTTCAGTGTAGCTGTGCGCTCAGTGTAGCTGTGATGCTACGCGCTCAGTGTAGCTGTGATGCTACGCGCTCAGTGTAGCTGTGATGCTACGCGCTCAGTGTAGCTGTGCGCTCAGTGTAGCTGTGATGCTACGCGCTCAGTGTAGCTGTGATGCTACGCGCTCAGTGTAGCTGTGATGCTACGCGCTCAGTGTAGCTGTGATGCTACGCGTTCAGTGTAGCTGTGATGCTACGCGCTCAGTGTAGCTGTGATGCTATGTGCTCAGTGTAGCTGTGATGCTCAGTGTAGCTGTGATGCTACGCGCTCAGTGTAGCTGTGATGCTATGTGCTCAGTGTAGCTGTGATGCTACGCGCTCAGTGTAGCTGTGATGCTACGCGCTCAGTGTAGCTGTGATGCTCAGTGCTTTTGCTTTCTCTCCTTTGCTGAAGGATCAGTGTCAGCAGATCCAAATCCATGTCCAACATGTCACTTTTCCTTCTAATAAAGTTTTCCACTAAAAAGACAAAGCGCTTCCCGTTGATGCAGGTTGATGTTTTTAATAAAGACTGAAACAACTTAAGTTCAGAGCACTGCAAACAACTGAAGCAACAGATTAACTATTTTTCATCAGAAATTGCAAGCCTTTGGAAGAGATCTTAAACTTGGTGTCCTGATTCATTGGTTTTTAATGATTCGGTGGTACTTATCTTAAAGTGTGAGGGTACCTAGAGGTTCTGGCCAAACTCCCCATCACTGAAATTCTGGTCATCTCCACCTCCAACCCCGGTTAAATTGGTTTAATAACCTCGCCCCGCTCTCTATATCAGCTGCTTTTTGAATCTAGTGTGCAGTCTGTAGTCAACTGCCTGTCCATCTCCAGCAGAATAACCTCCTCCACCCCCAACCAATTGGGTTTCCAGTCTGGCTGATTCACTGATACTGCTCTCCTCAGTCATAAAGTCTTCTCATCAAGGCTAGTCTTCATCCTGCTTCACTTGTCTGCTGTAAGATACCGTCAATCGCCGTATCCTTCCCTCATCCACTGCGGAGATGAGCAGCTCACCCTCGCATTGTTTGCCTCTTATGTTGCTAACCAATTCTAACAGGTAGCCTGAAACTTCTTCAAAAAACATGGGTGTCACAAGCTAATCAGTTAAAAGAATTGTTCTGCTGGTTTGCATGACCTATAAGGCATGATTCAAAGAACTTGCAATGAATCTATGCTCTGCTACTAATGATGTTGGTAAGAATTTAGGAGGTAGCAAGATTGCGTTGTATTATGGTGACACGGCGCTGCTCTGTTGTCTTCTGTTGTGCGTGAATGTGGAACTCGGCGTCTTTGATTAAGTATGACAAACTTGAACTGCTGCACATTAGAGAAAATATGCCCGATATCCTGCCTGTTCCCCTACCAAACTGACAAAAGTGACATTTAGTGATGGGCAGTTCGGCTCTTTTTTCTGAGTCGGCTCTATTCGTACCATTATGGCAAGCCGTTTTAACATTTATTCCTCGAGACTTACTAGTAACTATTCATTAGATACTAGTACTTATTCTTTAGTTACTAGTAACTATTCAAATAGTTACTAGTATCTATTTCAGTTTTACTAGTAACTATTCATTAGATACTAGTACTTATTCTTTAGTTACTAGTAACTATTCCAATAGTTACTAGTATCTATTCCATTTTTACTAGTAAGAATGTTAATTGAACTATCAAATAGTCATTTTGACTAGTCATTACCGATGACGAGTAAAACAGAAATAGTTACTATCAAAACTGAAATAGATACTAGTAACTATTGGAATAGTTACTAGTAACTAAAGAATAAGTACTAGTGTCTAATTAATAGTTACTAGTAAAACTGAAATAGATACTAGTAACTATAGGAATAGTTACTAGTAACTGAATAATAAGTACTAGTATCTAATGAATAGTTACTAGTAAAACTGAAATAGATACTAGTCACTATTGGAATAGTTACTAGTCAGAAGCAAATAGTTGATATCTGAACCGCAGAGCCCCATAGAATTCAATAGCAAAAAATCAAAATTTCTTACTAGTAAAAATGGAATAGATACTAGTAACTATTGGAATAGTTACTAGTAACTAAATAATAAGTACTAGTATCTAATGAATAGTTACTATCAAAACTGAAATAGATACTAGTAACAATTGGAATAGTTACTAGTAACTAAAGAATAAGTACTAGTATCTAATGAATAGTTACTAGTAAAACTGAAATAGATACTAGTAACTATTTGAATAGTTACTAGTAACTAAAGAATAAGTACTAGTATCTAATGAATAGTTACTAGCAAGTCTCGAGGAATAAATGTTAAAACGGCTTGCCATATACCATTCAGTTTGAAGAGTCGGAGTCGGAGTTGCCATTTTGGTACTTCCGGTTAATACAGAAGAGCCGTTTGAGCCGCATCTTTTTCTTTCAGCGGCGCTACTCGCGAGCTGGAATTAGAAGCTGTTTCAGACAGCAGACCCTAGCTGGTAACAAAGTAAACAAAATAAGTTTGTAAACTAGCCTTGATATTTTATTCAGACCCAAATCATCTGAATGATACTCATTGCTAATATTCTCAATTTACAGTAGCCTACTGTCTCAAGCTAGTTTGCAATCGCAGGTTACGTTTATTTACGACTTTCCCATCTCCGTTTTTTCGATCATAGATTGTAACATTAGATCTTACAGGTAATAATAGACATTGAATGGTTATATTTGTATAGAGCTATTTAATCTATGCTAATATTAATCTTATATTTTTTATCAGATCCCAGAATCCAGTAGTCTAGATCTACTGAAAATTAGGTGGATGGAAGACTGTATAAGAGAGATAGCCAGCCAAATTGGACAAACAAGCCAGATATTTATTGTGTGTGTCAGTGTGTACATACGATGTACAGGAGCCTGTGTCGTTTATTTATTTGGACACCATAAGGTTATTTAAATGTGTTTATTTTAACTGTACTTAATTTATTATATCATACGCAATTGTAGGCTATTTATTCTGTTCACTGTTGTTGTTGGTCAAGAGTTCTAAAATAAAAATGCCACCACTTTAAATAAGTCTTTTCTGTCATTTTTTTGTAGCCTAATCTATCTGAACACAATCGCAATATCGCAAATTTGGCCTAATTGTTTCATCGTTGACTGGAATTCGGTTGCAATTCTCGCAAAAAGTTTAATAATTTCGTCATATACAGTCGGCGTCTCGGAATATCATTAGATATAGGCTAACATAATTCCTTTGTCAATAGGGTTTCCGTTTGAATCACGCTGAGTAGTAAACCCGATTAATAGCTTAATGGTGTACTTCATTTTGCCCTTTATTAAAACCACATAACTCTATAAGAACATTTATGTGGTTAAAACTCGAAAATGACTTCGGTTTGTGTCACGGCTCTGGAACCCGGCTCTGTCTGGAGCCGTGGAATATTGCTATGGCTCATGGCTCTTAAATTGAGTCGAGTTGATTTCGTGCTGATCAGTTGGGTAGTATAGCTACTGTAGCTACGTATCTTTATTTTAACCATTAGTAGTCATAATAACTTTGGAATGAGCTGGGGCGATTATTAACTTCACAAAAGTGTGTGCAATATTGTTAGATCAAATTAAAAATATATATATTCTTACGTAGGTTCTAACTTAGCAATCAGAAACTGCGCGCCGCGCATTAACCAGTGCTGAGTGTCTCAGGGGAGTGTCTCCCGGATGTAGTAGAAAGCAGGCAGAGCCAGAGCCGAGAGCCGAGAGCCGTGAGCCGAGAGCCAGAGCCGTTTGAGCCGCATCTTTGAGCCGCATCTTTTTCTTTCAGCGGCGCTACTCGCGAGCTGGAATTAGAAGCTGTTTCAGACAGCAGACCCTAGCTGGTAACAAAGTAGACAAAATAAGTTTGTAAACTAGCCTTGATATTTTATTCAGACCCAAATAATCTGAATGATACTCATTGCAATCATTGCATTACTCATTACTCATTAATCAACAAAGCACGTATCCTGAGGCTGTCCACATCATTGCGGGGGACTTTAACCATGCTAACTTAAAGGTAGTGCTTCCTAGACTCTACCAGCATGTTAAATGTGCCACGAGGGGGGAAAAAACACTGGACAAGGTCTATTCCAACATTAAGCTGGGCTACAGAGCTAAAGCGCTAGCCCATCTAGGCCAGTCAGACCACGTGTCCCTACTCCTAATCCCATCCTACACCCCCATCAGGAAAAGTGCTTTCACCACACAAAAGACAGTTAAAACATGGCCCGAAGGCGCCACTCCACAGTTGCAAGACTGCTTTGAGACCACCGACTGGGAGGTCTTCGAACATGAGGACCTGGAACAGTTCACATCAGCGGTCCTGGGTTACATCAAGCACTGCACAGACTCCATCACTGTGGACAAGCGCATTCGGGTTTATCCCAACATGAAGCCGTGGATGACTAGAGAGGTGCAGCGTCTGCTCAGGGAGAGGGACACCGCCTTCAGATCTGGAGAGGGGGAGCTATACAGCACTGCCAGAGCTGACCTGAAGCGGGGGATCAAGAGGGCCAAGAAGGACTACAAGGGGAGGATTGAGGACTGCTTCCAGAGCAACAACTCCAGGCAGGTGTGGCAGGGGGTCCAACACATGACAAACTACAGACCCAGCCACCCCTCGGCCGACGGGGGCGACCCTCAGCTGGTGGAGGAGCTGAACTCCTTCTACGCCCGCTACGAGGTGGTGCCAACGGAAGCAGCCACACCACATCCACCAGCCCACAGCAGCCTCATCCTCACAGAGCACGAGGTGAGACGCACGCTGAAGGCCGTGAACCAGAGGAAAGCAGCGGGGCCGGACGGCGTCTCGGGACGGGTGCTGAGAGACTGCGCTGATCAGCTGGCGGGGGTCTTCACTAAGATCTTCAACCAGTCCCTGTCCCAGGCCAACGTCCCATCCTGCCTGAAAACGTCCACAATTATCCCGGTGCCGAAAAAGAACACCATCAGCTGCCTAAATGACTACCGTCCAGTGGCACTCACCCCCATCCCCATGAAATGCTTTGAGAAGTTGGTCCGATCCCACATCGTCTCATCCCTCTCGCCCAGACTGGACCCTCACCAGTTCGCCTACAGAGCTAACAGGTCCACGGAGGACGCCATCGCCACAGCTCTCCACTCTGCCCTGTCCCACCTGGAAAGGGGGGGGAGCTACGCACGGCTGCTCTTCGTGGACTTCAGCTCGGCTTTCAACACCATCCTCCCTGACAGACTGGTGACCAAACTACTAGACCTGGGATTATCCCACTCCACCTGCCTATGGATCAAGGACTTCCTGACTGACCGCCCACAGAAGGTGAGGATAGGTACCCACACCTCCACGGCCCTCAGTCTCAGCACTGGTTCCCCTCAGGGCTGCGTGCTGAGCCCTCTACTTTACTCCCTCTACACACGACTTCACCGCCGCCCACTCCAGCAACTCCATCATAAAGTTTGCTGATGACATCACTGTGGTGGGCTGCATCTCCGGGGGTGATGAAACCGCGTACTGCGACGAGGTGGGGCAGCTGTCAGTGTTGTGCAAAGCAAACAACCTGCAGCTGAACAAGCTTAAAACCCAGGAGATGATCATAGACTTTAGGAGGAAGAAGACCGTCATTCAGCCCCTGTACATTGATGGGGGCTGTGTGGAGAGAGGTTCAGTCTTCAGGTTCCTGGGCGTTCACCTGGAGGAGGACCTGTCCTGGAGAACCAACACTACGGCGATCGTCAAGAAGGCACAGCAGAGACTCTACTTCCTGAGATTACTCAGGAAGTACCATCTCAGACAGGATCTGCTTGTGTCCTTCTATCGCTGCGCCGTGGAGAGCATCCTCACCTACTGCATCTGCGTGTGGTTCCTCAGCTGCACAGCCGCAGAGAGGAGTGCGCTCCAGAGGGTCGTTAACTCGGCCCAGAAGATCATCGGGTGCCCTCTCCCCTCCCTGGAAGAACTGTACAGCTCTCGCTGCTTTAAGAAGGCAGTTAAGATCCTTAAGGATCCATCTCACCCGGGTAACGAACAGTTTGTACGGCTGCGCTCAGGCAGGCGCTTCAGGACTATGTCTACCCGTACAAACAGACTTAAGCTTAGTTTCTTTCCCAGGGCCATAAATGCACTTAACGCTGCTAAGTTTTGAAAAAAAAACAAAAAATATTCTTCTGTGCAATACAAGTGGGATCTGTGCAATCAATCTGTTTACAACCCTAGTGCATAGATGTAAATATAGCAATATGCCTAGTTTACATTTTACATTTTATATTTATCTACACATTCTCTATGTCTATTTATGTCTCACTTCTTGTTTTTATATTGTTTTGTTGTTGTGTACTAGCACCTGGGTTTGCACTTTCAATTTCGTTGTACTTGTACAATGACAATAAAGATCATTCATTCATTCATTCATTCATTCATTCATTCATTGCTAATATTCTCAATTTACAGTAGCCTACTGTCTCAAGCTAGTTTGCAATCGCAGGTTACGTTTATTTACGACTTTCCCATCTCCGTTTTTTCGATCATAGATTGTAACATTAGATCTTACAGGTAATAATAGACATTGAATGGTTATATTTGTATAGAGCTATTTCATCTATGCTAATATTAATCTTATTTTTTATCAGATCCCTAGGTCTACTGAAAATTAGGTGGATGGAAGACTGTATAAGAGAGATAGCCAGCCAAATTTGACAAACAAGCCAGATATTTATTATGTGTGTCAGTGTGTGCATATGATGTACAGGAGCCTATGTCGTTTATTTATTTGGACACCATAGGGTTATTTAAATGTGTTTATTTTAACTGTACTTTATTTATTATATCATACACAATTGTAGGCTATTTATTCTGTTCACTGTTGTTGTTGGTCAATAGTTCTAAAATAAAAATGCCACCACTTTAAATATATTTGCTGTCATTTTTAGTAGCCTAACCTGTCATTTTGAAGTATTTGCTGTCATTTTTAGTAGCCTAACTTAGCTGAACACAATCGCAATATCGCATATTAGGCCTAATTGTTTCATAGTTGACTGGAATTCGGTTAAGTAAACCCGATTAATAGCTTAATGGTGTACTGCATTTTGCCCTTTGTTAAAACCACAGAACTCTATAAGAACAGTTATGTGGTTAAAACTCGAAAATTACTTCGGTTTGTGTCACGGCTCTGGTTCCGGCTCAGTCTGGAGCCGTGGAATATTGCTACGGCTCATGGCTCTTAAATTGAGTCGAGTTGATTTCGTGCTGATCCGTAGTATAGCTACTGTAGCTACGTATCTTTATTTTAACCATTAGTAGTTATAATAACGTTGGAATGAGCTGGGGCGATTATTAACTTCACAAAAGTGTGTGCAATATTGTTAGATCAAATTAAAATGTATTCTTATGTAGGTTCTAGCAATCAGAAACTGCACGCCGCGCATTACCACTGCTGAGTGTCTCGGGGGAGTGTCTCCCGGCTGTAGTAGAAAGCAGGCAGAGTCAGAGCCGGAGCTAAGAGCCGAGAGCCGAGAGCCAGAGCCAGAGCCGAGAGTCGTGGGTTAGCACGATTCCCTCGAACTGGCGAGTCGACTCAGACGACTCAGCATAAAGAGTCGACTCATAATACCGATTCGTTCGCGAACTGCACATCACTAGTGACATTGCGCTGGGAACCAAGGAGAGACACCACTGGCTGCCCAGGAAGAGGGAGAAGAGAGCGTGCCCATTAGTACGGCTGAGGCGATGTAAACACCACCCAGCTTTGCCAAGTGTGATCTGCTTCAATGTTCACTCCCTGGCTAGCCATCCTCATTCTCACTTGACATGACTTTGCAGACTGCGCTGTAATGTGCTTTTCAGAGACCTGGCTGGATGAACAGATCCCGGATTCCACGCTACAGCCGCCAGGCTTTTTTCTCCGCCACGCCGACCGCACCAGGGATTCTCTCAAACAGCACACACACCCTTTCCGGCAGACTTAATACATTTTAGGGCAGATTTAGGGAAAGCGTTGCGTTAAAATATTTATTTCTAACTGGCTGCCGTAAGCAATATGACTGCACAACACTCTCGCCCCAAGATTGTGCCACTACAGGAACATTTTTAATCGTCACCCATGTGTTTTCTACCAGCAGCTGTGAGACTGTTTAAGGTGAACGGGGAGATAATTAGCCAATCGCGTTGATAGCACAGAGTTTGTAGAGTTTTCAGTTTCACCACAGCTCTCTTTCTCACTCTAGCCACATTTCTGCAGGGGCCGCAAATCAGTAAAGCCACGTGTAAATGTACATACTCCCTCTGAGAAAAATAAATACATGAAAAGGTATTCAAGCTAAAAACGTGTTTGTGATGAGGCCATTCACCCGGATGAAGGCTGTTCCAGTCTGAGAATGAGTTTTTCCCAGTCTGTTAAGTAAAATAAATAATTATAGACATAAGAAGAAGAAAAAAAGGTATTTTAAAAAGCTGTCAGAGTGTAACAGAAGCAAGGCATTCAGGAGTGCGTAAATGAAGTGCGGCTGAATTAATAAGATTTACTGATGTTTCAGGAGCTGAAATGTGGACGTGAGATGGCTCAGCAAGCACACTGCTTGCATGTAAATGAGCCTGAGGGATGGAACACATTTCAATGGACTTAATTAAATCAGTTATTACTAGCTACAACTCTTCCACAGTCTTTTGGTTGTTTTTAGTAGGCTTTTGTCATAACGTCTTTAATTTAATTCTTGATTTTCTCAGTGGTCTGGGAAAGCATTTTATGGGGAAAGAAGTTTTTTTAAAGTCTTACATTTAACATTTTTAAATGATGTAAATGAAACATGCAAGCATGGGTTTTTTTTTGTCTGCAATAAAAAACTATTATTGTAGCGTTGTGCAGTGATCCAATCTCAATTTGGCTGTTCTAGGGAAGCCTTTATCTTCTTGACTTGAATTATTTTATTATGTTTAAAATGTCAATGGAAATGTATGTGATCTGTCAGCCACTGGCTCAATGTTTTACAGAGTTATAGCGACATCTGGTGGTGAACAAGATGCACTGCATGTATCTTCTCAAAAAGGTCAACTGAGCTGAACGCAGATTTATCGATGTTCACAAAGACCATTACATTACATTGTTACATAACAATTACTACATATCTGCCAGTACTGCCCTAAACTCAAGATATGAAATGGTAGTCATGTCTGTTATAATTGCCAAGGGTCCCACTGAACGATGTCCATCAGAAGGACTTCATTTCCCAGAAGGAACTCGTGTAGAACGCATCTTGTTGCAAAGTGTCGCAAAATTGAGCCGTAAGAATGCGGTTATATTCACTGATTAGTGGCACGGATCAGCAGGAAACAACAGAGAATATGACAGGTTGAAAATAAAAGGAGCTCTCTGAAGTGATAGCGCTGGATTTTATTTTATTTTATTAACTTAGTTCTTGGAATTTGCCTGGCCATATGGAGGAGACTATGGAAGAAGATCGCTTCAAGATAACTGATGATCACAACCATAACAATAACTGGGAGACCAGTGGAAATACACACATGTGCCCCCAAAATAATATTTCAAATGAGCCAGAACTGCTTTTGCGCTGCCCCGAACATACTGCACAATATTCACCGGCGGATCTTGAAGAAGTTCGTGAAAGAAAAGAGTCTGTGCACAGTTACTCATCTGAATCAAGCTGGGCCAGCGATTCCCAGTGTGCAACCGCTTCTGTCTCGGGGAAAAACACTCTTACGTTAAACATCAATAACTCAGCTCCCAAGTTCTGTAAGTTTATCACGATCACCTCGCAGAGTCAAGTGGTTGTCTGCTAGCTAGAGTCACATCCGTAGTTGAATTATTTGCAATTCTGGGGGTTAACTAGGCTATTTTTGTGGAATATAACGTTAGCATTAAATTAGCTGCGATTGTTTGTAACAGCATATTTGTAGGCAAACCGGTTCAGTGTTTCACCACATGAAAATGTCTTTGTTTTTAGGCTAAGAAAAGAACACTAAGAGGTGTTTAAGGGTGCTTTTGTGGCGTGGTATTTTAACTTCATACTTTGCCCTCCACTATCATTGGAGAAATTATCAAGAAATTATTATTTTTAACAAAACCACGTGTGCCACAATTATTAGCACCCCTGCGTTTATATATAGAATAAAGTAATTATTTTAAATATTTGGTCGCATATGCTTTGCATGCTATGACTTCCTGATGTCTGTGACTCATTTTCTGGTACTCTTACAAGCGATACTATAACGTCTCTGCATTTGAATGGATCTTTATGGGAATTGGGGGGTAGATTTAGCTGTAAATTATGCTGGAACAGTATGGAATACATGGTTGGTAAAATGGCTGTAAATCATTAAGGGTCTGAGGTATCAAACAAGCCTTTCTAAAGGTTAGATTTTTCTAATTTTTTCATTGTGAGATTAAGATAATTCACCAAACGGTGAATTTTTTTTATAACTGTTTTTAGTCATCTTTACCAGGGGTGCCAATAATAGTGGAGGGCACTGTATGTTAGACGTTTTCGGTGATGATTTAAAGTGCTATGTCTTAAACGTCTGCAATGCCTTTAGTTTTACCAGTTAGTCTAACAGTAATTGAAAGTGTGCATTTAAAAAATGCTGTACAATCCCTCCCATTGCCTTTTTTTAACACTGGCATGGTCAGGATTAGATTTAGGAATATTAGGCATATTACTGCACCAACGACTAGAGTTTTACCTGTATATGCCAAACAAAAGTTGTTCTACAATTTCTAGATTCTCAGTGACATCAGCCTTTACATTTAGTAGCCTATATCAGTCACTGTACTTTATATTGGAAAACTTTCTTTTTCAAATCTATTTTTAGGCTATATTCTTGTTTTACTACACTACCAAAATGCTACAGAAAGCACTTTCTGGAGCATATTATTAAACAAGTAGGATATTTAATATTAGTGCACCCTGTCAAATACGATAGGTTAAATAAAGTTAATTCATTTTAAAAACCTTTTTAATTTCAAGTTGTCAGTAATGGTTTGGTTTCATTGTTTTGTTCATGTATTCTTGTATATTTGATGCAGTGATTAATGTGATGACTACAGAGGATTATAAAAGCACATACTGGCCAAAACTGGAACAAGCCATTGATCAACTATTGACACAGAGCCCAGTGGACTACATACCAATCTCCTATGAGCAAATATATAGGTAACATGTATGGATGACTTTCTATATTATTAACATTCTTAAACTGTGACTGTATGTTTGCTTTGGCATAATTTTGTAAAAATGTGTGCTAAGTTGATAACACATAAAACAGAAACACACAAGGTTACGCTTTATGAATGTCATTATGTTTGAAATGAGTGTTTCTTTGAATTTCACGTGCCAGAGCTAGCTTATGCCCAATACACATACTTTTTGTCATTCGCATTATTCTGTGTGTGATGTATGCCCTAGTAGATAATAGAGTTATTAAGACATATTTCATATCAACCAATAATCATTATTGTTTTGACCATGTTGCAACTACATTTTGATGAAGTCAGCCATAATGACTCCACTCCAGGCTTGTGTGTGAACTACTTTGGACACGGACACTGCACTGTCTCCTTAAAAATGTCTCCTAACAGCCCAATCCGATGGGTCATTAGCATGCGTGGAACTCTAAATTAGCACAAAACTACTTTCAGAACCTATTTTGAAAAAATTGCAAAGGAAAAGGGTGCTGTAATGTGATGACAACAGATGATTACAGATGACAAGAATTTCTTTTTTTTTTTTTTCTGTTTTCAGCTGTGTGTATAAATGTGTCTGTCAGCAGCACTCAGAAATGATGTACAGTGATTTAAAACAGAAGATAACTACTCATTTGGAACAGGTGTCCGAAGATCTGCAGGTGAAGGCTTTGAACCTGGAAACTTGTACTGCGCATGTAATTGATTGACTGTTTAGTTACACGTGTTGAAGAATGCAGGCTATGACACTTCAATCACTGTAGATTGTGTGATATGTGAAAACTACAACAACAAAAAATCAGGATGTGTCATACCACAGACCTGATCTCTGTTTTAGTGTTTCTGAGCTCTGCCTACATTTGTGAAGGACTGTGCTAATGATTCTGACTAATCTATTTCTACTTTTTTTTTTAACTAGGCAAGTCCAACAGAGAAATTCATTGAAAAGTTCAACACTGTTCTCACCCGGTACATGGCAGCCCTGGAAAGTATAGTGCCTATATTTATATATATGGTAGGTTCTTGACCCAGTAAATGCAAAGGCTTTCTCTGTTTACCTGGAAAGGCAAATTATGCCAACTACAAGAGTAGCTATAGTCACCATGCAGTTCTTTTTCAGCAGACTGTCAGCTTCCGTTCAGTTTAGGGATGCAAAATCGATAGTTGTTTACCTTAACAAACAATCGTCGATTAATTGATAACATAAAAGCTAAATATAGCTTATGATAGACAAAATACAAAATGTATGTTATATTCCTCAATCAAAGATTTATTGTAACATTTGAGAAACAGGCATTATTGTAGCATAACAAAAATAGAATATGAAGGCGTGTATAGGCTACTTTAACAGAAAAGAAATTGCGCTCCGTCTCATCTGTTGCAAGCGAAACCGTTGCTCCGCTAGGCACTTGCAGCATTAACATAATCGCTCTTGAAATTGAAAGGCGACAGTTAAACTAGTAGACCTAGCCTAGAACAGTCAACTTAAAACATAGGCTATTATGTTTTGAATAGGCTCCTCATATGCATACTAGATAGACCTACGTATTTTTATTCAAGAACATTTAAGCATATCTACGTGGTCGGTAGTGAGTCGTGTGCACAGCCTGTTTAATAGCTCTCGAAATCCCTCACCGTCAACGGTGCTTATTGCCATCATGTCCTTTTCAACCATGTTGCATACCCTCTGAGTAATAGCCTACTCTCCGCTCGTCTATCGTCACACATCCTCTTTGGCAACACTGAGGTGATGGTAGGTCGCGATCCACTTTGCCCTGGCAGCACGGTTGGATGTACGCTTTTCAGGTGGTAGGCTACATTAACGAAGTAGTTATACTTCAAAACAGCACCACAGGTATTGCAATGTATTGCAAACCACAGGCGCTCTCGCGTGGAGACCTTAAATCACGATTACATTTCACACAAAAACTCCCGTTGAAACAAGACCACAGATTGTTCAGTAAATCGTTTGAAATCTTATCGATTAAATTCTTATTAGCAATTAATTGATAGTCGATTAATTGTTAACATCCCTAGTTCAGTTGGTTATTGTTATCCTATTTCTCTATAACTGAGACCACCTTACACATCCTATTAAGAGGGATACTCACAAAACCCTAGGATTTAAACAGCCACAATTTTCTTTAATGTTTTTTAGTCTAAAAGTTTCTGCATACTACATTTATGCTTTCAACATTCATGTCATATTTCATATACAGTCCTGTGGTGATTTTACATACCATTGTTTGGCTCTGTATGTAGGATGGAAATTTGTGCAATAATTCTTTGAAGGGATCATTTTGTTTTCGAACTGCATTCAGCTTCATGCTCGTTTAGTATAGTTCTTCTTGGTCTGTGCTTAAAATAATGTTTTCCTCGTGCCAGTATTCCATGCAGCATGCAAGGATAGTCTCGTACGGCATGCTGGCGTTTTCAAAATGAATGCCAGTCATGCTTAACAGTGACCTTTCAATCTGTATATTTCCTCTTTTCTTATTACTTTTAGAACAAGTTTTACATTGAAACAAAACTCAACCGAGATTTGAGAAATGACCTGGTCAGGCTGTTCACAGACCACGTGGCAGATAAACATGTGCACACCTTAATGCGTGAGTAGAATATCTCACAATTTTTATACTTTCCACACACGTGTATTTCATGTTTTCATACCTAGACGTGTGCTCTTGCATGCTCTGTGTCTTTTCCTGCATGTAGGTCTATGCTTTCTGTGCCATATCCCACTCACTGACCGGGCTTTGTGTTTATGAATCCCTCATGACTGATTAGTACTAAAAAATATGTTTATTTTTTCCCGTGAAGAGAATGATGTGTTACATACTGTTGAAGCTTAGTCAGATGGTATGTGTGTGAATTCCACAGGCTGACTGCTGGCTTGCGTCACCGAGCAGGAAGCAGGAATAAGATCTGTTGTTCTATGTTTGTTTTTTCCAAGCTCTCCTTCTAAAAGCCCAGTCCACACCTTTTCAAATCACACCTTCCACCATGGCGAGTGTAGTTAGAGGCCTCTACTCTCTTCGGCCAGGTAAGGAGCCTCATTACCTGGTTTGTGGATAAACTCCTTTTAGTATAAAAACAAGTTTTCCTCTGTGACTGGCGTTATCATAGATCCATTGTATGGATTATTAAATGGAATTATGTTTCCATACACTGAAACAAGATTAATTGATTGCAGTGCTACACCACAAAACTCTAGAGGACAATATTTTGAAACAAAAATGAAGCACGTTGCTCTATGTGCAGTAACTATCTTACCTACTATTGAGAATGATCATGAATGTGCCAGTATTCTCAAGGCTCAGTCTGAGTGACTTTACCCTCCGTTTGTTCCCATTTCTCTCATGTGGTTCACTGGTAACTGTGTAGTTTGATAATGTGGTCAGTACTGTAAAAAGGTAGTTTTCCTGCTTTCTGTGTTTATAGACTGGGTACAGTAATGTGGTCAGTACTGTAAAAAGGTAGAGTTTTCCTGCTTTCTGTGTTTATAGACTGGGTACAGTAATGTGGTCAGTACTGTAAAAAGGTAGAGTTTTCCTGCTTTCTGTGTTTATAGACTGGGTACAGTAATGTGGTCAGTACTGTAAAAAGGTAGAGTTTTCCTGCTTTCTGTGTTTATAGACTGGGTACAGTAATGTGGTCAGTACTGTAAAAAGGTAGAGTTTTCCTGCTTTCTGTGTTTATAGACTGGGTACAGTAATGTGGTCAGTACTGTAAAAAGGTAGAGTTTTCCTGCTTTCTGTGTTTATAGACTGGGTACAGTAATGTGGTCAGTACTGTAAAAAGGTAGAGTTTTCCTGCTTTCTGTGTTTATAGACTGGGTACAGTAATGTGGTCAGTACTGTAAAAAGGTAGAGTTTTCCTGCTTTCTGTGTTTATAGACTGGGTACAGTAATGTGGTCAGTACTGTAAAAAGGTAGAGTTTTCCTGCTTTCTGTGTTTATAGACTGGGTACAGTAATGTGGTCAGTACTGTAAAAAGGTAGAGTTTTCCTGCTTTCTGTGTTTATAGACTGGGTACAGTAATGTGGTCAGTACTGTAAAAAGGTAGAGTTTTCCTGCTTTCTGTGTTTATAGACTGGGTACAGTAATGTGGTCAGTACTGTAAAAAGGTAGAGTTTTCCTGCTTTCTGTGTTTATAGACTGGGTACAGTAATGTGGTCAGTACTGTAAAAAGGTAGAGTTTTCCTGCTTTCTGTGTTTATAGACTGGGTACAGTAATGTGGTCAGTACTGTAAAAAGGTAGAGTTTTCCTGCTTTCTGTGTTTATAGACTGGGTACAGTAATGTGGTCAGTACTGTAAAAAGGTAGAGTTTTCCTGCTTTCTGTGTTTATAGACTGGGTACAGTAATGTGGTCAGTACTGTAAAAAGGTAGAGTTTTCCTGCTTTCTGTGTTTATAGACTGGGTACAGTAATGTGGTCAGTACTGTAAAAAGGTAGAGTTTTCCTGCTTTCTGTGTTTATAGACTGGGTACAGTAATGTGGTCAGTACTGTAAAAAGGTAGAGTTTTCCTGCTTTCTGTGTTTATAGACTGGGTACAGTAATGTGGTCAGTACTGTAAAAAGGTAGAGTTTTCCTGCTTTCTGTGTTTATAGACTGGGTACAGTAATGTGGTCAGTACTGTAAAAAGGTAGAGTTTTCCTGCTTTCTGTGTTTATAGACTGGGTACAGTAATGTGGTCAGTACTGTAAAAAGGTAGAGTTTTCCTGCTTTCTGTGTTTATAGACTGGGTACAGTAATGTGGTCAGTACTGTAAAAAGGTAGAGTTTTCCTGCTTTCTGTGTTTATAGACTGGGTACAGTAATGTGGTCAGTACTGTAAAAAGGTAGAGTTTTCCTGCTTTCTGTGTTTATAGACTGGGTACAGTAATGTGGTCAGTACTGTAAAAAGGTAGAGTTTTCCTGCTTTCTGTGTTTATAGACTGGGTACAGTAATGTGGTCAGTACTGTAAAAAGGTAGAGTTTTCCTGCTTTCTGTGTTTATAGACTGGGTACAGTAATGTGGTCAGTACTGTAAAAAGGTAGAGTTTTCCTGCTTTCTGTGTTTATAGACTGGGTACAGTAATGTGGTCAGTACTGTAAAAAGGTAGAGTTTTCCTGCTTTCTGTGTTTATAGACTGGGTACAGTAATGTGGTCAGTACTGTAAAAAGGTAGAGTTTTCCTGCTTTCTGTGTTTATAGACTGGGTACAGTAATGTGGTCAGTACTGTAAAAAGGTAAGAGTTTTCCTGCTTTCTGTGTTTATAGACTGGGTACAGTAATGTGGTCAGTACTGTAAAAAGGTAGAGTTTTCCTGCTTTCTGTGTTTATAGACTGGGTACAGTAATGTGGTCAGTACTGTAAAAAGGTAGTTTTCCTGCTTTCTGTGTTTATAGACTGGGTACAGTAATGTGGTCAGTACTGTAAAAAGGTAGAGTTTTCCTGCTTTCTGTGTTTATAGACTGGGTACAGTAATGTGGTCAGTACTGTAAAAAGGTAGTTTTCCTGCTTTCTGTGTTTATAGACTGGGTACAGTAATGTGGTCAGTACTGTAAAAAGGTAGAGTTTTCCTGCTTTCTGTGTTTATAGACTGGGTACAGTAATGTGGTCAGTACTGTAAAAAGGTAGTTTTCCTGCTTTCTGTGTTTATAGACTGGGTACAGTAATGTGGTCAGTACTGTAAAAAGGTAGAGTTTTCCTGCTTTCTGTGTTTATAGACTGGGTACAGCTGGCTCCAGCTCTGTTCTCCAGCTTCATTCCTCAGATTCATCCACCGGTCCTGCAGTCTGAGCTCCAACACTACGCCGCTCAGGACCAGAAACTTCAAATGGAGCTCGTCCAGAACGGCTTTGCTAGGTGAGTCCACTTCTGTGGGTGAAGTACACTCGGATGCATGTTTCAGTGCATTACAGCTGAATGTTCTACAGGTAATCTTTTCCAGTGTGTAGTTTGGTAGTGGCCTATTTAGGCCATGTTGACCAGACTATGACAGTATCTGATTCTTGAAAATTTTTCAGGGGTGACCAATCACGCAAAAGGGCTGGTGAAGACCTGGCAAATAGTAAGAAGAAGATTGTTTCAGTTATATTCACCCTGATTTCAGTGAGGTTCTGAGGTTCAGAGTGTTTAGGATGAGTACATTTCTAACTGCTAAATTGGATCCATGTTTGTATGGAGTGCTATAATTGATTATATTTATGGTTTCATTACAGGTGTTCCTTCATCTCCTCTTCCTTGCTCTACATCCAGAAGCTGCAGATAGAAGAATTGGAAGCTCGGAATAATTTTATTTTATTTTATGAAGAGACTTTTAAATGCAGAAATTGTGAGCAAAAGAGTATGACGCCGAACTGCCACTGATGAGCGAACTGTAGTTTGGCACAGATACAGCGTCACACGGCAGAAGTTACTGTGTATAAAGTTTCTAAAGCTTTACATTCTATAAAAGCACAGTGTGAGTGAATAGCAGTCACATAATCTCAAACAAGTAAGGGTGATTTCCATGGTTCGCTCATTTAAAGGTGCACTATGCAGGACCTTTAGCCTCGCTGTTAAGTTCAGTTAAGTTATACTTTATTGACCCCATGGGGTAATTTGTCCTCTGCATTTGACCCATCCTAACCACTTCGGAGCACAGTGCAGCGCCCGGGGACCAATTCCAGTTCTGAGGCCAGTGCCTTGGTCAAGGGCAATGGAAGGAGTTTACCTAACCTGACATACATGTCTGTGGTCCTGTGTTTGGAATAAAAGAATCTCCTCCTCCATTCTAAACCCCGCCCACTCCACTTCATTGAGGCAGAGATTGTATAGTACGGGCAAAAAAAGTGTCGCGCAAAGATAAAATGAAAATAACATTTTTAGCAACATGCATGTTCTATATGGATGTTAACAGTAATTGGGCTGTGTTATAATGATTAAATGAACACTTTTTAACTTTTTAACTTGTTTTGAAGTCCCCAACATCGACCCCTGCTTCATAATATATGAAATATAACATAATATGCATTAATATACTGTAGGCTACGTCTCTTTGGATAAAAGTGTCTGCTAAGAAGCTTGTATCTGGCTCATTGTTACTGCTGTTTCTGACGAACGCAGTTGTAATTTGGGGAATCTATGTTTGCGACGTAATTATTGCCAGTGGTTTCAATGATTTTAACGTGTAGCCGACTGTTTTCCTGGTGCGAGAATGGACAACATAGGCTACAACATCAAGCTCCCGCTATCATTCAAAAACACTCCGACGCTGTCATCGTTCATGCGGGCAGAAATTACACCAGGTTGAGAAAGTCGGAAGTTTTAAAGAACGATAACTGCATCAAACCCATTTGCAAGCTTGTGATTTCAGGACTGCTTTCTGTTTTAAACCGGCAGTGAGAAATTCAGCCGGCTCAGTGCCCTAAATATCTGGCAGAAAAAATGGTGTGCTTGTTCTGTGTTTGGCTAATGTTATTCTGAGCATGAATTTAGAACTGGGATGTAAAGATGGAATCGTGTGTGGAATAAGAAGCCTAACATCAGCAGACCATATATTGTCTATCATAGCCAGCTCATACCATTGTATAGTAAATTACTTTTTCATGAGGATATTTGTAGACAAATATTATTTATTTTCTGAAATGCAACATAATATTACTATGGTGGTTATGTTAATTTGATTCAAAAGGTACCCGACTTCAGCCATCTAGTTACCTAACTTAGCTTGCTGCATAGCTGGAGGTAACATAGCCTACTTACACGTCCAACAGAAAACACTAACTCTGTGTCACTATTCATTCCTTTGCTAAACTTCAGCTGTCGCCATTGAGGAAAAGAAAATCCTACATTGACTCCGCTTCTTGAGCATGTCCTGCAGGCTTCTTGAGCATGTCCTGCAGGCTTGTTGCTTCACTGTACCTGGTCTTCTTCATCTCCGCCATTGTAGTAGCCAGCTGGCAATGGCAACAAAGGCCTGATCCCACACCACAGACTCTTAGCCACACCCACCCCTCCCCACACAGAAAAGAGTGCCACGCCCAGAAACGTCCCGGACACATCTTGGAATAATAAATACAGGCAGAGGAGCAAGGTTTTGGCCATTTTTTTTCCATCATAGATATGACTGGTCATGGTTATTTTATAATATAAAAAAATCCTGCATTGCGCACCTTTAATGGTGAAAATACGGACTTTTTCAGTATTTGATGGGGATTATTTTCCTCAACATTTTTGTTGCTATGAAAAAGTACAATATTCCTCTGAAAAGGAAAAAGTGCCTCTTTGTGTGTCCTGTGATCAGTCTATTTATCTGAAATTATGATTTTTAATTTTTTGTGACAATAAAAAATTGTGTCTGCTGAATTTTCCATACAACTCAGTTTCTACTGAAAAGTTTTTTTATCCTCTCTTTTTGAAAAGATCTCATTGGTTAAATTCATCATTTTTATTTTCATCGCTCAGGGAGGGAGGGGTACAGATAGCAGGCTCCTTCTCTGCCTCGATGTGCAAAAGCTCCCCTTCTGGTCAGTTTGGGTGCCTGCCCTTCTGTTTCTCTCGATGTGTTTGTGTGTTAAGGATGTTATCCTTTCTGGACGGGTACAGGGCGCTGCAGGGATGGAATGGGTATTACAAACTGGAGGGAAATTGGGGGGGTAAATGAGGAAAAACTGGAAGGGGCACCTTTTGGTTTTCCATGTACCTCAACATATCCATTAAAGGAATTATTTTGAGCTAAAGCGCATCAGTAAAATTCATAAGACTCCTCCGATTGGAATGAGTGAATCACGGATGTAGACTCTCTTTAAATATAGATTGCTCTTTAACAGTAACATACAGCCATTAAATTCATAGCAGATTCCAGTGACCTGCCCAGCGGTCCCCTAATTACGCTGTGGGGAAACATAAAGACGAGCTTCATTGGGCGCCTGCAGTTTGGCTGTACCAGCTGCACATGAAATGCACTCCCATGATGCAATGACTGCGCAGCTCTCTGGCTGCATTGCAGATTGAAAAGCAGCAGAGTCATTGCAGGGCACATGTTTCTGTACATCTCTTGAAGTGACTGAAGAGGAGGCTAAAGCGATGGAATTCCAACCTGGGGAACAATTGAGTTCAGAAAGTAGTTAACAGTCTGCTCCAAAAAGTGGCTGATCTCTGCCTTAGTGGCCAGGAAAGAAACGCGGGTCGTGCTCTAATGTGGTGCTTTCAGAAAGTCGGAAGTAGGTTAGCATATCTTCAGAAGATCAAAGGGACACTCTGTTTCTCCTGAC
Source organism: Ilyophis sp. 1 JC-2022 (assembly GCA_022702515.1). Classification (NCBI taxonomy): domain Eukaryota; kingdom Metazoa; phylum Chordata; class Actinopteri; order Anguilliformes; family Synaphobranchidae; genus Ilyophis; species Ilyophis sp. 1 JC-2022. Next base: position 94,594,879 of record CM040396.1, on the reverse strand, counting down.
AACCCAAACCTAGTGCTCCATTTTATGTTTCAATTACTTGGGTGATAGTCTTCAGATTACGGCCTCATGATTATGTTCTCTGAAAATAAACTGAACAGAAAATCTGGTGGACAGCGACGTGAGATCAGCACTTTGGGCAAATAAATCGCAGAGTACTTGCTGTAATACTCGAATAGTAAAGTCCTCGTAGTACTCACAGTAGTAAAATGTTAAATGATACATTTCACATATAACAGTGGAGTAGAATCTCTAGGCCGCTGAAACATACTTGGCAGAATGTCTTCTCGGTTGTGGGCCTATCATTCCATTCAGATGCTGTAAGCTCACATCTATTTATGCGCACGCCTGTGCGTCAGCTCTCCTGTGAAGCTTCAGCCCTCAAATATAGCCTTCAATTGCATTTCCAAAAAATATATTCACTTTGAAATAAATAGATTACTATCTATTGTGTCATATTCTATGATGAATTCATAGTAAAATTACAAACATTTCAAGACCTAAATATAAAAGGATTCCCCTTACTGACAAAGGTAGGTTTTGTCTACAATATATTCTACTTACCACCACAGTTATATTCTGGCACACCATGTTTTAATAAAAAATGTATTGGACAGTACAGTTATCGCTTAAATTAAGCAGTAAAACAAATGACAGCATGCAGGAAACCATGAAGGGGTTTCTCTGCCAATTAAAAATCCACATGAGCCGATGTTTATGTTGACAAATGTTTCAGAAAAGTCTCTTAGAAGTGTTTATTTTAGTTAATGGCACGTTCATCATGGCGAGTGAGCAGTTCCCTGCTGTGTGACTCCTTGAGGGAGTTCTTTAAAGCGGGGGTACTGCTCAGGGGTAGGAATCCCTTTACAGAAGCCCCCTGCCATCCAATCAGGTGGTGTGTCCCAGGCACATGGTCAGGGCTACCCCAAAATAACCTGCGCCTAGCATGCTGACAAATGCTGCTTGTATTGGTGATAGGTTTCCCAAGCTACTTGCAGCCATATTTCCCTTTAACTCAAAGGTTACCTCTGCCAGAATAAAAGGCTTAAACTTCTCCCATTTTACTTTCAAGCCCGGGAAGACTGGACTCATTGTCTCTAACGTTTGTTGCACTTTGAGGACTACCAGTTCTGGACGGGCACTACTTGGTGTATCAGAAGGTAAAACACCTGCTATAATAGTTCACAGTCGCTTGGGTTAAACAACGGTGAAATGCCATTGGTATACCAAATATGCAGCCGTTCTGATGCATTTGCATGTGCTTATATGCTTGATGACGGCGCTAATATTAGCCCTTTTGACAGATGCTGACAGTGAATGCAAAACACTCGGACTAAGTTTATTCTGCCTAGATTTCAACTTGAGGGCTGTGTCTGTTACCAGAAACGAATGTCTGATGGTGTTTTCCTGCAGCCTGGAAAACCTGGCTGTCAGTCAGAATAGTCGAAAAATGTCATAAAGTCATGGATTCTTATTTAACTCATGAACCTACCTTTACAAATTCATTTAAAAAGGTAGATGAGCTGGATCACCTATTTTTCTCTTCATGTAAAATGACTCTTCTTACTATATTTAGCTGTCGCTTGGGGCTTGCAGGCTGGGTGCACAGGATTAATGTACACAACAGCTGCACCAGCAGGTCTGTTGGAAGGGTGACGCTGGCTTTCTTAATTGCGATGATTTGAGTGTCAGCAGCATGTGTGTGTCCTATCCCATATCTGTATTCAATAACGACCGGTGCTCAACGGCAAACACAGTCCTCTCATGAGAGCATTTTAAAAAATTTGAAAGCAGGTTCCTCTATTCAGTATTTTACAAAGTACTTCAAATGTAAAAAAATAATATATAATTTAGATAATTTGTTTTGCACATGCAGATGTCAGTTTTTCCTATACAGTATAGAAATTAATCTGCCCTTGAATCATGCTGTTTTGACCCTTGGGTTTTTTTTAACATTACTGTTCATACAGTCAACTCATTAACTTACTAAAACTGTACATACACTTAGCCCTATGTGTTGTATTCATTGTAGATAAAATATACACTGTTGTGAAGAAGCATTTCCAATAATTGGCCCAATAAAGCACTGAATGTATTCAAAAATCAAGACAGTGTGCTTTAATTTTCAACAGGATGCAAGAGAACAACTTGGAACCATCTACGCCCTTAGCTCAAATTTTAAGAGAGAGCTACTTGGCAGATACAAGAGTTGAGCGAAAGCACGGTGAAATGGGCTCACTGGACGGCTCTCCGCATCACCTGCTTTATGGAAATCACCGTGGAAAACCAGAAGGTTCTGTTGGAAAGGAGGAATCTCCGGACCTCTCTGCCTTCTTAAGCAGTGAAGAACTACACAAGAGCGTCAACCTGGCGCGGCAAGCCATTGGTCAAGGCCCACAGGAGGAGAGGCAGGGGGATGGCCCCTGTGCCCGTAACCCTTCACCTGAGAAAAGGAGGTGCCCACAGTCTCAACCGCTGTCGCCAGACGGGCAAACGCAGCCTCCCGCTAGCAAAGAAAACAGAATCAAGAACAACAGGAACCCAACAGAATCTAATCCAGACTTTCAAAAGCCAATAAGAAACACCCCGTATGGACCTGAGACTCAGTCCAAGAAGGAATTCCTTAACAAGGCAGCCGATTTCATAGAAGAACTGTCCTCTCTTTTTAAAGCCAACAGTTCCAAAAGGGTACGTCCACGTTCTTGCAAAGCCCACAGGAGCAGATCTAATGTAAAGACTCAGTCAGACAGTGCTGTTTATGCCCTCAACTCAGAAGACAGGGAGAGACACACCTCCCCTTGTGCTGATCAACTGATCATAGAAACAGGTGACAGGGAAGGCCTCATCCCACCCTTCGGTAATCAGCTGGACATACAAACAGAGAGTTGTTTGGAGGCGGAAGAGTGTGGACAAGAGGAGGAAGAGTGTGGAGAGGAGGAGAGTGAAGACACTGAGCTCTGTGATGGTGGAGAGGTGGAAGAACATGAAGCTGAAGGCTTGCATTTACCTGCAGGCGAGCAGTCTGAAGAGCCTGTTCCAGATCCTCCAAGGTTCATTCAAAAGCTTAAGAGCAGAGAGGTACCCGAGGGTAGCAAGGTTCAACTGGACTGCATTGTGAGAGGATTTCCTGTCCCTGAAGTTAGGTAAGATCAAAGAGAATGCAAATTCATTCACTATCATGGGTTCATTTGTTTGTCATCTATAAACTGCTGCTGCACGTAACTTAAATTAATTTCCCTTTTGTTGGTGAGATGTTTTTTCATATAAAACAGCTGGTACAGAAACAGTACAGGAGATTAATGAGCATTGAGAGAGAATTTTAAGAGAGAATAGTCGCTCATCAGTAATATTGCAAAAATCAACATTCAAACGAAATGGTACGTGCATAAATCACCATTATGAATCACTCAACCATAGGCCTAAGTGAGCTTAATTCTTTGTAGTTCAGTTCCTCCAGCTCCAAAATGCTTTTGGCCATAAATGATTTATAATGGTGGCGCTTCGGTAAATGTCCAGAGCAGAATCTGTAGGCCTATATTATACCAACTGATTTACCCAGCTCAATGGGTATTCAGAAAAAGGCCTGCTTCCAACACTGTTTAGCCCTATTCGCATGGGACTAGTTTTACCCAAGGATGTCCTGTAATTGTAATTATTAGGCCAACAATTGAAAAGCAATGACATCACTCCTGGCCATAGACTTAATAAAGGCTAAGCCTATTGACTATCATGTTTAATACCTCAAGAACCATAACACCACAAATGATCATTTTTATGCCACAAATTGACACAAATGCTATGTATAAAGGTAATATGTAGTTAACATGATGCTAATTTATTATGGAATACTTCTTATAGAGTAGAGCACAACTGACTATATTGTGACTAAAATATCTGACTAAAATTAGACAAAAATTCTGTTAAGTTCCATTGACTAAAACTTCATTCATTCACTAAAATGATTAAAATATGATTAAAACTGAAAAAAAGAATAGACTAAAAGAAAAACTAAAATTAAAATTCCTGCAAAAATGAACACTGATATGTGCCATAGTCTCTGAGAAAATTGCGCGTTCATTTCTTATCCTGCGCTTTCATTTCTTATACAGTGCGTCACACATGTACATGATGAAACTGATTTGCGGTAGATGTTGGTTTTGCTTTATAGCCATTTTTAGCTTGTTGGCCAAGCAGCCTATATGAAATTGTGTAATATAGACAGTGGTATTCAGCCCCCTTAGACTTTTTTATATTTTGTAGTGTATGAGCATTTGATAAAAATGGATTTAATCATAATTTTTGCTGGTGTTCAACATCAGGGGCTCTATCTTGACGATCATAGCGCTTGGTCTAAACGTATAGTGCAAGTGCATTTAGGGCATGTCCCAGTCCACTTTTGCTAGTTAGACGGTGGGTTATTTGAGCGCTAACTATACGGCGCAACGTGCAAATGAGCTGAACTTAGTCTCTTTATTAATTATAGGTGTGTCTTGGGTGTAACATGCAATAAACCAATCATAATGTCACATCCAATTCCCTTTAAAAGTCTGCTCTTCCACCTTGGCGGATTGCTTATATGATGGCGAAACAGAGATGCTCGTGCTTGTGTAGTTAAAGCGTGCGAGCAAGGAATAGGCTATATGGATCAATAGTATGATCAATATTATTTGGATTAACCATTATGATGCGTTATATACACAATAATAATCTTTAACATTAGGATTTAACACCGGCACGGGTTCCCAGTAATTCCCAACAGTGCTGTTATTTTAGAAAATATAGGCCTATGCGGTTTAATTTTATTAAAAAGCACCTGCAACCGCTGAGAATAAGCTAACAGAATATGGCTTCCGTCTCACCTTAGAAAACGCCAAATTAGCCTGCTTGTTTAACGAATTTCGTTTGATTATACAATGAAGCATTGTCAAACATCAATTCCATGTTCTCACAGCAGTCAGATCACAGACAATGCATTTCAGCTAGCGAAGTTCAAGCTTCATCCGAAATTCACATTACCTGCATTCTCATAATAACATAGTGTTATTTTAGCTTAATGATGACACTAAATATGTGCGTTGTGCACATGCTTATGTAGACGCACTTATATATACTGTTACAATAACATAGAGATAACTGCGAAATGACTTTAGTCCAGGTTGGTGGTGGTTTTAGCGCAAGCGCTTTCTGCTGGCTCAAGATAGCAATACGCCAAAGATTATTCTGGCTACACCTCATCTTAAGACAAACCCACCCAGTTGGCGTAAGATTACTCAGTAGTTAAACAACGTGAGCGCTGGCCGTTATAATGACACCTGCGCAGGGTGTAAGATAGCAAAGACACTTGCGTTTGGGTTAGTGCCGGGTGTAAAATAGGGCCCCTGATCTCTACAATGTCAATGTGAAAAGTAAAATCTACAATTTGTTTTAAGTGATTTATAAATATAAAACTGAAAATGTAACAAGGTGCAAATTCTTATTTTCCCCATCAGATTTTACAATTAACTTCCATAGTGAAATCAGACAGGAAAAAGTTTTTGCATAAAGTGATGGAGAGGTGATGATTTATATTTTCTTTGAACCCCCAGGGACTGGTCTCAAATACCATTGATGAGTGAACAATATTACATACACTGTGTTTGAGTATTGTGATGTAAAGTCCATTGCACTTCCTAAAATCCCATTAGGAGAGACCTGGTATTGGCTTTGTTACCAAGAAAGACAGTATTAACACACATAAAAATAAAAAAATCTTGTTCAAAATCCTTAAATACAATCTAAACAGGATGTCTGGGCAACTTATAATGTGTAATTTTGAACAAAGTTTTGCCTGTATGACTGTTAAAGTACAATGAAGCAAAGGGGTTGAATACTTAAGCAATTGATTGTTTTCTGTTTTATATTTAGAAATAACTTGGAACAAATTGTAGATTTTACCTTTCACATTGACATTGTAGAGTTTTTTATGTTGAATACCAGCAAAAAAAGCCTGATTAAATCCATTTTTATGAAATATTCATACACAACAAAATATGAAAAAGGGGACTTTTTCAACCCACTGTATATGAGTTTGCTTCCAAAATTAGACATATCAATTTTGAGACAATAATCTTGTTTGAAGTTCATTACTCATTATCTCCAAAATACAAAGATTGATAACCTTCAAAAATATTATTATTTTGTAAGTAAATCACTTTCAAATAGTAGATATCTTGTTTTACAACAAAACCCTTAATATGTATAGTTTGGTGTTTTTAAAGATTTCCCACAGAAATATCTATAATGACCATAGACTCTCAGTCCTTACAAACATTAACCTCTGTCCCCTCTGACCTCACTAAAACTATGAAAACTTTATTTTACAGCAATAATAAATAAAAAATGCTGTCCATGTGGGTTAAGCCCTTCGGACACAGAGAAGCCAGGGCAACCTTGGTGTATTTCTGAGAGGCACAAAGGGGAAGTCTCAAATCTGACGGGTGAAAAGACAAGCCAGAGCAGCTGCAGCTCAAAGTGCTGGCAGCAAGAGTGTGATGTCAGGAACATTGGATCCCGATGCCAGTGTAGGGACCTGCATGTGCGCGAAACAGCAAGTGAATACAGACTATGGGATGCGTATTTACTTACTGCTTCAATAACAGTCAAGCAGAAGACAGTTTAACAGTCGCTAACTCTCTAGGAAAAAGGAGTTAATCAACCTCACCAGCTGCTTTGGCTTCAGTTGGGAGTGCATTCTTGCTAGACAGACAAGCACACCTACTTAACACCAAAGGTCACAGTGAAAGATGGGACACTTAAAGACAGAGAGCACACTACAATGTAAGCCACTGTTCATTATCCATCGGCAGAACATGAGTCTCATTATAAGGAAGGAATAATATTGCAAATGTCAAAACATTCTAAACTCTTCCTATCTGCAGTTGCCAAAAATTTGATTAAAAAAAAAAATTTGGTAAGTAAACTTCATTACCAGAAAGGTTGCTTTTATGCTTCCTTGTAAATATTGTGTCATGTGCGATTTCTTTTGTAATTTGAGGAGATTCTTGTTGTTATTAATGATAACCTGCTTTGTATTACTGATTGTATTGTTGTTTCTAAGACTAGCAAAGAAGCAAGGTGATTCATATGGAATTGTTGTTAATCTATGTAACGTTAGAACTTGTATGTAGAATTGGATGTGTTTGACACTGCATTCAAATATCTGAAAATGGCGGCGTCTGTCGCGTAGTATCGGCTTTCACAGTGTCACAGTGGGTGTCACATGTATCTGAGTTAAAGATATTTAGCGCTGCCAGATTATGATAGATTGAACTGGCTCTCGCTGGAGGGCACAGATTTCTCTTTGCACACAATAAATACCTGTTTGTGGTCGGCACAGAAGTGTTACATTTCCAAAGGTGTTGTTCTTGTGCGGCCTGATTGGCGCATTGATATTGAATCCGTGTTCACTGATCCCTCTTGTTTTTACCCATGTCTGAACATTTTCTAGTGGGTGTCCAGTTTTGCACCTGGGATTGTTTTGAAAAAGGCATCAATGTTTCATACCTGCATGCTGCATTTCCTGTCTTCATTATGTCATGAAAAAAGCATCTTATCTTAGAGAAAACAAGGACAGCTGCAGGATTGGGATGGGGAAGCAATTTCGCACTGCTCATGCTTTCAAATTAGACTCTTACTCATGAGGAATGTAACTCCATACCTGATTGTATATTGGCACAGTGATCCTGAAATTTGCTCTACACTGGGTCAAGTGTCAGAAACAGGGACTCACTCTGTGACTCTGAGACTCACAGACTGAACCCCAATATTGACCTAAAATCTCACACTATATACACAAGAGCTTTTTTGAGGAACATTTAGCAAATTATTAGGGTTTCAAGCCTGTAGGTACCCTATTGTATTCCTTGGTATTATTATGCTATCTTCTGCCAGTTTTTCAGTTCAGGCAAGTTCTTAGCACATTGATAGAGGGTGATTTTGCCTCTGTTTGGCCACTTGGTGGAGCTACAAATGCAAAATGTGACAGGCCATTATGGGCCGTTCACATAGCGGGCGGTAGACGGCAGGACGAAACCGGATGTCATTGTTTTCAATGAGACAACGACGGCAAAACGGCCGCCGACGGCAGGACAAACTTGCCATCGGAATATAAAATATTGTTATGCGGCGTTCACACGGCAGGACGGTAGACGGTACAACGGCAGGGACGTAGTTGACGGTACAGAAATGTCCGTCGCGGTAACGCATTGTTTATATCCGTTGCCATATTTACGGTCCGCGCGAAACAGATTACCGGTGTACCAAAGAGCGCCTTTGCAAAATGGACCGCGACCGAAAGTGTATTTATACATTGTGTGTATGTATTACTGCGTTGTTTCAGTCTGTGTCTTCATAAATGGGCAGTGTGTGTGTATGTATCATAATGTCAGCTAGTTTAGGTAGCTTCGCTAGCTAGTTAGTTAGACCTCAAATCATACACAGAACAGCTTTTGAAAATACAAATAATAATGTGTACCTGGAATCTGCATGTCAGTGCTTACAACACTCCACGCTGCAGCCTTTTTGTCAAGATCTCTGTATTTTTTTTGTTACTTTTTGGTTAGATATTTCCTCCCACCTCTCTCGTTCTCTACCACGAAGTTGCACAAACTTCTCATCCATTTTGAAACGGACCACTTCTGTTCAATCGGCACGTGACCCTACCGCCGCGGTAGACGGCAAAAACTGACCCTTTAGAAAAAAATCTTTCCCGAGAAAAAATGTGGTTAGATTTTCCGCCATTTTGAATGAAAAAAAAAAACCTTTTAAAAATGATGTCCCCCTAGGCCTAGATGCTTTGACCGATTTGCACAAAACTTGGAACATAGCATCTTCTCACAAATATCTTTAAAAGTTATATAATTAAGTAATTAAAGTTGCTACGGGTGAAACCATGCCCACAGTAAGCCCATGAATTTGCATATGGGTGTGTTTTTAACGAACAAACTAATAAATCCCAAATAGTTAGACATCAAGTGATGAAACGTTTGTGTATTGACTCCACCCTGAGAAAAACCCTAAAGAATTGGCTCAATTAAACCACAAGGTGGTGCTATAGAGCTCCAAAAAAAAATGTATGTAAAAATTCACACTTGAAACATGCGACAGTGCTGCAGTGACTAATCACCTCATTAGACATGTACATAATTGATGAATTGATGGCCATTTTGTATTTAGTTCATTCATTTTTTAATTTTTCCGACTTTGACCTGGTTCATTCACATGAAACTTTAAACATGAAACACACTTATATTGTAATCATTAGTGATTACAGCATGACCACATGAGACATTTGGCGGCGGCAATAGTCACACCAGCCAACAAAACCATATCAGGGGATGAGGCATATTAAGGCCAATATTAACTGAAACATACATTTGGAAGTAAATTTACAGCATGTTTCAGACGGTCATTAAATGAATCTCTCTCCACGCACTTCAATCGATCATTTACTGGAAGTGTACAATCATTAAAAACACATTGTTTTGAAATGTCCTTGTTTAATAAGATAATCCCAGTTCTAAGTTGCTCTGTAAAATGTAATTGGAGAAAATTTCACTTTCTTTGTTTTTGGTTTTATTGATTTTTCCATTTCCTTCGGGGTTATGGTGGTTTGTCACATTTGCATGAAGGAGGGCCCTCTTAAAAGGTAATTTTCAGTGTATTTTTAGCTGTTCTGTACAGGTTTGTGCAACAGTCTATATTATTGTCCTGACTCCTGCCATAAACATTTTGGACTATTGTTTCCATTTTATTTAAGTATTTATTTGTAGTTGCATGTGGTAATTCCCAGCATATTTTACATAAATTCAAAGTTATTAAGGTTTCCTCCAGTTCCTTCTGGAGACTTAAAAATTAAGTATACTCAGTAAAAAGTTAATTCCAGGGACTTGCTCGGTCAGTAAAGGGTCTGCCCATGAGAGCAGGCTTGGCCCTATAGAGTATCTCAGTCAGTAAAGGGTCTGCCCATGAGAGCAGGCTTGGCCCTATAGAGTATCTCAGTCAGTAAAAGCACAGAGGGGTACGGCACAATTGGCTTCATCCCAAAGGAAAAGAACACTGCTCCATTAGCTCTGCATGGAGCTCACACATGATACCAAAATACCAATACAAAAAACGCAAAGCATGGCAACGGCATATTATAATAACGAGAATTATCAGATACATGTCAAATAAATATGCAAACATTTAATACAAACATTTGGCATTGCTTTAGCTATGTTAAGACATGCCTTAACATAGCTAAAGTGAATGATACAAAGTAATTAGCCTAAGCTTTTTAAAAATGCCGCATAGCTTACTGACAGCATGTAGACTACGATTAATCTTAAAAATAAATAAATCCTTCAAACTTGAACTTAAAGAAACTTCAAAAAGGTAAAACATAGGCATCAACCTCTGGAGAGAGCTGCCTTTATTTTCACGCCTGAAAAACTATAAATTCACCAAAAACCGTATAGAACATTATCTATTAGCTATCTATTAAAATCAGGAGCCACCACAGCTATTTGTCTGTTTCAAGTTTATTTAATATATTCCTGTATTTAGCTTTTCACATAATAATGAGTGTGTAACAAATTCAGCAAGGTGCATCATTGTCATAAAGTGTATTTTTAGATCATAACTTACAGTCCTGGTGCGCTACTTGCTTTTCCCACGGCCGCGATGGACAAAATGTGATTGCAGCGATTAAATTAATTATGTTGGAAAACGTTTTAAAAAATGTGTTAGACTAGATTTTTCGTATCATAACCTTATACCTTCGAAAAGGTGAAAAAAAAAACATATTTTATATGGGCAAACTTGACACCTATGACAAAATCAAACTAATGGAAAACTTTAGCTGGCTAGCATTAGTGATACACATTAGTGGTGTGTCGTTCGCGAACGAGTCGGCTCTTTGAGCCGGCTCTTTTAGGTGAATGTTGGGAGCCGACTCGCATATCTGAAGAGCCGATTTGTTTTGTAAATGAACACAAGACAAGTGCTTGTGGTCTTGATGGAATTTTTATTTGTTTCTTTTTTCTCAAGTTCCAGTTGTAATCAAAGAGAATATTTTTTTAGGCCAAAAATAAATAAAACCACTATAAGAAAATAACATTAATAATAATTTAAAAACTAGTTTAATTGTTGGTCAGTTTAATTGTTCTGATGCCGCAGTTTTGCACATTTATTTTTTAATGCATTTATTTATTTGTCTTTGTTATGACGCAATATTATGTGCTATTTTATAAGTGTCTATTTTGTTTTTAAATGTTCAACTACGCACTGTGTTTATTGTGTAATTTATTTCAAGACATAAAAATGCCCTACTTTCAATGCACATGTGTAATAGCTTCTTACTGTTTTTACATTTATTTAAATAGTTTTATAACAAACAAAATGCAAAATAATGTTATTTTGGTAATTAGAAGGTAGAGTAAGATTTCTTTGAACAATTTAAGTGATAGATGTGCACAAATCATAGGTCAAAATATTGCTAACTATGGCCAATTTTGAAAAACCGGAAATGCTACTGAATGAAGAGCCGTTTGGGAGCCGAAAGAGCCGGCTCTTATTGGTGAGCTGAGCCAAATGAACTGACTCACTGAAAAGAGCCGGAATGCCCATCACTAATACACATACACTGAATTGGCTTCGTTTACGTTTATTTTCTGGTCACGTCAGCCCACGTTAATGACGTTTATTATTTTTTCGCCACCTGTTGCTAGGCAGAATTAGTATGGGCAAAAACATTTCTGCCCCTCTGCCCAACATAATTTGCGGCAGGCTTTCCTTGCTTACGCAGATCACACTCACGTTGTTTCCCTAGCAAGAAACAGGAAGCGCAGACCGCGTGAGCGCACACATACAAGGAAACTACTCAAAAACAGCACTATAAGGAGTGTGAGTCAAGTTTATTATATTTATACCCACCAATTTCACGATTGAATCACTGTTTTGTATTAAATATAAAATACATTTTGCCACAACGTTCAGATGTATCTTGCACAACAGCATCACGTCTGGTGGGACACTGCCCCTAACCTAGAAACGCCTCTGATCATCAGTGAAGCAAAGGCATCTCACCTCCAATCAGCGCTAGCTGTTTCCTGTAGTACTGTTTAGTATGTATTGCATTCTAGTGTAAGAATAGAACTGTCTGGCAGGTGAATGCATCAGTAGAGTACATTATATAGGAAATCATTTTGAACTTAAAAATTTTAGAGGAAAAAGGAAATTTCATAAAAGTGAATCCATGAGGACAAACCTAATCAAAGAAAGACAGAAGAACTTTCCCAAAACGGAGCATTTTGTGAGGCCTTGTTCCCTTGTCCATGGAACGGCTTTTGCTGGAATGTCTGAAATGCCTAACACCAAGGGTGAGGGGTGAGAAACTGGTTTGATATTTATTCTCAAAATGGGAGTGTGTGATGTGTGCAGTTAAAATGCTTTCACAAAAGCAGTTTGTCTATGTAGAGTAAAAATGGAATTTGCCTTGTGACCCATAGATAGTCTCTATAAAAATACATGACAGGGCTTTTCCCCTGACACCAGCAGGCTGTTCTTGTCTTTCACTGACTGCAGCTACTATCGCGATAGTTTGTGCTGCCATGGTGACTGTGTCAATGGCAGTCAGCTGGCAGTAGGGGAGGAGCCTATGTGTGAAGAAAAGGGTTAAAGTGAACTCTACTGGATTATTAACTGCTGGGTGTTAGGGGTAAATCTAATCACCGAGGGTTGGTCAGGTAATACAATAGCTGCTATAACTTGTTTATGAAAGTATTAATACATAAATGTATATAAAAGATTTAACTTCTTTAATATTTTACAGCCGTATTTAGCATATTGCGATAGCTTTTTATGATGTCACAAATAATTTTATAATTTAAGTACATCCATGTGACATCACTTCACTGCCTCTTAGATCCCAAACTTGTTATAATCATTACATTACATTACATTCTCTTGGTAGATGCTCTTATCCAGACCAACTTACAGTAGTGGAAAATTTCTAAATTTCCAACAAAGCAATAGATATTGGGTAAATGGATATTCCCTTTCATATTTTCAAAGTCATTGTATGGTATTTTCTCCTCTGTCCTGCCATTTTTGAATGACATATTTGTGAGCCTGTTTTATCGGTGCAGATTCCTCCATAACTGTCGGACAGCCGTGCACATTATCTTCTCTGAGACGCATACTGTAAGCAAAACTGTGAGATGTCACTATGCTGGAATCGTACGTGGCGGTCTGTTATCGGTATTTAAATTTTTTTACGGGACAAACCTGCCTGTCTGGAGCGTGTCTGTTGTTTAAATGCCAGCAGCAGACCTGCTCATGTTCTCTGTCCCTTGCAGATGGTTTTGTGAGGGGAAGGAGCTGGAGAACAGTCCTGATATACAGATCCTCAGCGCTGGAGAGCTGCACTCCCTCATCATTGCAGAGGCCTTCGAAGAAGACACCGGTCGTTATTCCTGTTTTGCCTCCAACTTTTATGGCACAGACTCGACCTCTGCAGAAATCTACATTGAAGGTACACGACCACGCCCCCAATCAGGAGACCAGTTAGACTCGGTTAAAGGATTCAGTATTAATATAACCCTGTTAAGTTTTGGTCAAATCCAATACAGGAGCTCTGGGACTGAAGATATCTTTAATGAACATGCCTCCTTGAGATCACAAAATGTTATGACTGTTGTGAGCTGGGCATTATTAAAAGTTATATTTTACCTGTTAAAAGTAATATTACCTCAGTATTTCAAAAATAAATGTGAAACATATAGCTTGCTAACAAATAGTCTAATAAACCACCCATCTATTGGTGAGTCCTGGACTTAAATATGTTACATATCTGCCACAACTGATTTTACAATGTTATCGGACTCAGTTTTGGACCCAATGACACAACAATTATTTCAGCATCATTACTGTACATTTAAATAATGTGCAAATAAAAAAAGAACACAGTTTAATTCAATGCAAAAAAAAAATTATTACAATGTTCATGCTACATATCTGCCACAACTGATTTTACAATGTTATTGGACTCAGTTTTGAACCCAATGACACAACAATTATTTCAGTATCATTATCGTACATTTAAATAATGTGCAAATAAAAAAGAGCACAGTTTAATTCAACACAAATACATTTTTTATTACAATGTTGATTCTGTTCAAATATATTCACTTAAGGCATGAATAATCCATCCCAAATTAAGAAAACAATGCATTACACTCGAGCGTTCATCCCATGAAAGCAGCTGCTGCTCTGTGCTGGTGCGTTTTGTTTGGACTGAGGGGAAGGTTCACCAGCTGGTGTGCCTGTGGCCACACACAGGCACGATACCTCATCATATATGCAGAAACAGGCTCAGTAAGCAGACTTTGTTTTTTAAATGTTCGCTGTTTAATCGAAATTATTAGAATTATTTTGATAGTATCATGAAGTATTAGTGATTAAAGTTTTCTGTATCAATCTTGGGGCAAAAGCAGCACAAACTTAAAAGTAAGTATGAAATTACATGACATTACTGGCATTTAGCAGATGCTCTTTTCCAGAGCAATTTACACAACTTTAGCATTTTGTGATCACGAAGATCATGAAATCTTTCAATAAAGTGTTAAATGTACGTTGTATGACTTATTCAGTAGTTTATTGTTTATTTTAATGGATACAATAATATTTATGAAACATTTGTGAGTAGATTTTTTAATGTTTGCTGTCTCTCTATTCATGTTCATGCCCAAGGAAACAGGATTACACGCCACAATATTGGCTGCAGTATGATATAATATAGACTAGTGTATAATTTAAGGTCATACGAGGTTAAAATGTTTTTCATCTCTGAAATCTCTTGCTGTACTTATCTTGCTGAAAACTGCTTACTAATTAGTTAATTTAATGAAAGGTATAGTTCTCTTGAATCTAAATTAATCAAACTTTCATAGGCCTGTGCTATTATAGACAACTTGTGTGGAAGATATTCTTGGGTTAAGGCTGTGTACATTTATAGTGCAGCCTGTTCTATTGACCCATTGACTGTAACCTGGACAGACTCAAAAACCTGATACCACCAAAAAGCTCAAAAGCACTGGCCACCCAATGCTGCTACTTTTATAAGGTGTGCTTATAGAGGTTAACTTTTACCTTTTACATATCCCTTGTGGAGGTTAATTTCCAGGTGGTACCATGGGGTTTAGATAGAATAATAATCTCTTGAAAAGTCAGACTGTTAAAATAATTAGATTTGAGATGTTTTCATGTTTTCCTGCTCTGAAAGGGGAGGGGACGATGGTCCCTTGGTAGAAAATGGAATTCTAGTTCCTGTCAGTTCTCTTTCACTCACTAGCCTTGATGGAGACCAGGGCCGATGTTACCCTTGGGATAACTTTGGGAGCTTTACAGCTGTCGTGCAAAGCTTTTCAAAAAGGGCACAAGTGTGTCTTTTTTAGAATCGCAGCGTGAGGGGTGTTGAGGTTTCGGAGGTTCAGTGAAGACACCAAAAGAGCCTAGTGTTCTCCAGGAAGTATTTCTGTGTTGCTTTTCAAGTCTTGTAGTGCTTCTAATACCAGATCATATCGACAGGGATGTACGATAATATTGGGCTCATATCGGTTTCGACCTATAATTGCTTGAAATAAACGAATGCTGTAAGTTCATAATGCCTATTAGTAATATGAAATGTAAAACTCTTTTATTTATTATTTTTTAATATATGATTTTTATCAGCTAAACCCATAAGAAAAGTTATACAGAGAGCCAGTTGCCCTCTTGACTCATGTTCTCTGCTAAATAATAAAGTAAGCAAGCAAATATTTTATTTTGTTAACATCCTCGTTCACTGTGGAGACAACACAGCTACAGCAGAAGTGAGGGTATAATACTACTGAGAACAGCTAGCACATAGGAAGAGAGGGTATTACACACTGAGAACACACAGTGCTACAGCACAGAGCTAGCACATAGGAAGAGAGGGTATTACACACTGAGAACACACAGTGCTACAGCACAGAGCTAGCACACAGGAAGAGAAAGATATTCCATGGTGTCTCCAGTTCCAGCCTCCTAGTGTTGGTTAGCTCCTGGTCTTAGTTAGCAGTGCCCAGGCTTGTCTTGACAAAATGTTGATGTCTCCAGAAATTTTGGTATAAATGTGAAATCTCAAAATGCATTTTTCTGTAGCCTACCATCCTACCATCTACAGTGCCCACCAGAATTATTTGCAACCCTGGAAAATATGAGCAGAAAAGGATAAAAACAGTCCTTTGTCATCATGACACTCAAAACATCTAGGGCCTGATTTACTGACCTTTTGCATGCGCAAAACGTTTTAGCACATGCCAAATTAATAACACAACCAATAATTAGTGCAAAACAAATACCATGACCAATTGGTCATGTTATTGGTTTTGCACGTGCGGAAAGGTTTTGCGCATGCTAAAGGTTTTAGTAAATCAGGCCGCTAATCTTTAATTTAGGTAAATGGTAAATTGTCTATTTCCACCATTAGGGCAATCATTAAGAAGTTTAAAGCTAGAGTATGCAACCTTTTCCCAACTGTCACATTTGTCAACATTTAAAAGTCACAACATTCTTTGGCCCTGCCCACAGAGAAATCGGCTACGGTTACACTAGTCACTTCAATGCGACTTCTATGCAACTTTTGGCATCCGATATCACAAGGGGGAGATGAAGTTGCGGGGGGTCTGGAGGTCCTCCCCCACAAAAAGTTGAGCCTTTTAAAACAAATTTTCTGCATTTATACACAACCTCACACAGAGCTAAAATACAATGTTTAATTTATGAACATTTTGAAGATTTTTTTTTTCCCCAAAGCCCTAGATGAGATTTGAGATGCTGTCATATAAAGCTAAAGTATAGACTAATCAGTATATTAGTGGATAACATAATTTTATTACATTTTAAACCCACCTCCACCCCTCTCATCTTATAGAAGGTCAACTTTATTTATGCCCAATAATACCAAATGATTATCTAATCTTATATGGAAACAAGTATATTAAAGATGAGCTATATTCCTTCATCTTTTCAGTCTTTTTGTGCTATTTTCTATTTACATGTGAAACTACGTTACTGTAACTGGCTCATCATTTTAATGTCTATTTTAGAAATACTCCCCCCCCCCCCCTTATGGAGGACAACTTTATCAATGCTCAATTAAATAAAATTATTATACAATGTTACTTATTCCTTATTCCTTCATCATTTCAGTCTTTTTGTGCTATTTTCAATTTACATGTGAAACTAAGGTACTGCAATTGGCTCATCATTTCATTTATATACAGTATATATACAGTCAAGCCGGAAAGTCTGAACACCCCTTTCACCTTCTCCACGTTTTATTACATTACAGACATATTCTACAATAGATTGAGTTCATTTTCTGTTTGAAAATTCTACACAAAATAGCCCATAATGACAAAGTGAAAACATGTTTTTAGAAATTTTTGCAAATGTATAAAAAATCGAAAACTTCAATCTTTAATTTACATAAGTATCTGCTAAACCACTTGGCGAGGTGGCCTAGCACACTTTGAGATCAGAATTGCTTGTAGTCTGGACATAATCAGACTTCTCAAAACGCATTCACTGTTAAAACGTCTTTAAACACGCCCATATAGTCTCTGAGATGAGTAGTACCACTGAACTTTATAGTTCTGTGAGTAGTACGCTGCACAGAACTGTTCTGTTGTACACTGACGGTAAAGATGAAGCTGTAGCTGTTCACAAATGTGAGTGAATTTGCTTTTGCATGCACAAACTGATCACCCAGTCAGAATCCGTGAAATCATGCACAATATGGTTCCACCAGTGCTGGCTGCATTCGCAAACCCATAGGCCTACCCATACGAAATAGCTGTTGCACCCAGAACAAATCTCTTCGATTGGTTCTATGGTCTATGGTTATAAGCCACTTTGTTTTGAAAACAAAATCAGGCCGAATTGCTGGTTTTAGATGGCAGACTTTGAGGGTATAAACAGTGTATGGTGCTGGATTTCTATGATTGCTACCAACTAAGCATGACCATTTCCTGATATTTTTATAAGTAAAAACTTGCATACTTCGGCTTTAAAGCATCTGGAGCTGTGATAAACCTCCCCGGAAGAGGATGCAAGTGTAGTTTGCCCCCACACGTAGTGAGGAGGATACTTCGAAAGGCAGAAATGTTCTCCAAGGATCACTGTTTGAGAATTGCAGAAGTTGGCTGCATCCTGGGGTCACCAAGTCTCCAAAAGTACATTTAGATGTCACCTCTATGCCAAGAACATATTTAATAGGCTTGTCAGAAGAAAGCCTCTGCTGCCATCATACCACAAACGTAAGCAAGTTTGCTAAATCTTACCAGAATTTAGATTTAAACTGGGTGCTATGGTCAGACGAGACGAAAATTTTGCTTTTTGGCAATAAATACCAAAGGAATGTTTGGCGTAATAAGAGACATAGTTATGCAGAAAAGATCTCCATTGTGAATTATGGAGGTGGGCCTGTGATGTTGTGGTGCTATTTTTCCTCAAAAGGCCCTGGGAACCTTGTTAGGATATGTGGTATCATGGACTCCACCAAATACCAGGAGATCTTAGACCAAAATCTGAGTGCCTCTGCCAGAAGGCTACGAGTGGGTCGTGGTTGGATCTTCCAGCAGGACAATGATGCAAAGTGTACCTCAAAATGTACACAAAATGACTCATGACCACAGAATCAAGCTTTTGCAATGGCCATCCCAGTCCTCTGACCTGAACCCCATTGAAAACCTGTGGGGTAAGCTAAAGAGGAGAGTCCACAAGCGAGGGCCAGGATCTGAAGAGATTCTGAATGGAGGAATGGTCTCAAATCTCTTGCTATGTGTTCTCTAACTTCATCAAATGTTACAGGAGAAGGCTCAGTGTTATTTTGGCAAAGGGAGGGTTCACAAAGTACTAAATAGCCTACAGGGACGCCAATAATTGTAACACACATTTTCTTAAAAATGAAAGATTTAAACTATTTAAACAATTAAACTATATAATTTTCTATTTTTTTCTGAGTATAGAAGACACCTGATAGAACAAATGTAAATGATATGTGAATTATATGTGAATTATGTGCACGTGATCTTCCACAGGTGCTTCTTCTTCTGATTCCGATGGAGAGCAGCATTTTGTTGGTGTAACACAGTGAGTATCTTCTGCTCTTGTAAAAAAGCACAAAAGTACATTTACACTTATGAATACGAGGGGCACCCCAACTGAGCTGCGCAGTGGTTTTGCATTAATCTGATGGACACTCATGGGCAACACTCAAGGAAAACATTCATAAATTGTATCATTTTTGCAAAATCGATTGAACACGTATGACAAATACATTTAGACGTGTGCACTACAAAAGTGTTAGGACAGTGACACTGTTTTTGTTGTTTTGGCTCTGTACTCCAGCACATTGGGTTTGAAATGGAACAGTGCCTATGAGGTTAAAGTGCAGACTTTCAGCTTTAATTTGAGGGTTTTTACATCCATATCAGCTGAACCGTATAGCAATTGTAGCCATTGTAGGTATGATCCAGTGGTATGGCGTCTATCTTAGCAAAGTGAATAGCCAGGAAGTACTGTTTTTAACAGTTTGTAACACTGGCATTGTTACATACACAAACTAATAACTTGAGAAATTACACTCTTTTTCAAATGAGAAAATGTCTGGCGTAGAGCTTCTAGCAAAGGTAAAGGCAAATCTTGTTTTGTTTTCTATTCAATTCAAGGGCGCCAAGGAAGACTTCTGGGTCAGTTTCACCACCATCAGCCAGTGTGGAAAACTCCCTTTCCCCCCAGCCACCTGTCTGTCTGCCAGTTACACAGTATCCTGCACAGGAAGTGTCCACTCAGCTACCTGTACAGGTGTCCACATCACTACCTGCACAAGTGTCAACTACACTGCCTGCTCAGGAGGTGTCCACTCCTCTACCTGCACAGGTGGTATCTACTGCACTGCCTTCAGAGGTATCTCCTCTGTTACCTGCACCTGTGTCCACTGCAGAGGACGTGTCCACTCCGACACCTGTGCCGGTGTCTACTCCCCTACCTGCGCAGGTAACCACTCTGCTACCTGTACAGGAGGTGTCCCCTCCATTGCCTGTACAGGTGTCCACTCTTCTACCTGTACAGGAGACATCCACCCTGTTACCTGTACAGGTGTCCACTCCATTGCCTGTACAGGTATCTACTCCACTGCCTGAACAGGTGTCCACTCCACTGCCTGCACAGGTATCCACTCTACTGCCTGCACAGGTGTCCACTCCACTGCCTGCACAGGTATCTACTCCTCTACCTGTACAGGTGTCCACCCCACTGCCTGCACAGGTGTCCACTCCTCTACCTGTACAGGTGTCCACTAGTCTGCCTGCAGAAGAGGTGTCCAATCCACTGCCCATACAGTTGGTTACCCCACAGAGAACATTTCTGGAGGTAACTCACACAAGCTGTTTCGCACACAGACAACACTTTTGAACAACAATGCAAATTTATATTTATTTATGTTTCCTTACACTGCACACTTATTTAATTTCTTGGTGTTTTACCAATATCCTACAGAGTGAAAACTTCAGTAGCTATCCTCAAGGTTTAGATGGAAGACCAATAATGGCTGCCCCTGTTTTTACGAAGGTAAAACTTTTAAACATTTTTAATGCTTGTTTTCAGATTCCGTCTTCAGATTAGCATTCTGTTCTGATGACAAGCGTTAACATTCCAGCACGATGTGCTCTCCGAATGATGATAACATTCCATCAGTGGAAATAAATCATGAATGTTGCAGAGAGCTGAGAAATATAATGGGGGTAAGGATGCTTTTGCTGTTCAGAATCTTCAGGCCGTGTCGGCCTTGGAGGGCCAGCTGGTAGTGCTGGAGTGCCGGGTTAAAGGGGCGCCCTCGCCCCGAGTGGACTGGTACAGGGAAGGGACTCTCATAGACGACTCTCCTGACTTCCGAATTCTACAAAAGAGTAAGTCGTTCATTTTTTTAATACAATTGTTTATTTTACTATATTTGCTGCATACATTATATATAATATGAATCCCTTTCATAAAGATGGATACATGCTATGAATTGCATGAATCCCTTGTATACATGTTAGCAATTGGTTTCTTAAGTTATCCTGAAAATTCTTGTTTAATTCACATAGGATAGATTAAGCCTATTTTGAGTGAATGTGCTCTTTAGATTTGATATGGTCAGTGTTCTTGTACAGGTCAGTGTTCTTGTAGTTATGTTATGTTCTTATTATTTGAAGTAATGAGAAATATTTGTTTTTTTTAGAGCCTCGGTCCATGGCAGAATCAGGTAAGCACAGTACAGGACAGTGGTGCATGGGAGCACATAATCCTTTCATAACAGCATAATGTAATTCTTCAGAAGTTTTCAGTGGTTTGGGGGTATTGTATATGCACAAAATGACACATTTTTATTGTGCTTCTTTAATGTACTGCATTAGTAAATATGAAATAATTCTTCCAAATCTGATGTGGACATTACTGTGATTTTCTCAGTGCAAAATGTCTTCTTTCCCTTTAAAATGTTTTGCTGAATACATGACTGTCTTTAACGGCTAGTTTAACAGACAAAAAATGTGAATCATCGTAAAACTAAAGTAATCTTGAAACCTTGTCTCGCACTATCAAAAATGTATTTGTCTGCCAAGATTATGTTGGGCCTAGTAGCTAACTCACAGCTTGCTCTTTAGAACCATTTGTCACTATGACACAGCGCTTATATTAATGTGATTACACAGAGCAAGAGGGAAAGATTCTTCTCATGAACTTCAGCCATATAAGGGAATGGGACATCTTGCCATTGAAAGCAGCCTTACACTTATCCAATGTTTTTAAACTGCCGGCTATTTTTATCATCTGAAACCACCTGAAATTGCTTAGACAGACAGAAAAATATTTAGCTTCCCATTTACTAGCCTATGGAGCTAGAAGATAAATATTCCCTCTCAAATATGAATGCATTCACATAAATATTTAACTTATTTTAATAAATTTGATTTAAAAAATATCATTAGCTCCAATATAGGAAGCTTTAATTGTGATACTGATCACACTTATCAAGTATAGTGAGCTATTCTGTAGGTACAAAGGTGAAACTAAAGACCTTGGAGTCACTCTTTTATTTTTAGAGAGAGGCAATACCAAATGTCTGCAGTTCATTTTATAGTTTTAATGGTGTCAGAGTCAATTAAGATAAAGGGGAAAACACCGTCCCTGTGTGGCATGTGAGTTAATTAGCCTCTAGAGCCTCTTAGAGGCTAATTAACAGTGGAACTGTAAAGCTCATTTTATGAGATAAAGTGCCTTATGGACGTGCAGGAATATTAAACGACTAGTTATCATAATCACTGCCTATTTTAATGTAACTCATTATGATTCCAAAATATTAAGACGTTTTATTCACTTGGGCTACGTTGTTTTTCCTAGCCAACGATGATGATTTAACTGCTAAAGTATTTAAAATATTTTGTTTTATTTATAGAGGAAATATGTACTTTGGTAATTGCCGAAGTCTTCCCAGAAGACTCCGGAACATTCACCTGCACAGCAGTCAACAAATATGGGACTGTGTCCAGCATTGCCCAGCTGAGAGTGAAAGGTAGAGCTTTTAGAGAATATTATTAAATACATAAAGGAAATGTTACAGACAAAGTACAGCAACACTGCACGTTCCAGGGGTCACATGTATAAACAGTGCTGAGCAGAAAACGGCCCTCAGAAAGCCACGTATGGGAGTTTCCACGCAGAAAATTAAGGTGCTCTGAGAATCTGCGTACCTCTGCACATGTTGGACACCATATGTACGCAATGTTTGGCGTCAGTGTGATATGGCGACATAGTGACCGAAAGGCAGAGGTAGAAAATGCGAAACTTTTTTAAAGCAGATTTCCGACCTTCACCCTGAGCGTTCTTTTACACATTCTTTTACTCAGAGTTTTATACATATGGCCCCAGGTATTAAGTTATGGTTCTATTTTGTTTTTACACATTTAAGAAGATTGTTAATCTTTATTCCTGAGGGGAAAATGTCAGACCCAGTATAATTGCTGTAAAATCCATAGTATTATGGAGAAAGGGTCAGTTCCTGAAGGGAATGGAGTGGAGAATAATGCAATATGTATTTGGGATAAAAACAGCACTGTAGTATCTGTAGTATGTGCCCATAGTATCCCAGTCCTAGGTTGTGTAAATCCAGTTAATATTTAAATCCATGGTAAATCCAGTTAATATTTTGGAACTGAAACATGTATATATATATATCTGTTTACCTAACCAGCCAAGGAGAGTTGCAGTATTAACGCCAAAGCAGTGAGCAAGCACAACGCACCAGAGCCCATCTCAGCAGTCCTTACTAGGCCCTGTCTGAAGCCTCCGGAGGAAGCGGTGTCTGAATCGCACATGTTCACGGCGCATCCGCTCAGCTCCGTATTTAAGCCTAGGATGGACTCAGCCCCGGCCGTTTCCAGTGCCCTCCCCCCTAATCCTTTCTGTCCCAAGCTGCTGGGGTCAGAGGTCAGTAACGCCGAGCCCTGCCCCCGCAGTGTCCTCCCCCGCGACCCTCCCCCCTCCACTCTGAAGCCCAAGCTGGAGGGCTTCATCACAGCCTCAGACCCTCCTGTCCCGCCGGGAACCCTGCTGAACCACGCCGAGCCCCTGTCTGGCCCCCCTCTCTCCGAGCCACCCACGTCCTGTCTTAAGCCCAAACTGGAAGGGGTCCTAGTGAATCACAATGAGCCACGGTCGAGCTCGCGGGTGGGCCTCCGCGTGCATTTCAAACTGCCAGAGGACGACGCGAAGAGTGAGCCGTCCGAGGACAGCGAGTCACATGAAGACCCGCTTGCAGCGCTGCACAAAGAACCACCCCCTGTTCTGGCCAAGCCAAAACTGTAAGTACACTTACGTTATAAGACAGCTATGATTTAAAGGTGCACTATGCAGGATTTTTAGCCTTGCTGTGGTCCTGTGTTTACAATCAAAGAAGTCTCCTCCTCCGTCCTCAACCCTGCCCACTCAAGGTACCCTACTTCAGCCATCTAGCTACCCAACGTAGCTAGCTGGTTAGCTAGTGGTAGCGTTACTTAGAGGTCTTATAGAAAACACGCCAACTCCGCGTCACTATTCATCCACATGCATTATTCATAAACATCAGGTGTCGCAAATCCTAGGCTGACTCTGCTTTTTGAACGCGCTCTGTAGGCTTTTTGAACGCGCCCTGTAGGCTTTTTGAACATGCCCTGTATTCACCTCTGACATTGCAGTAGCTTCTCTGATCCCACCCCACAGGCTCTCTAACCACACCCACCTCTCTCCCACACAGAGCGTCACGCCTGGAAACGTCCCGAACATATTTTAGAATAATAAATACAGGCAGAGGAGCACAGATTCGGCAAATGTGCGCAAATACAGAGGTTGCCAGTGCATCATAGATATGGTTATTTTATAATATTTTCAAGGTAAAAATCCTGCATAATGCAGAAGGTATGAAATGAACACCAGCCAAATGCTGGTAAAATAATGACTGTGGCAGGTAAGTTTTATACTCTCGCAGCCACTTTGCCAGGTAATGAACCAGGCTGTGTTATATTATAAAAGGTAATGTGGCTGGTAAATTGTTGAAAATGACTGGTGATTTTTAGAATCCACATGCCACTCTGGCCAGTGGGTGAAAAGGTTAATTTCATTCCCTGATAATGCACCTTTAAGACAACCCCCTTTTCAAATGCCTCCTTTATTTAAAAATAAATAAAAGCTTTATTGAAGATAAAACCTTGTTTTTAATAAGAAAATACTTTTATTTAACAACAAAATGTAGTGGTAATACAAAACCAGCAAATATCTTGTAAAAAACTAATGTTTACCATTAACAGCAGACGCTGGGCGAGGGTTGTTCTGTGTCGCAGTGACAGGCTATTGCAACGAATCATTCTTTTACACCAGCTGAGGCTGGCTTTGAACTAGGTTGTGGGTATATTCAGCTCTTTGGCTATTTCCAATGCTTTCAGCTGAATGGCTCTGGTGATGGGCATAGGCTACCTTCATATCGTATTTCAGTCATGTACTCATATACAGGTGCAGCTCAAAAAATTTGAATATCGTGAAAAAGTTCAATATTTTTTGTCACTCATTTCAGAAAGTGAAACTCATATATATATTATATTTATTTTACACATAGATAGAATGATTCAAGCCTTTTTATTCTTGTTTTTTTGATGATGGCTGCTACTTAGCAAATGAAAAAACCAAATTTCAGTGTCTCAAAAATAATGATGTGAAAAGAAAAGGTTCAAATTGGAAAAACTCAAACTCACTCAAAACACCAAAAAAGGTCCTGCCTTAAAATGGTCTCTCTCTCTCAGTAGTAGTCACACACAACAACATGGACACATGCTGACTGAAGACAGACAGAAGAAGACAGTCACAGACACACCCTCCCCACCCTCCAGGTACAAAGGCAAAAAAAAGGTCTAAAAAGAAGCTGTGTTTTCACAGAGTCCATATTCAATCATAGTCATAGAAAAGAGAAAGGAAAGAAAAAAAAGTGGTAGAAAAGAAAAGTGCACAAGCAACAGATGAGAGGATAGCCAAGCAAAAATCAAAAATCAAAAAAAATCAAAAATTCAAGGGAGGGACTGAGGAAGAGACTGAGGCTGAGAGGGAGTCACTCACAACTCACACCACCACCAACATGAATCCAGGCATTATGTCGCCAAATTCGTGTTCCTTCCTGGTCCCCTCACAACAGAGAAACCGTCAAGCGTCAGAAGAACGGAAAAAACAAAAGAAGAAAAAGAAACTCCCCTGTTTCTCAGTTCCAAAAAATTTCAGATGAAAATTAATTTCAGCATCATTTTTGGAATTTGGAGTCCAGAGGAGAGAGAGAGGAAGAGGAGTGAGAAGGCACCAGTGCCAAGTTGAAGTCAGTTGTGATGATCAGTTTTGCCATGTCATGTGTGTGGTGTGAGTGCTGTTGTGTTTTTGTGTGGTGTTGGTCAACTGTGTTTCACAGTCAATCCAGCCAGCATGCCATCTTCCTCCATCTTTTTTCAAGCTTTCTTCAAGCTTTTCTGTCTTTTCCAGTTCTTTTTTCACTGATTTTTTCTGCCAAAACTCAAACTGCCTGCACAATGACCCATGGTATTAAAAAGCTTTTAAATTTCAGGAAACCATGACCCATTGAACATGCCAGAGAACGCGAACCTGAGGCCAATGAGAGAGAGAGGAGAACCATGTCAAGAGAGCAGAGAGAGACACAACAGAGACACAGCAAAACACCTGAAGACCGCTATCAAAGCAAAGTGCCCCCAACTGACCGCCTCATGCACACAAGCTGCCATGACGCATGCATGCCCCAGATGCCCAAACAAAGATGCCAGTAAAGCAAAGAAATAATACTTTTATTCAAGTATATTTTGCATAGAAAAAATTTCTTTTTATTTATGAAAAGTATTTTTCTTTTTATAAAATTATATTTTATCAAAAATTTAAAAAATATAAAAATAATAAGTAATAAAATAAATATTTATATAATTAAAAATTATAAATTAAATATCATCATAAATATGTGAATTTCACTTTATATAATAATTGATATTAAATATTTATAATTTATTTTTCATATTCTTTTTTTTGTTCAAAAAAATATTATTCTCTGGTCAATCTCTTGAAGGTGGCCACTTTTGAGGACCAAAAAAAGCCTCTCTCTAACAACAGTCTTTCTTTTTCATTTCGCCATCTCCCTCATTGTACTTGGTCCCACCATTCTTCTTGGCTGCCTCTGCTTCCCTCACCACCATGATTTTAAAATTGGTGCTATAACTTCCTCATTACTTGGGTTACCTAATCAGCTATAGAAGGCTTTTTCTCAACTTGATTGCTAAGCCTAGGCCTAGATTTCCCCATGTCTCTCTCTCTCACCCGGTACTGTAGTGGCAGCCTGCTCGAGTCATCGCAGGGATCTGCTCTAATTGGCTCAAAACTTATTTTCAAAACCAAGTCCTGTGATTATAAGATAAGTACTCTTTTTCAGGTGTACTCAGCAAAATAATATTGACTTATAATCGGGCCAATATGGTATATTTCAGTTATGATCCAATGGACACATTTATTAAATAAATCATAGTTTTAAGGTACTCGTACAGTATTCATTAGTTGCTTCTTTCTTAAATTTGAATGTACTTTATGTGTTTGTCAGGTAACTCAAATTCAAATTTCAGTGCAAATGTGTTGAGTACATGCAACCTGCTCCATGGTTTCTTTAGTAAATCATGAACAATCATCCCACAGAATGTATTAGATTAATATTTATGGACTGAATCCACATCACTGCTACAGAATAAACAGAGAGGCTGCATATTTTAATAAATATTACTAGTCCTGTATACTGAAATTAAACTGATTTTATATTGGTTATAATAGTTAAACTGAATGTTATCTAAAATAATGTCAAATAGATTTATTTTAACAAAGATACAAAGTACCTTTGCAAATGTCAATATAAAAAAGAATTGCAAATGAATCAAGACAAAAATAACCTTTATACTTCATAACCTTTACACTTTATAACTAGTTTTATTCATATTCTTATAATTAGGAACATTTTACTGCAACTCGCAGAATTCTGTAACTTTAAAGATTTATTTTTTTAATGCATCCGATCCCAGAAATGTAGGAGAAATACTTCTATTTTAAAATATTCACTGAAGTATTTAAAGTCTGTGATTGTTTCTGCTCTGTAAGTGATGCAAGTAGGGAGCAGTCATCCACCTGAGCCAAGGTGAAACGGCAATGCATCAGTACAGTGATGTGGACACTGTGTTGTAGGAGGTTCTGTATCCTGGGTAATTTGTGGTAGTTTGCATAGTTCTGCATAGTTATAGAGGACACAGTATGATTCTAAAGTTTTCTTTAAACATTGGCTTTAAAAAGTGTCTGTGAGCAGAAATATGACAACAATGATTGATTGGTAGGAAGCTTTCTTAGCATGACTGGGTCCCTGAAAATGCAGGGTACTACTTATCTCATAACATTTAATATCAATCAGACTTTTACTGTTCTTATCATGGCTAAAAGGTTTTTCCAAAAATTTACTGTGAATAAAGCATAGATATAAGCATTTGTTTTTTCAAGAAATAGAAATTCTGGTTGAAAATAAAAGTGAAGCTGGATAGTTAGAAATCAGAGAGCAATTATGTCCACACATTTTGTTCTTTACAGCTATTCTCATAGAGCTGAAGGACTTTTAAACTGGTGCAGGCTTTATTTTGAAATGTTCTTGTGTAGCTAGAGTCAAAGTGGGTGTGCCGCTTTGAGCCAGGGATATGCCTGTATTCTTAACACATACTGAAGAGTAGTTTGGTTTTCGCTAAGCTGTCCCTGCAAGACACATCTGCAATCAATATGGATTCAGCGGGGTCGTGTGAATGACTTTATGTAAGTGCATAATGGGCTTTAATGGGTACATGCTTCTGTCACCAATTAGTGCTGTTATTGTATTGAATGTCTTCTTTCTTTTACTATTCAAGAAAAGCACTTTTCTTAAATCAGAATTCACAGCTGTCTAGAGTTGTCTCTCTTGAAATATTCCTGATATGGGGATTTCTGTAACTGATCTGATTTAGTTAATTTAGTTGTTTCTTCATAAATTTCACAGATGTGTGTTTTGGCCAGGGTAGGATAAAAACAGTAAGTGGCCTAAAAGAACAGAAATCCACGTTAGCAGACTACCTTACGCACATCTGATTTTATGCGTTCCAAGCATTCCAAATTAATTCACAAAGAGTATCTAATATGCATGCATTTCATTTCCTTGCATAAAAATATAGATAGAATTTCTACCTTTATATTATGCAAAATAATCACTATTTAAAATGATTATCCTGTGGTGAGAATAATAACAATTATACTAAATAATCATGACTAACCACTAAGGCGGTGTATCTGAAGTGTGCACGAGTGATTAATCTTAAATATGCTTATTGCCAGTCATGAACATATAGGTCTAAGTATCATGTTGAAACCTCTTTAAGACGTTACTGGCACCTTGCTTGGTTTCCTTGCTGCAGAGCCAATGTCTGCTCATGTTTTTAATTACTCTGAATAGCAAACATATTTGTATTAACCAAACACAGATCCTTATATGTTATAAACGTCTCCCAGAGCCAAGGTCACTATCCTCCCTTAGTCCTGCATGCAGCCTTATATGGTGTAGAAGCCTCTAGAACATACTGTTCAATTCAATGAGGCTGAAAAACATGTTATTCTCTTTCACTCTGCTGTATGTGACTGTAACTCGTTTATTTTTACAGTTTAATTTGCTTTGGATGTTGGCTGGGATGTGTTTCCATGCAAAACCATTTCAAAATATGAAATTTTATTCATAAACGTAGGCATAAAAGTTAAGATGGTGGTTGCTTCCAGGTTTTTGTTCAGCCTGTGAATTTGGCCTGGATTCAATCACCATTATTCCTAAATGCAAGATTTATCTGGTTTCTTTTTTTCTGCACAGTTTGCCAATGTTCATGATCGCCAGAACTCAATAAATGTTTTTAGAACACAGGATTATCATCTCTGTTTTGTTGTAATTAAGTAGGCAAATTATATGATATAGTGCTGCTATATTAATAGTAGCACTATTAATATAACTAATGTCAAGAGCTGATATCTGAAATAAAACCCACTCATTGTAAGTGAGATGTCCACTAAATGCAAATTGCCAACTGCTACAGTTCTCTTTGCTCCTCTACTGAACAGCATACAGGTTCCTAGTGCACTCCAAAAGTGTTAGGACAGTGACACATTTTTTGTTGTTTTGGCTTTGTACTCCAGCACATTGGATTCATTTTTACACATAGCCCCCCATAGTCATCATATTTAATATTTAGTTGCATATCCTCTGAATGCCATGACTTCCTGATGTCTGTGACCCAACAAGATCAAAATAATCTTGATATCTTATTTTCAGGTACTCTTACAAGCAATACTATAACCTGCATTTGAATGGATCTGTATGGGAATTGGGGGGTGGGATTCGATTAAGCTGTAAATGACACGGGAATAGTATTGTATTTCATGTGACGCAGCCAACTGGGCTGGCCATGCCAGACAAAATAGTGTAGCGAGGCGCATACACACTCAACAATGGGGGACAGCCAGCCACACGTGTAACATTAGCTAGCTAGTTAACTATATATAACGTTATATGCATCAATCATACATGTGACACATTGTTGGTCAAAATTGATGTAGGTAACGTTGCTAGCAAGCTATTATTTAATTACACACCCATGTGCTAAAGCTAAAAACTTCTGGTTATTCGATACACAGCAAAAAGACGCAAAAGTTGAAAAATTCCAACGTATTGCCGGATGGTGGCTGACCTCAACGGAACACAGATGCAGTCGGATACGTTGCCGCATCGTCCCATTGAAATGAATGACTTCCGCCGGAACGCATCGCACTAGTGTGCACAAGGCTTAAGTCATCAAGGGTCTGAGGTATCCAACAAGCCTCAAACTATCACTCTGCTGCCAAATATGCAGTAGATATGGATGGATCACTTAGGGTTGTTTCTCCTGACTCATTTTCTTATTGAACTCTATGGAAAAAGAAGTCCGGAGAAACAACCCTTCAAGTAATTCATCCATATCTACTGCATATCTGGCAGCAGTGATGGTTTGAGACTCGTTTGATACCTCAGACCCTTGAAGACTTACAGCCATTTAGCCAACCATGGGTTCCATACTATTCCCATGCAATTTACAGCTTAATCTAGTTCCACCCCCCAATTCCCATAGAGATCCATTCAAATGCAGAGAGGTCATAGTATCGCTTGTAAGAGTACCTGAAAATAAGATATCAAGAGTCTTTAGATTTTTTTGGATCACTCACATCAAGAAGTTATGGCATGCAAAGGATATGCAACCAAATATTAAATATGATTACTTTATTTAAAGGCCCACACGCATCGGCATTCTCTTCCTGGTTTTAGTATCTGAAACTGCCACAAAACGTTAGCAAAGAGCAGTGACGTAGCTTTTGTGAAAAGTCCCAAACCCCACCCCCTGTCTGTATCCATTCCAACAAATTATGCAAAAATATACGTCATATCTTGTGGGAAATTGTTTTACCAAGAACTTGGAAAAAACCATTTAAACCCTAAAATATGAATACTTCGACCAAAATTGCAATTTTTTTACTTGAACCAGTCCACCTGTAGACTCTTTGCCCTTGCGTTTGCACTTGAACACAATTGAAAAGCTCCATAATGAAAATACTGAAACTATGTGTGTGGGCCTTTAAGTTTATGTTAATTTGTCCAATTACTTTTGGTGCCCTAAAATGGGAGGACTAGGTGTTTTACCTGGATTTAAAAACTCTTTAATTGTCACTGTCCGAATACTTTTGGAGTGTACTGTATATTAATGATGTTTTTATAGTACTTTTTCTCACAGTACGCTACCTAAAACAGTAAATATTCCCTTTCAGCCTCTATATACAGTACCTACTGTGACACTCTTTGCCTGGATCATTGTGATCTATTTTGGACAGTGAATCCATAAAAGGTTTATACCATAAATTTTTTTGTAAAACTGGTATATTTCTTTGTCTATCGTTTAGAAAAAAACAGGTCAATTCTTACATGCTGTCCTCTGGTGTGCTCTGGTTTGCAGTGGTAAGCCCTGATATATGCCCACCTTTTATTAAAATAAGCAAGCTGCCCTGTTTATTTTAAAGGCTGCTAATGTCTGTATATAACTTAATACACCTTGTTGTCACTTGCAGGGACCCAGTCCAACTCCAGATTCTTCACAACCAAGTACTACTTGAGCAACAGCAAGATACTGCCCCTCAAAGCCAACTGGACCCATCACCCTGGCCCCCCTCAACTTACCCTGAACCCCAGCCTACCCTCACAAATCTCCCCAATTCCACAGCGCCACTGTCACAGACGGCGCGTACGACCAGCACAAACATCTCCCAAAGCTTTAGTTCCAGCAGCAGCAATAGCATGGCACAGAGCTTCAACTACACTAGACCCAGGGAGTTTGTAGCTGCACAGGGCCTCTCCCCTGTCAGCAGTCTCTCTGAGTCTCTCTCTCCCACAGAATCCCCGGTCCCCTTTCTTAATGCTATGGCAGCACAGTTGCCCCAGAAACCTGTCACCGAGTTCAGCCCCCACCTGTTTTCCCCTACAGCAAATCAGGTTACACCATCCCCCCCAAGGCACTTGCCAACAAGGGTCCTGAGGTCTCCCACTAGCCCCCCTGGGTTTGTTTCGTCGCCCCCTCCAATGCCCCACCACCTCTTCGGCTCAGCTTTTCCTCTACGGCCACAGTCCCCGCCACAAGCATCTTCCCCGACCTTCAGAGGGTCCACGCCCAGCCCCATCCAGAACCCCGTGGCCTTCCTTAGCTCGGTGCTGCCCTCCCTGCCTACGTCTCCTCCACCTCAAACCAATGCCATGGGACTACCCAGGGGTGCCCCTGCCGTGTGAGTCACATGATCATTCTATTCATCTGCATGCATTGGACAGTTATGATTGTATTAAAGATACGTTAAGGCTGGAGTTCGCAACTTTCTCGACGGTCGCATTTGTTGTCGAAACATTTCAAAGGCATAATACGCCTTGGCGGTCCACAGAGAAAGAGAGTAGAGACACACGCCCCACTCCGCTGCTTCCACAGAGACCTCGTTGTGAACGTGCATCCAAGTTTTCTAGATACAGTACGATCGCAGGATTACAGACTGGTGTAGTTAACTTTACAGTAAAAATGTCAGCTACAAAGTCCAGGTGAAAGTTTTTTCTGTTGTTGCAGAGTTTAACAATAACGCAATTAAACATTTACCATTTAGTCACCGAACTCATTAATGAGTTCATGTAACGTTTTGTCTGAGTTTGTGTAACGTTTGTCTGAACTAGACATTATCTGACTACAGCTGGCATGCATGGTTATAGCCAAGTAGCTGGTTCTAGGTAACGTGATCTATATGACAGATAACATTAGCAAACATTTACCTTTCTTACAAGAACTAGCCGCCGAATTAAGTAATGTTATAAATAAGAGCAACATAGCTACTATTTACATTATAGGTAATTACAATTAGCTGGCAATCCAGGTAAATTAGTGTTGAAACTACCTGTTCAGTAGAAACAATGGGAGCTCCACGTAGGTCTTTAAACAAATCCTGAACATCTCACTTGCTCAAATGAACACCTATGTTTACTCTAGTTTTCGAGCACTCTAGTTGCATACTCCAGCTTTAAGAAACTGTTATGATTTTATTAAAGATGGATTAAGAAACAGTTCTTCTGATTTTAAGATATTTGCAGTTGCTGTGAAATGATAAAATCGATTCCAGTTTTTAAAGAAAAAATGTTTGCCATTATATAGAAATGCCCAGAAGAGGATACTTCTATAAAATTCTAAACAGAAGGGAAAGAAGTAGTAGCGTGTGCTTCATAGGACACATCCATTAATCTGTGCTCTCTCAGATTCTCAGAGGGTATTGTAGTGATGAAACAGGTCTATAATTATAATTAGGAATACGAAATTGGAAAATATGGGATTCAACTTTCTTTTAACTACTTGTGGCATATCTCAGAAAACTAGCGGTAGCCAGTTTCTATTATGGTTTGTATTATGTAACGCCTTTCTCTTGCGGTAACTGACACTAAACATTGATATGTAGACCACCCCAAGAAATACTGAGTAGGTCCTCAAGAACCCTTCGATCCCTCTCAAATGAGGAGATCCAGGGCAGCAAAGACAGCGTTGTACATGACCTGGAGAGGAAACTACGCTTCAGAGAAGATTCTGCACAAAATGGACAACAGGTATTGGCTATCAAACATTTGCTATTTAAATATTAGTGTATGAGCCCATTATGTCACGGACCCTCTACCAACTTAATAGTATTTGCGTCATCGATTTCACAGTTATAAATTCTTGAGTTTTTGTATCATGAATATTATTGTGCTTGGTCAGACTGTCTTTGTATCCCCCTTTGGTCACTCGCATTGAGGAGCTGCATTGCTGCTTCTTTTTGCATCAGAAAAATGTCAATCCTTCCAGTGTGGCAAAGGGTGGTGCAGTTGGGGAAAGGCACATAGCAGTGCTTTGAACCAACAGCACAATCACCCAGCTGTGTTTGTGTGTTATTTTGGAGAAAAGGGTCTATAAGGGACACAAGAGCCCTTTTCAGGACAAACTGAACGTACAGTGATACCGTTGTATACCGCCACCTTCACCTGCCGCCAGTAATTACTCATGTACAGAACGTACCCCTTAGAAATCCACTACTTCCATTACTTCCACAGATGCATTATTTAAAACCTCATTATACTATCAGCAAACAACACAATAAGGGGGAAGAGGGACAGAAGAGGAAAATAAACAATTCAAGTTTTTAAAGCTGGTAAACAAACCTCTGTGTGAGAGATAAGTGGCTTGTTTATGTGGTTCTCTACTACTCACTGTTCCTGTTACCTACAAAGCATTTAAAGAAAAGGCTCTCTATATGAACTGGTGAGAAGTGCTTTTACTCTAATTCGTATGCTCACTGGTATAAACGGCACTGAGGGTATTGTAATGTGTGCGTTATCTTATGATCTTTTCTCTCAGTTACAGATTGTGTTGTGTTGTGCAGGCTGTTTCCTCTGTGTTGCTTGAGGGATGATTTTACTGACGTTCACTAAAATGCCTTTTTATACTTTGCTATCCATTATACATGTGGAAGAACTGCAATTACTGGTCTTTATTTTTTATTATTTACTGATATCTAGCTGTACATTTTTTAATTGATTCTTTTGTTAGTATGACAATGTGATGGAACAGTGAACTATATAAACCCTGTAATGGATTCATATGCCATGTGCTGTCAATCACTGACTCATTTGGACTAATTAGAAGACTTTCCACAAGTCTTGTCAAATCACTGTGATTAGCTCAACTCAGTGAGTTATGGATAGCACGTAATAGCCCAAATTATCTTGGGGTTGGGCTATTATGTACAGTGGCCCTGAAGTACAAACCCATATCTCGAAATAAGCAATTTTTTTTTACAGTTGCTTTTTAAAAAAGAATTTTTTAGTTACTTTATATATTTAGGAAACCACTTTATTTTAAAATAAAACCAAATGTAAAAAATAAGAAGCCATCTTTTTAAATCAGTTGCTATCTTTAAAAAAAATTTTTTTAAATATATTTGGAAAACCACAGTTTTAAAAAAATAAAACATCTCTTTTTTTAGTAAGACGCAATCGTTTTAAATGAGCTACTGTCTTTTTTTAAAAAAAGATACGTTATCGATTTAGGAAGCCACTGTCTTTTTAAATAAAGCTTTTCTATTTCATAATACATCTTTTTTATTTCAAAATACCAGAGATTTTCTTATAGAGGGGAGATGGGAGACTCCAGAGACCCTCCTCCAGGGGGAAACAATAATCATTGGTCTAAAACGCATAACGCCTGGGGTCTCGACACAGAGACCACAGGCTGTTTCGGACTGTATTTTTTGAGTGGAAGTCAAAGGAGAAGATCCCTCAGCACCCTGAACAAGCTTCTGTTTTGTGGACACTGCTCGTAACATAATAAATTGACTGCCTTGTCGCCCATCTTCAACATGTTTGTCATCACATATTAATTTTGGAGCGAGGTATGTTGTGTCTACTATGAAAAAAATACTGTTTTGTGAGATGAGAGACAGTAGGGAATGTTGCAGCAGTTAGAATTCATTTACGACACTACAAGCCCAACGTCTCGGAGCATGCAGCCAAACTGTGGGTTAAGTATCTGAAATCGATTTCTCCATGCCTGTATACCATAGAGCTCCGTAGACCCGCCCCCTCCTATCCCTGGCTGGTCCCGGAAGACAGCCGGAAGCCATTACCTGCCCCTACTTCGGGATCTTTCAGTCACCCTTATGATGATATTATGCCATTGTATGGACCAAACTGTGACATATATTTTGAATATAAACTATATATAAGGCACAGACAGCGATGCCAATAGAAACCAATGGGGAGCACATCTGAATTTTGCATTCATCTCACATGCGCAATTGTGTCCAGTCAAGTCACAAGTACAACCAGGAAGAGGCAGAGCAGTAACCAAAGAAGGCTATGCCAAAGCCCACCCTCCTTCTACACAAGTTCTTCATGGATGATAAACTCATGGAATAAACGCAGTTGATGATATTGACAAGGACAGGCTACAATTATGTATGCAGAACCACATTCA
Source organism: Ilyophis sp. 1 JC-2022 (assembly GCA_022702515.1). NCBI lineage: Eukaryota > Metazoa > Chordata > Actinopteri > Anguilliformes > Synaphobranchidae > Ilyophis > Ilyophis sp. 1 JC-2022. Next base: position 94,558,583 of record CM040396.1, on the reverse strand, counting down.
TTATCCAACTCAGACATACGCACTTTCCCACTACGGCGTTAAAATGTGACGTAGGCCAAAATAAATAATATACAATACAATAAAATACAATACAATGTTTGTCTGTGTAGTAAGAACAAAATAAATTACTTCAGAAAAATGAAAAGTGATTTTTTTAAGAAACATAATGCACAGAGTTAGCATCATATTAGTGGAAATATTTTTTATTTTTTGTCAAAAATTAATGGGAAAACTAGCTGTTTGAGTGCAAATCATAGATCAGGAGAGGGCGACATTATATCCGGTGCTGAGGTTGAGAGCCGAAAGCTGGCCCCTTGATTTTTAAATTGTGAAGACGTATTTTGAAATAAAGAAGATGTATTTTGAAATAGAGAAGCTTTATTTAAAAAGCCAGTGGCTTCCTAAATGAATAACTCATCTTTTAAAAAAATATAGTAGCTCATTTAAAATGATTGTGTCTTATTAAAAAAAACTGTGGTTTTCTAAATATATAAACAACTTTTCTTTTAAAAGATAGCAACTGATTTAAAAATATGGCTTCTTATTAAAAAATAAAGTGGTTTCCTAAATACAGTCGTATGAAAAAGTTTAGGCACCCCTCTGAGGCTGCATAATAATTTACTCTGTCTTCACAGAAAATTATCACAGTGGCATGCCATTCATTTTCTAATAAAAGCTGAGTACTGGGGTGTTTTCCAGACACAGATTTTTAGTGTAGCAATATTAAGTTGTATGAAATTAAATCAAACGTGAAAAATAGGCTGTGCAAAAATTTGGGCACCCTTGTCATTTTGTTGATTTCAATACCTGTAACTACTTAACACTGATTAATTGGAACACAAAATTGGTTTGATGAGCTCATTAACCCTTGAAATTCATAGACAGGTGCATCCAATCATGAGAAAGGGTATTTAAGGTGGCCAATTGCAAGTTGTTCTTCTCTTTGACTCTCCTCTGAAGAGTGGCAACATGGGGGCCTCAAAACAACTCTCAAATGACCTGAAAACAAAGATTGTTCAGCATTATGGTTTAGGGGAACGCTACAAAAAGCTATCTCAGAGATTTCAGCTGTCAGTTTCCACTGTGAGGAACATAGTGAGGAAATGGAAGGCCACAGGCACAGTTTTTGTTAAGGCCAGAAGTGGCAGGCCAAGAAGAATATCGGAGAGGCAAAGGCGAAGGAGGGTGAGAATGGTCAAATACAACCCACAGACCACCTCCAAAGACCTACAAGGTCATCTTGCTGCAGATGGTGTCACTGTGCATCGTTCAACAATACAGCGCACTTTGCACAAGGAAAAGCTGTACGGGAGAGTGATGCGGAAGAAGCCTTTTCTGCGCACACGCCACAAACCGAGTCGCTTGAGGTATGCAAAAGCACATTTGGACAAGCCAGCTTCATTTTGGAATAAGGTGCTGTGGACTGATGAAACAAAGAATGAGTTATTTGGTCATAACAAGGGGTGTTATGCATGGCGGCGAAAGAACACAGCATTCCAAGAAAAACACTTGCTACCCACAGTAAAATTTGGTGGAGGTTCCATCATGCTGTGGGGCTGTGTGGCCAGTGCCGGTACTGGGAATCTTGTTAAAGTTGAGGGTCGCATGGATTCCACTCAATATCAGCGGATTCTTGAGAATAATATTCAAGAATCTGTCACAAAGTTGAAGTTACACCGGGGCTGGATATTTCAACAATACAACGACCCAAAACACTGCTCAAAATCTACTCAGGCATTCATGCAGAGGAAGTGTCAAGTACAATGTTCTGGAATGGCCATCCTAGTCCCCAGACTTGAATATCATTGAAAATCTGTGGGATGATTTGAAGCGGGCTGTCCATTCGGCAACCATCAAACCTATACTGAACTGGAGATGTTTTGTAAAAAGGAATGGTCCAAAATACCTTCATCCAGGATCCAGACACTCATTAGAGGCTATAGCCGAAGCCTGGTCAAGAGGCTGTTATTCTTGCAAAAGGAGGCTCTACTAAATATTGATGTGATTTTTCTGTTGGGGTGCCCAAATTTATGCACCTGTCCAATTTTGTTTTGATGCATATTGCACATTTTCTGTTAATCCAATAAACCTCATTTCACTACTGAAATATTACTGTGTCCATCAGTTATTTGATAGATCAAAATGAAGTTGCGGATCCAAACACCCAATGATTTATAAATGAAAATAATGGAAATTGTCAGGGGTGCCCAAACTTTTTCATACGACTGTATATAAAGCGTTTTCTTTTTAAAAAGAGCAACTCTTTAAAAAAAAAAAAAGATTGCTTCTTATTTGGAGATTTGAGATTCGAGGGGTTTGCACTTCAGGGCCACTGTAATTATATGCATAAAGCCTTAATATAGTACAAATTGTGCTGATTATATATGAGATGATATTGGATTTTTATTTATGTGAAATATGAAATATGTTACATTGATCAGTGCTTGCTTTGCTGTTGCAAAGATTTTTAGGAATTTTTAGGCAACATGGAGTATGTTACAAATTTTAACAATGTTAATATTGAGGGTACCTGAAATAAAATAAATCAGAAATGTAGCCTACTGAGATTTTTACTGCACTAAGTGCCTCAAAAGTAAACTCAAATTATGTTTTTAAAAAAAAGGTAATGGACATTAACACTTCAATTAATGACTTAATCCTGCATTGTTGTCAACCACTTCAAGCACTTGATTCATGTGTGCATCAAACAGACATTTTTTTGCAGAAAAAATTGTACTTCTAATTTTAATGTAAAACACTACATGTAATGCTAATTATAATTTACTGTAATGTAAAACATTACTCTACTGGAAAAGCCGAATATCAATCTGTAAAGGTTAATGAAATGGGCTGGTTTCCCAGAAAGCCTAGTCTTAGACTAAAATGATTTTTCAACGGAGATCTTCATAAAGTTTTGTTTTTTGGTCTAGAACTAGGCTTAATCCATGTCTGGGAAACCAGCCCATAAAGTAAATAAAGTGACAGTTTACAAGTCTAAATGTCGGAGTGGGTTTGGCAACACTCCTGTTACTATAGACCCATTTCTGAGACCTCGTTTCTAAAGCTTCTCAATTTACTGTATATTTCAGACAAACTGCAGCCGTCCGTGTTAGAATATTTTTTAGTCCGTATATTCCTAATAATCATGGTATGTATCAACGTATAATCAGTGTATCTGATAACATGGTAGACACAAAGAATTCGGCACATAGTAACTGTAGTCCAATTGGCTCTAATTGTTAGTTTCTTTGTTTCATTTTTACATGAATGATGTAGCTGCCTACCAGACCCATTTTAGCAAGTGTGTATTTATGGATGTATACCGAGAGTCCTTTGTAAATGTGAGCAGCTTGAAATTACTTTGTGAAATAAAACTTGCCAGTTAGATCAGTCATTTGTTGGTTAATTAAAGCCATTCAGTTAAATATACACTTTTATGAGAGGAGCCTATACATCTGTAGATACACACTATTAAAATACACTGATTATTGGATGATATTCAGATTATTTACGTATGTTAAAATGTTTGAATATTCAAATGAATCCCTCATTTTGTGTGTTTGCATTATTAATCCCTGTCATCCATAGAAACCTGCATATGAGAGGCAAACTGGCAGACAGCTCGGACCAAACACTCCTGTAACTACTTTTAATTTCAACGAGGTACAAAAGAACACTGCCTTCAAGCCGCTGCTGTGCTCACCAATACTGAACAGACACATTATACTATTAAATATTAAATGCATTTTTACATGTAATTATATTATATATGAAGCATATTTCTGCACAGTGAAGCGATTAGCTATCAGGTACATTTTTACTGCTTTTACTTATCAAGCATAAATTTAAACAATGCGAATGAAAATATCATATTTTTGCATACCAAACAGAACGTTTTTTTAGGAGCTACATTCCAAGAATTTTTTTTTGTTAAAATGGCATGTAGAATGCCATTCAATTTTTTGCATAGTTTTACATAGAAAGCTATTAATTTTGTTTCAACAAATATGTGATTATATTAAATATAAAACATATTTTTTAACACAAAATACAAAATTTAGTATTTTTTTGAATTATTATAAACAGAGCATATTTTAATATTTCTGATACACATTGGATAATTTTTTTTTGATAAATATCACTTTTTATTATTCATAATAATACACCATTTTATACCAAAATATAATTGTACACTAACATTTCATCACATACTAATATCATTTTACTAATATGTCTTTTTGTACTAATATTTAATTAAATACTAACTTGTTATCATTTGCATGGTTTTAATTGATGTGGAAAATAGAAATTTTGACTAAAGTTTATAAAATTTCAAAAGAGATTTCTCAGATGTGCGTATACGCATCATGTATATCTCACAAATTAGTGTTGCTTAATTTTGCACTTAAGTGATTCAACTAAAAATGTAAAACATTCATGACAGTCCGGGAGAGTGTAAAACCAAAAGGAAAGTACAAAATAGATAGCCCCAAACACTACCAGGCGGAAAACAATCCTATACCCGATTAAGTAGCTATAGCAAGTCCCCCCTGAACATAAACAGAGTTTAATATCAGGAGGTCGCTAGTAACCTGGCTATACCTGGCTCGAATGCAATGTCGTGAGACAAACAAGCACCGGAGAAGCAGAAGCACGGAACTTAAATACCCTGCAGGTAGAAGCACAGGTGGAAACAATAATGAGGCTGGCAAACCACGAAACAGAACGTGGAAAAAATCCAATTGATTCACAATCGTGAAAGCAGGACGAGAGCCGCAAAAGAAAAGAAAAGAAACAGCCGCGAACCACTACACCACCAGTGTAAAATAGCACAATGTGATTGCCTGCTCAGGTGGCTAGTCCGTAACTTAAATTATCAGGATATAGAGACACATACACACACATAAAACGATAGCTAGTTAGGTAGCACAAAGGTCTTGTTTAATTTGTTAGTTAATTCAGTTATGTCTAGCCAGCTGAGTAGGTAATGCATGTTTGTCACGAGCCAGATAGCTGTACATTATGCAATCGGTAACTGGCCAGCTGGGTAGCTACCAGTAAATTCAGGCAATTTCCCGATATTTTTTGATATTTAATGTGCTAGCCAGCTAGCTTTAGTCCAAACATTAACTCATAACTCTTAACAATTTTCACTGGTGAACTGCGTTAATTTAATAATAAAATTTGTTCACACTATGTTGTTACACTGGCGGAGCCAAAAGCTACCTTAAGTGATGCAAAATGGCGTGGTTCCACGCCGACGTGAGATTCCCAAAGGTACCTCCGGACCCGTTTTGTAGGGGGGACCCGATTTATCATAGGCTGTGTCCGAGTCAAAGCCTTATCTACTGCGCCCTGTCTCCTGTGTACAGTGCACTGGCAGAAGTGTGCTGTTTACTGTACACTGTTTAGCAGTCCATGAAAATATCAGCAGTAGATAGTGCGTGAAAATATCCACCATACTATTTTCCAACCGTACTGTGGAAGTGTCGTAAACAGGTCATAATCCCATCAGTGTTGCCATGTCCGCGGTTTTACAGCTAAATTGGGATACTTTCAAAGTGCAGTCACGGGTAAAAATAAAAAAATCGCAAAGCACGCACTTATTTTTGAAAGTATAAATATGATGATTTCTATTTAAAATACGTTGGTTTCAGTTAAAAATATATTCTGGGCTAGTTTTGAGTTTTGGCTGGAAAGTCTTGCAAGATCTGGCAACCCTGTGCCCACCCTTGCGCTGCCATGTCACGTGGTGTTTTTGTTGTATTTGAAGGAAAACGTTAGCGAGGCTGCGCCTCATTTTCTTAAAACGAAGCTTCACGTCTTGTTTATGCGACCAAAATGTTTGCGTACTTCTTGAAAAGTGTGCTCCCGAATGTACTCAACGAAAACCGGGAAGTAAGTGTGTCATCCGAGTGTTTCAAGTATACTGCAATTTGAAAATGTTTTGCCTCCTCAACAACTTTCTTGTCCTATCTACTCACCAAGGCTACTCAATAGTGTGGAAGAGTGCTGATTCGGACACGGCCATTGTTCCAGTCGGCTAAGTCATTCCTGCTAAGTTGTGGCCTGAGCCAGTAACTAGGAATGTAACTGGAATCGACCAGAAGTGTTGGAAATTCAGATCTGATGATGGGGAGCAGCATCTGGCTCTTACCCACAGGGTTTTTTCATCTAAAATGTTTCTGCTAATTGTTTGCTAAACTTGCAAACCTTCCTGAAAATTAGGTAAATTAATGCAAATATTGGAAAACTTTTTAACAAAACTGTCACAAGTTCCGCCAATGACATACAGTGTGATATAGATTAGCGCAGCTAGCAACAGCAATATCCAATTCTACACAGCCATAATTTAATCAGTCATCACAGCCTCCATCTGCGTGTGGTTCGGCTCTGCATCATCCCATTCTAAGTGGAAACTACAGTGCATAGTACGGTATGCGGAGAAAATCATTGGCTGCCAGCTCCCCCCCCTCACACCTCCAGGATGAGGAAGAGAGCAGGGAAAATCATGGCCACCCAATCATGTGACCCCTCACATCCTGGCCACTCTCTCTTCCAGCGTTTCCCCTCTCAGCGGAGACCGAGAGCGAGAGCCCTAAAGACTAGGACTAACCGCCACCTGAACAACTTCTTTCCCCAAGCCATAATCCTCCTAAACAAATACCCTTCCTCTATCCCCCCTTTGCCCATTTGCACACTCTCACTTTAACTGTGACTTTTACTCTGCCCATTTGCACACTCTTGCACCTTAACTGTGTACATAACCTAGTTCTTCATACTGTATTTGTATATTAGTAATGTATTATATTATATTATATTTTTATTACACTGTATTATTATTATTTAAATTATTTTTCTTAAGCTCTTGTTATTGTATTGGATTTTATATTGACACCTTGCACTAAGGCAAATTTCTTGTACATCTTACTTGGCAAATAAATAATTCTGATTCTGATTCTGATTAGAAATGATCATTTGGCTGAATTCAGGCCAGGCTAAGCTGAACTAGCATGCTAGTTAGCCAAATATGGAAGCCAAAAAAGTCTTTGGGACGTGCTGGAGAAGACTTTACGGAGTGGTTCGACTCTCCCGTCATCAATACAAGATCTCGGCCAAAAAATAATGCAACTCTGGATGGAAATAAATGTTGTGACGTTGCATAAGATTGTCGAAACAATGCCACGACGAATAAAAAGCGAAAAATAAGAAGCTAAAAGCGGTCCAACGAAATATTAGAATGTGCGACTTTTTTTTTGGCCAATGTATGTTGCTAACTTAATATCTTGCTATCTGTAAATCTGTAATGGTAGCTATGGCCACAAGCATTATCCATGTGGCACCATCCATTGGCTTTCTAGCATGCTAGTTCATCATAGCTTGGCCTGAAGCCAAATCATCATTAAATCGCTAAATCTGATTTCCTGATAATTTTAGTTATTTAATGTGCTAGCCAGTTACGTCATCTAAACATGAGCTTATAACACTGGTGAAATGCATTCATTTAATAATAGTGAAATGCATTCATTTAATAATAGTGAAATGCATTCATTTAAAAAATGCATTGTTCATATTGTGCTATTATTTTACACCGGCAGAGCCACAAATTACACAAAGTGATGAAAAATGACACAAGTTGTGCACCGGAAGTGAGATTCAGAAGGCACCCCAGCCAGCAAAAACTATATGCTGGGAAGAATTATACGCCACAGCAGAACTTGTGTTGCTACGCTACTATTTGTAAACTTCCGGGTTGTTAGTGCTTATGTGAGAAGGGTCTGTCGATGATGCGGAACACCATTGTAACCGCAATCGCTATCTGGCCCTTGATTTGATTCACAATTTCCTACATGGTCCTCAGTATGATTGAGGGTGTTCTATGCTATCTTGGGAGGCATATTAGATGTTTTAATATGTAATATTATATAATATTTATATAACCAAAGTGGGCTACATAGTCAGAACAGGACGAAAAATAAATTTATAAATCAAGTCAATTAAGAGATGTAGAGACCTAGCATTAATGCTGGAGCCACCATTTTAAACAAGTTAATTCAGTGTATTTATCATAGTGTCACTAATCTTGAGTTCCATGCGTAATTTTGAATTAAATCTAAAATAAGGTTTACTACATGGGATGTCTGAAATTGTGAGCAGCTGAGTAAACCGACAGAATGGGGGGGAAAAAATAATAATAATAATTCACATGAAGGAACACTACCTGCTGCTTCTCCATGGTCTTCTGTCTGATAAAGGTGGTTAGGTTCTTCTCTCTTCATAGGTTATTTTGGTGCCTCTGTTTGACTGAGCAGAGGATTTAGCCTTTTTGCAGGGGCAAGTCTTATAACATACTTAATGTTCCATGGTTAAAAATAACGAATGACACAGGTGAGGACTAGACTTTGAAGTTGCTGTAAGAGCTTACAAAGGCAACACATCTGGGATATTTCAGTAACTTGACCTGTCAAGACACTGCTTCATTTAAATGGTACTGTTCCATATGGATTAATTGCATCCAGAAAGTTGTCACCACTCAGCACTTGTGGGTTGCTGAGGATTCAGATGTTTAAGGCCAGACCGGGATTCGGGAATTGGCAAACTGACAGTCATGAGAAAATGTTTTTCTTGTTTCCTGAAAAAAATCCAGTATTGTATTATAAATCAGAAGTATTTTGCCTGCATGTGTGCAAGCATTTCATATGTGTGCATGAAAATATTTCATATGTCTGTGCAGGGTTGGTTCCGGCTTCTGGGCACAGTGAAATGCCTTCTGGTTAAAGTGAAATCACAATTTACGACAATTATTTCTCCATTTCTGCCAAGTGAAAAACTTGGATATGTGAATGGGACGTAAACAAATGACTACAAGATCTGCTGGAATGAGCTAATGGGCAGTGGGTATTTGTCATTGTCATGGCAACAGATACTGGAAAAGCACCTGATCTGCAGCCAGCACGCAATCATTGCTGAATAATTCCACGTATCTGTGGGAAGAGTGAAGATTTTGTCATGCTATATTTTATCTAAGTCTTCATTTATTTATGTAGCTTACACTCTCCGTTGTGTCCTTAGAAGGCCTTCAAGGCATGACGCATTAATGTGTATTCAGAGGTGTAATAAATGGCAAAGCGTGATAGAATTGTATGCTCTTACAGAAAACATCTTGCAGTTCCACTAGGTAAATTAGGTGAATATATTGTCTTGACATTGTTGAATTGGTGTATTAAAACAGCAGCAGCTATGTTGCACATTTGAATCATGCACACCTTAGATTTTTTGCTAAATATTTTAAGATTGTTATAAGATTCATTTACATTTATTTGGGAATTTTAATGTGCTGCATATGAACTTAAATACCAATTTAATAATTTTGTCTGCGTATGTATTTAAGCAATGTGGTAAAATTAGGAAGCACACTGCAATCTACCAACCACATTTTGATCCACAGAAGTTTATATTTGTTGCAGAGACGTGTACTTTTGCACACTTATGAAATAGATGTACTGCCCACAGTGGAATAGGTGGTATTTCTATTATTTGAACTTTATGAATCACCTTCATGGCTTGTGGGGTGGTAGTATTACAGTTAGCCATTAGTCAACATTATCAATGTTTATGAGAGAGAAAGTGCTCAAACAGAATTAGTTCAGTCCCCTTCACCATGGTGTTGATTTCATGAGGTTTGCTTTACATCTCTGCTTAACATATTTGCCAAATTCATTTAAGGTGATCACATCAGTAGTGGGGTTGTTTAAGAATGCATGGAACTTTATTTATTTAACAGGAATGTACTGAGAATTCTCAAGGGAGTTATAGTGGGGAGGGACTGCAAATGATTGTATAGCCAATCAGATTTCAAGGGGTGACAAGATGGCCAGATTTGTGGGAATTTGACCCGGAGAGAAGGGTTAACACCTCTCCTCTTTCTAACAGTCCTGTGGAATTCCATCCAAGTACTGACCAAGCCCAAGTTTGCTTAGTTTCAGTAATGTGTCAGTGTGTGAGTAGGCTTCAGGGTAGTATGATTTCTGGCTTAACTTTATACTGTATTAATATTATTTATATTTTATATTAGCATTAAAATCATATACTTAATCTTCTAATAAACTTAATTTCCAGCCTAAATTTTTTTTCATTTTCTAATCTACTTACCTGTAGTCTTTATACTTATTTTTAAAAGGTGGATTTGTCATTTGCAATTAGTATTAGTATTCGTTTCCATAAAACAAACTACTACAACCTGCTCATCTAAATACTGAATACTAATCAAACATACTGCTAACTAATCAAGCATACTGCATACTAATCATACAATCTGCATGCTTCATACTTGTCAAAGTATTTTTTTATTTTATGAAGCTTTATACAGTTTTGCTGTTGGAATGATTGTGTTGTGTGTTCTGCAGGAGTATCGGGTGTCTAACTTTGAGCAGAGGCTGATGAGTGAGATTGAGTTTCGCCTGGAGCGAACTCCAGTGGAGGAGTCTGATGATGAAGTCCACCACGATGCGATCCCCACAGGGAAGTGCATTGCCCCAATCTTTGACAAAAAACTCAAGAACTTCCGAGCCATGGAGGGAGTGCCTTTAACATTAAGCTGTAAAGTAGTTGGAATACCTGTACCAAAGGTGTGCATACTTTTGCTTTAAGGGTATATAATAACATATTGTTATAATAATGTGATGTGTAATGATATATAGCATTCTCCAATTTTTTTTAGGTTTACTGGTTTAAGGATGGAAAGCAGATATTAAAGAAAAATATACATTATAAGAAGATAAGAGAGGGTGATGGAACCTGTGCTCTTCACATTGAGGCCACCACAAATGATGATGACGGGAACTACACTGTGATGGCCGCAAATCCTCAGGTATGTACATTATGCATTCGCTTCAGGTAATATGAAAAAATATAGTGGAAAGTCCAGGGGTCAGAAAGTAAAAGTCCTGCCATGTGTTATTTCCACCAATTAACTAAGCCAGCTGATTTCACTAATTAGTTTCACCTCCTGGCGGAAGAATTGTGCTAATTAGCAAATCCGGATGATTGGGACAAAATACTGGGAAGGACTTTTACTTTCTGAACCTAGATTTTCCACCTCTGGTGGTGAGAAGTTCTGCTGATGTGAGCTGTATCAGAACCTTGTATGTTCCACAGGGAAGAATCAGCTGCTCTGGTCATTTGATTGTCCAAACTGGGCCAATACGCAGTCGGCTGACCCCGATGATCCATTCTCAGAGGTAATATATGCTGCTTTAAAGCACAGCCAATGGAGGCAGTGGCCAGCAGTCAGTGGCCTCTTCCACTGCAATTGCAGTTGAAAACTAGTTTAATGCATGAAAAAAATTATATTAAAGGGCAACAAAGCACTAAAAAAAAGTGTTACTGATTGATCCTGGTCCAAATCTTGACATTTTACTGCAGTCAGCACAAAACAGCGTAAACCCAAAGGATCTGGCTCAAAGGTGTCTCTAGTGGTAAAACGTTAGGTACTGCACATTCAGTCTGTCATTGGCCAGAAACTTCATCCAGCTGACGTATGACTCCCGGTGACGAAATTAAAACCTGGGCTGCGGTCCTATCCGTTAAATGTTCTGCCCTCCTGCACTTCTCCTCGCCACTTCCATTTGGGAGGATGTGACGCACCACCAAAACAACACGAGTAGACACTCAAACCGACGGGTAGGAGCAAGGGAGGGAGTGCGGAATTATTTGAATTAGACGCACTTCGCCAGAGCCAGAGACGCCAGCAGACCATTGACAAATGAGTTTGTGTAAAACTTTCATAAGACAGCAAATTGCATAAGACAGCAAACTCCAACCAACATCTCAATTTTTATTCTGGCAAAAGAGCAAACTAGAAAATGATTGCCAATCAATGTATTGATAGACAGCACTTTAAAATACCCCATAAGCAGAATGGGGAATAATACACTTATATGTTACACCTCCGAATCAAATATATTAATAAACTGCAATCAAAACGGTGGATGCATAGCCTAGATTTTTTTTGCAGGTAGCACAGAAGTATAAAGCATAAAAGAGGTGAGAAACCTGTAATGAATATGAAATCCAAGCAAAATGTATTTTTAATAGGCTATTGCCCATAAGCTTGCACTGGCTCATTTGCTGGATACTCACCGAACTGTGACGAGCTGATTATGTAGCTAGTTACTGTTAACTGGCCTGAAATAATCATTTCCAATACTGAATCCTAGTAAGATAACATGAAACCGTTCCCTGGAGATACGTTTTAAAGCGATTGTATCAAACCACTAAATCAATATTATTTCCTTATTTATTCAACATTTCAGTCGCGCAATAAAAAAACGTATCTTTTATAATTGGGTGCCTCTTTTTTAGTTTTAGGATTTTTTTCCGGGAGATATGTAAAGCATTACATTTAAACCTCCGAAACAGGAAGCGTGGGGTTACAGTTAAGCATTCTGGGCAATTTCACTGCCAGAAGTCTGCAGTCTTGCGGACTCGTTCCCTCAAGCCAAAATCGAGGGTCGAGGCACTAATTTCACATACTTCACTTGTCCAGATTGGACCGCACTCACCCTTGGCAACAACCATCTTCCGGTTTTAAAAAGGGATTCCCCCAAGTGAAAGCGTTGCATACATTTTCAAAAGCTTAATTATTGTATCATAATAAAGGTGACCTCCTATGTGGGGGAGGTGGTGGCGGGCAAAAAGAAAAAGTGTGTCTCTGCATCGTTGCAGAGTAAGGTCCCGGGCACAAGAAGCGGAGGACGGGGAGGCCGTTCAGGAACGCTTCTTTCGACCTCACTTCCTGCAGGCCCCAGGGGACATGTTGGCTCATGAAGGAAAAGTCTGCAGGTTGGACTGCAAGGTAAATCATTCCAATCTTGTCCTTACAGCAGGTCACTACTTTATTCATCCACCAATCTCTTCAGATTGAATAATATATTGTTTCTACATGCATGTGTAAGTGATGATTCTCTTGTATACTTGATTTCTGTCTTGACTGAAATTAAGTCGCATGAATTCATTCTGCTAACTCTTTATTTTTATTTTTAGAATGAAACTGCATAAATGCTGTTTTTTATTGTCTAGGTAAGTGGGTTACCAAACCCAGACTTGATGTGGCTTCTCAACGGGAAACCTATTCTCCCAGATTTTTACCATAGAATGTTGGTGAGGGAGAACGGAGTTCACTCCCTGCTCATCGACCCATTGAAACAAAGTGATGCAGGAACCTACACTTGTATTGCAACAAACAAAGCAGGGCAGAGCTCTTTCTGTCTGGAGTTAAGTGTTGTGGGTAAGAATTCTACTTCCTGTTTCACTCCGTACAGTAGAATTTTCCAGGAATATTTGTAATGAACTATTGAAATTATTAGGAAATATAGTTTAGACAAATAAATTACATGGTGCATTGATTTGGAGTCTCACACCAGAAGAGTTTTTGAAATAGTGAATCGTGTTCCTTTCAAAATCACCCCCTATATCTGTATATTCTGTGTGAAACAAGTGGTATTTCCATCTGAGTATTTCTGTTGGGGAAAAGCAAATGCAGGAATGTGCGTGTGAAAATGATTTCCCATCAGCGTTATTGACTACAACTGAAATCTGATTGTGTTCTTATTTTTGACAATGTGCTCGTCCTGACATGCGTATTTTGGGTGCAGAGAGAGAGCTGAAAAGAGTCCCAGTGTTTGTGGAAAAGCTCCAGAACATGGGCATTGCTGAGGGGTCACCAGTGAGGCTGGAGTGCAGGGTGCTGGGAATGCCCCCACCTGTCATTTACTGGAAGAAGGACAACGACACCATTCCTCCCGTGAGGGCGAGATTAAGGTGAGCACCATGGGCTTCCTGACTACTGTTTGTTTTTGGATGTACTAGGTATCCACTAGAGCCTGGGCTTGTCATGGATCTTGCCTTCCTTCCCTTATCTCCACGTTCTCGTTATTCTTTTTTGTCGTTTACCGGTAATCTATCAGATTTTCTTGTGTTCCACTACGGGTTTTGCTTTCGCCTCATCATTAGTGAGTTCACCTGTCATTTATTTCCGCTCACTATTTATACCCCACTTCCTGCCTCTCTCGTTGCTTCCATGTTATTCCACTTAACATTCGAGCCGGTAAAAAGGTATAGGAAATTAGTTAGTTTTTATATAGTTATAGTTTTTATTTTCTTTGTTCGTTCGCTCCACATACGGAGTTCGATAAGCGTGTCTGCTTATTTTGGTTGTTTTGCTCGCATATCGAGTTCCTCACCTTTTTCGTGAGGTTATTGGTGTTCTCTTTATTCTCCCTTTCCACTACGGATTATTGTCCGTTTCTGTGGTGTTCATTAGAACACTTTAAGACGCCTTATCTGTCGCATCTGGACCTCCAAACATTCTCCTCCGTGTTTCTGGCACAGAGAAGGGCTTCTCAAAATCCTCTGATCAGTTAGTGATCTTTAGTGTGGAGGTTTTGATGGTTCCATTTTTTCCAAGTTAGAGGTTTGTTTGAGTTTCATATTGCATAACCTATGCAATAATGAGATTATAAAGTTGCAAGCTTTATTATGCTGTACTGTGCAGAGAGAATAAAGTGGCTTTTACAATGAGCACTGTCGGACAAGTAGGCTATAGTCAAATTTATGGTATTCACTATTCAGTCTATCATTAAGTTCTGAGCAAAAGAACAGAATACCACAAAATGCTGAACATGTGTTCAAACATTATAGTTACGTTATATGGACTTATTCATAGTAATTCTAATTGAATATGTTTGTTTTAATCCCAGCATGCACCAGGATGCAACAGGATATGTCTGCCTGCTGATTCAGCCAGCTAAGAAAGATGACGCTGGATGGTACACAGTATCGGCTAAAAATGAAGCAGGAATTGTGTCATGCACAGCCAGGCTGGACATATATGGTAAGATTTAGGCTAGACAACCTATTGTAATTAGCTTGTTTTCCCAGAAAACTGTTGTTAATTTCTCACTAAATAGTTTTTGTATTATTTTCAAATGAGGGTAGTGGAAAGTTTTAGCATCGCTATGCTGTGGCTCAGGAGGTAGAGCGGGTCGTCCGCTGATTGCAGGGTTGGCGGTTCGATCCCCGGCTCCTCCTGTCCACATGTCGAAGTGTCCTTGGGCAAGACACTGAACCCCAAATTGCTCCCAATGAGCAGGCTAGCGCCTTGCATGGCAGCTGCCGCCATTGGTGTGTGAATGTGTGTGTGAACGGGTGAGTGAGAGGCCATTGTAAAGCGCTTTGGATAAAGGCGCTATATAAGTGCAGTCCATTTACCATTTCAATATGCTTAAATTGTTTGAGGTTTTATACAATCTACGAAAGTCTAGGACTCATTTGTAAATTAATAATGATGGAGATTTATTAATTAATGAAGATTTATACCACTGATCACCATGTTGGACATTTGAAAGCACAGAGTTAAGTTTTTTGGATGAATTTACACTTAAAAGAGGTTGTGTTGCAAATGAATACGCTAAGCTGTCTTCATTTTCACTGCCTCTCAACATGTATTTCTTTCTGAGAAGAAATAACATTCACGAAAACAAAAGTCATTGTATACAAATTAGCTTTATTTCCCAGCTAGCAGTAGTGTTGATGCAGCACATTTTTGTGGTGATATACCTGTATAATAATGCAATATACCTAATAATATATAATAATGCAACGTACATCTGGGTGTGAAGTAATTAACCTGCCCAAATGTATTTTGATAGGGTATGCATGACATTGCTTAGTCAAACTTTTTATGGCTAAGATATTTATCCAGAATACATATTTTAGATATAAATATCCTTTAGCTTTGGTAAGCTTTCTAAAAATGTCCATAGTTTTGGCGGGTTTTTGTAAAAACTGATAATTAGTAGGTTTCTGTGTTGGCTCTGCTGTAGATTATAGACTCTGTTGCACCAGGCTTAAGTGGAAAAGAGATGCCATTTTCAGTGCCTGGCTGAAAACTAGCTTAATTAATTCAGACATGAGAAACAAACTTGTTTTGGCCTTCATCATCATCAATGTGTCTTTAATACTGTGATATTTAATATAAAATCCATCATCAATGTGTCTTTAATACTGTGATATTTAATATAAAATCCATCATCAATGTGTCTTTAATACAGTGATATTTAATATAAAATTCATCATCAATGTGTCTTTAATACTGTGATATTTAATATAAAATCCATGAGGGCTGGCAGGGGGATCATTGAGGGTTTTCAGTCATTCAGCTGATAATTATCTGTATGTGTGGTTATTTTCACTCTTATTTGTATATGTGGCTATTGTAGTTATTTTAATACTATGTATTTGCATTCATTTCATAACAAACACCAGGTCACATTGCTTTTTCTAGTTTTCACTGCTGTCCCATCGCTTTCATCTCTTGTAGTATTCCCACTTACTCTGCTACGTGCATGCCTTGCAGAAAATGTGCATGACAGTCAATCAGGTTTCATATTAATGGCAATATTAGATCAATTGTCAGATCTGAGGTTGATTCATACACAGTAGGTTGACTTATATTAAGCAGGCAGTAGAGCTAAGCATAACTAATTCTACATGCTTTTGAATATTGCATTTATCAGATATCGCATTTGAAATCAGAAAGTCAAATCATTTATATTCTCCGAGAGGAAGAAGGATAACCCAATTAAAATAAAAAAAGTTGTCATGAAAACACAAATCCAATTAATTTACTATTATGCATCATAAAAATCCAACACAGTTATGTTCTGGATCATATATCATGCACATATCTGAGAACTATTTAGCTTTTCTATCCAATTTATACACTAGCAATTTGTGTAATGTAAACAGGCCACCAACTCCCAGTTTTCTCTTCAAAATTGACTTGAATCACTATGATAAATAAAAAAGGTTAAGCAAAATGACTAACACCATCACAACAGCACCACTATTCATTACTATATTAGTGCCAATCACACTTTCTATGAGACGGTACTGTGGTGAACTGGGACAAACCAGAAATCTTTTTAGAAAACTATCTGCCAGGTCTGGCAATGCATGCACGAATGTGATTCCTCCTCCTTATAATGAATACATTACCTGTCTCCGTTTCTGTCTCTTTCTTCCTCTTCACATTCTGGATCATTTCCCCTGTTTGACGAACTAACAAATACCACCTCATATATGTACACCTGATCTTGACTGTCAAAGACCGAGAGGGCCTTGCTTCTGCCAGCTGTCAAAGGCTCTACTGATCTCACTGCTGGGCTAACGTGCTATTATGCTAGCGTGCTGTGGGGCCCCTGCCTCCCTCCCTGGGAAACCCTGTGCTTGTGCTGCACTGATGATGAGTCCTCCATGTTGGCAGCTCAATGGCACCAGCAGATCCCGCTGCCCATGAAGACCTCACGGCCAGCGGCGAGCCGCTATGCTGCCCTGGCCAACCAGGGCCTGGATGTGCTCTCAGCCTTCCCAAACATGGAAAACAACCCCATCCTGTTCACTACGACCCCTGCAGAGGCTGCAATGGAGAGCGAGGAGCTGTAGGGCACAGTGTCACATCTCCAGTCCATCACCTGCAGCTCTCACCCTATAAAAAAACCTTGCTACATTTGTTTGAAATGTAACCTTTCACTAGAATTGCACATTTACTAAAGTCCATGTCTTTCAGGGTTAAAAGAACATGCACAGGATAGGAAACATTTATTATGGTTTATTATATATTACAAGTGCAAACCCATATCCCAAAATAAGAAGCAATCTTTTTTTAATTAGTTGTTCTCTTTTAAAAAAAAGATGCTTTATATATTAAAGAAACCACAGTTTTTTTAATACAACATCTCTTTTTTATAAGAAACATTCTTTTGAAGTGAGTTGCTGTCTTTAAAAAAAAGATGTTTATACTTTGCGCAAAGGCTAGCTTTAGCCATTAGCATTTTTCCCCCTTTAAAAAAAAGGTTGAAATAGAGAAGAGATTGGCTCTCTGAATATACAAATTTTTTAAAAAGACAGCAACTAATTTGTTTGCTTTTTATTAAAAAAGAGATGTTTTATTTAAAGAAATGGTGGTTTCCTAAATATATAAACATATTTTTAAGAAAAGAGAAAATCTCAAAAGATTGCTTTTTTATTTCTGATAGGGTTTAGCCCTTCTGGGTCACGTACTTTATTAATTCACTGTCATTTGTTATTCCTGGCAATAAAAAGTTATATTGTTATAACTTTTGTATTGTATATTGTTCAAGTTTTTTGTACTACCTGTTAAATGTGATGTGACATTAGGGCTGAAAAAGCTAACACTCATGTTAGCATAACTTACAATTTTTCCTTTGTTTTTGATATTTTGTGTTTGATTTTATTCTTTTTTTTTATTGCCAAATTATTAATATAAAAATAGTATCTTCATATAATTTAAGAATATAATTAGGATTATAACACATTTTATGTTACTTTAACTGAGGTAAACTGAGCTTATATTTATAGAATGTTATTAAAAAATGCAATGAAAACGTATATAACCCAAGTACCGAAAACCAATAACTGTCTAAAGAAATTTGTTTCAAGAGAGAGTAATGACACTGTTCAGAATTTCTCTCTATAATCTCTTTTTTATGTTTAACATTACTACTAGCTTTATGGTTTTTTCTCATCTGAAGAGCATCTGAAATTCTATCATTACTGTGGTTTGTACTATGCAAGTTTTGCTTGACTCAAGTGTTCAGTAGTTAAACATTAAACACACTTTACATAGATTTATGTTAGTACAGAGTTCATATTACTGTGTAAGAGGTAAAAATGTGTAGAGGCGTGTGGCAGTTGGGGTTCTGTATAAAATGTATAATGGTGATCCAGAACATCTACCGACAGCAGTATTTGCTGCAATGAAATGACATTACAGGCATTTAGCAGACACTCTTATCCCGAGCCACTTACACAACTTCTTATTATATTTATCTATTCATACAGCTGGATATATACTGAAGCAATTCAGGTAAAGTAGCTACCTTGCTCAAGGGTACAATGGCAGTGTTCTACCTGGGAATCAAACCCGCAAACCTTTTGGTTACAAGTCCAGTTTCTTAACCATTATACGACACTGCCGCCCATCTTTTTTGCAAATTGTGTAATGGCTTTCAAACTTAAGTTTTTACATTCTATTAATCTGTTCATCATTTCAGAACATGTTCATTTCAGCAATACAATTATGTTAACAGTTATTTTATTAGTCAGAAATGCTGCATTACATTTTAAGGCAGGTAGGCACGTTACAGTAAACTGGTTTTAAAGGTCATAGTGAATACCAAAATAATTAAAGGCTAAAATTAGGGACTTTTGCCTTTAAATATACATACTTTAAATAGGTTTCAGTATATAGAGCGTTTGATTTTAAAGTAAATATTATATTCATGTAAAGTTACACCGATTTTGAAATATTTTTTTCTGTGAATAAAGTTATATTTATTCAGAACATGTGTGTGTATTTCTGTATTGATTTGTTCAGTAATTGAAAAGCAATCAGAAGATTTAAAGTCAATAAAAGTTGATGTGATTTATCCATGATTTGAGATTTTATATATTTGCTGTGGAGAAGACAATAATAATAAAATAATAATTTTACTTAGTGTAATCTGATTGAATATGCATAACAATAGCAAAAATGCAGCATTCAATAGCAATATGCAGACAATATGCAGATGTATATAGCTGATAATATATATTTTTATTTAATACACAAAAATACATATAGAAAGCATGCATTTTCATAGTGAAAGTCAGAAGTAAACAAAATATCTTATGTTAATGTAGGAATGGCACTTACAATACACTTTGCCTATATTAGAGAATCTCACGCTTATTCTAACATATGAACGCCACCCATTTACAGATTTTCATTTTAAATGCATATTAGAAGCACATTTGTAAGACTTATTTGAAACACTGCAACACTTTGCACTTGTCTAACGTTGGGTACTTGAATGATGATGTCACTCAAACAATGATTAAGTGTCATTCTTCCAAATATTCCCCGCATGTCATTATATTCATTCACTTTACCGTCTGCTATAGTAACCTCACTGTGAAAGCAGTTTCATAATTAAGTTGTTATTTGGAGGAATTTTCTTTTTTCTTACTTGGCATAATTATAAATAAAAATATTTAAATGTAATGAAAAAACAATATGCATTAGAAATGTATTTACATTTGTATTTGTATTTATATTTGTAAAATGTATTTACCATGGAGTAGATGGAAATGCAAGAGCAAATAGTAGAACAGGAATGTAAAATATTCTAGTTAGTTATGTGGAAGCAGTCACACTGAAAAGAAGAAGGATGAAGCTGCTCTTCGCTTGCTGGAGAACTTTGTTCTAAATAACAAGGATAGCTCTCTTGCTGTAGACTCCCAATGTGCAGGTCCAACCATTGACAGTGGGGGGCGCTGTGCCTCCTGGCATCAATCAGAATTCGATTGAGGGCCATTATGTAGCTTAGGGCCATTTGTAGAGTTTCATACTTTGAGAGTTTTTTGTCCTGGCTCCACTGAGGCACGACCTTGCGCAGACGGTCAAACGCAGTGTTCAGACCCTGCATCCTCTTCCTCTCGCGAGCGTTCGCCGCCGACCTCCTCCGCGTCATGTTCTCATACTTCTCCGGACTTTTAGACTCCATTTCAGAGCCCGAATCTGTAGAGCTGGACTGGTAGGACCTCATGTTGCAGAAGGTTTAATCACCAAGCACATCCCAAAGCCCCTGTACCATGGGAGTGGCTTTCCACACACTCTTCTGAGAAAGCAGGAAAAGCTCACCTCTGATTAATTGCCCCTTAAAGGGATTGCTGATTAACTGCCCCTCACAGTGGTAGCTGATGAACTGCCCCTCACAGAGATAGCTGATGAACTGCCCCTCACAGTGGTAGCTGATGAATCTTCTCAAAGTATCAGAGGTTCCTCCCTCATATATAACTCCAGCCCTGATTAAGATGGAGCTGAACTCCGGCACAGCCAGGCTCTGTACTGTGTTCCCTTGTGAGGGTGGAGGGCTTTTATATGATGGAGAAGGGAGGTGAACAGGTGGCAGCAGGTGGAGAAGCTTCAGTCCGCCCCCCATCCAAGCATCCCTAGCTGCGGCAAGCACAGACACCCAGAAATATTAATGAAATGCCAATTAACACAGGCTTGGTTTGCACACGCAGACATGCATTATAAAAACAGAAAGAATACCATCTGGCCCAGGCAAAGGAATACTATGTGGAGGTGCTTTTCTTGATTTATAATGCTGTGTCACATAATGTTCTCATACATTTATATTTTATATATTAATTGTCTTTATATATGATTAAAAGCAACAGAAACATAATCATGGGGAGAAATTAATGTCTAAACTTAATGTAATATTAACAATATTTTTTTTAAATATAATATTATAATTTTTTAAAGAATCAATCAGTGAAATGGCAGTCAGATTCACAAATTGAAATATTTAGTCATATATTTAGAGAAGTTTGACTGTTTCTTTTGTGTCAAATAACTTGTCACTGAGCTACTCTGGTCTCTAGTTTGACAGATGTCAAATGTAGACCAAAAAAAGCTTTATATAATTAATATAATGTCAATATTTATGAGGGTTGCAATTGAATTACCTCTTACAAATACTAAAACCGACATACATTTAAAAAATCAATTAATTAATTATTTAAAATACAGTTGTAAATAAAGCACTTCATGAAGTACTAATGAAGTAAATTTTAAATATCAGGTTCTATATTAGTCCATCATAAGCCAAGCACAGAAAGTGTCATGTTCACCATTAGCCTATCATAGGCCAAGCACAGAGAGTGAGTCAGATTCAACATTAGCCGATTACAGGCCAAGCAATATTCTATTGATTTTCTTAATATTGTGATGACAATGTTTCCTTCATTATACTGTTCTTGTTTTCATCATCCTCTGCAGCCTTTTTCATTGAATCACAACTATATTTTGGGAAATATTTATGATATTTTCAACACTTTCAGTAGATATATGCAGTTCATTATGTATGTAAATGTTACCCTCTGAAAATAACAAAATAAATCCGCTTTTAAGAAACCTGCAGCTATAATATACAAATAGTACAAAGTATAATCTTTGTATCACAAGGAAATGCATTGCAAATTAAACATGTATAAAATCCAGTTTTTAATGTTTTTGCAAAACATTTCAATTCAAATTTTGTCTTCATAAAAAATATTTTTAGATTCTTAAGATAAAATAATGATAATATTATAATGAACCATTATTTATTTACTAGACAGACCTTTAAACACCAATAAAAATAATTATAATAATAATAATAATATTTATTTATAAATCACCTGTCATGCAAAAAAAAGGTGTCCCAAAGTGCCCAAGACTTTTAAACATTTTCCAATCTTATTTATTATTTTTTATATACATAATTGTAAAATGCTTGAAAATTGTAAGCATTCAAAGTGTGTGAGGATTAAGAAGATTCACACATCTGTTGCTGCTTTTGGAAGAAGAAAGAAGTTAAATAATGATGTAGAATAACAGTATTCAGCAGACATGTTCCTAACTGAATCATACTATGGTAGTAATCAGCAATCTTTTTACGCTGGGTTTCACACATTTACATCTGTGGTATAAATAATTAATCTGTCTAGTGCTCCGAAAAACCGAGACAGACAGGAAATAATGTGTAACTGTCTTACATTCACATCTGTCACTAATGACTTCAGCAAAACTGCGGTAGACAGCATAACCCCACCCCCACCACCCCACTACCCCACCCCCCCACCTCCATACCCCTCCCCCCTAACCCAGCCTATAGCACAGTGTCACAGTTTACAAATGCACCACAATTAAAGTTGCACGATAACAATCTTAAAGTTCAATGCTACAGTTGAACCTCATGTTTTTCTGTATGATTTCAGAAATGACGACACAGCTTGATACTTTTAATGGTATTTTTTATTTATTTTAAACAGAATTTATAGAAATTATAAATATATATTTATTTAATTTTTTCTTTTCTTATTAATTATTTTTTAAAGTTTCAATTACATTTTCCAAGTGTTTTCCAACGTTATTAATTTGTCCAAACATTAGGTGCTAACCTTGCCTCTGATTTGTGGGTGGAATAATATTTTGGCCCTCTGTTTTTGAGAAGTTCTCTGGACCGAAGACATGAAACTGGATGTTTTCATTAATTTCTTGATTATATGTCATTGTACTCTGATTGGGTCATCTCTGTCACGCAAGCTTTTTCTGTCTAGTCGTTTAGCTCTGGATGGGTGATTTAGCTGTGCAAAGAGGCATATAATCCTATCCACCAGTCTGATTCATTGATCATAGATTGATGCATTTGGCCAGCTGTTCCCGCCTGCGTCTATCAAAGAGACCTTTCAGATGTTCCTGTCTTCTCCCAAATCACACCACCCATACCCGTCTGGGACTGGTGCTCGCTCCTTCCTGTTCAACCTATGTCACAATGATGGCTTGAAATGTCTAATTGTACTGCCCTTTATCATACAAGCATGCACACATCAGGAAGTTATCATACACAAATTGTCCTGTGGACTCATGGAAACATATATGACTAAAGTTCAAAGTGAGATAACTTGCTAAATTAAGTCATCAATATAAATATATGATAATCAAAATATCAATCCCCACATGTGCTGAGATGAACGGCTGTTTGCTTCGTTTTGAGCCATGCTGACTACTTTAACTTTACTCTGTTCTGGTTTATTTGACTGTGGATCCAACATGTTTGGGGAAATGTTAAAATAGCACCACATTAATGGTTCATACATTGAAAAAATAATAATTAGAAGCATTGACCACAGTATTGAAGACATATCTACAGGCGTCAAGGTAGATGAGCGCCATAAAAGGAGAGAGTAAATGAGTGAAAACAGAAATTATTAACCACTGTACATATATGATTTTAACTGAAAAATATCGTCCCAAATCATAATGATCCATTATCTCCATTTGGAAAACTTCTTGTTTTCTCAGACCATTACTATCTGACATGGCTGAAGAATAATGTTTTTTATGTTTTTTGTTTTGGTCTATGTCATAGTTGGAGGAAATGCATCGGCTCACACTCCTAACAGAGCATCTGCTAAATGAGGCAATTTGTTGTCAATAGGTCATCAAAGGTGAAGATAATTTCATGCCTATTTGAACATTTTAAAATTGGTGTCAGTATTCATGGTGAATAAGCTAATGTGAATTGTCTACTATCCATGATCCATGAAACAGACAATGGATGCTTTAAAATAGTCATATTTTTCAAACATTAGTTTAATTAAAAAATAAGCCCAATAGATGACCCTGAAAGCAGACTAACACAACACACAGAGGAATGAAAACTATTTAAAACTTGTGTATTTTCATTCATTTTTCAAACCTTTGTTAAATTTTTAAAAGATTCTACAAATAGAATCTTTGAGCCATTTAGCCAGGGCAGAGTAGTCATAACACCCCACCCTCCACCCTCCACCCTCCACCCTCCACCCAACACTCAGCAGGATCTAATGTTGTGCAGGAACCTCACAGTCATGCTGACAGGAGATGGTGGTCTAACCCCATGAAGCCATCTGTCTGCTGGTCCTGGATAGCCTGCAGGTCCTGGGGAGCCTCCTCAGCAGGGCTGCATCTATCAGTGTGGAGCTCTAAAATATTCAGTCCCAGAATGGCTCCATTTAAAATTAATTCCCAATGCAGAGCAGGTCACATCACAGTGATTACCCCCTGTGGTGGTGCACTTACCCCTCTGTGTAGAACGTAATGCCTTGCAAACTGGGTGAGGATCTGTTGCTGGTTACACAGCCTGTGTTTTTGGGACTTCCTCTCACACGTAAACACTAACAGCATGGCAAACATGCCTCCGTGACACTAGTTATAGAAAATATGTCAGGGTGGGAACCCACCATCTGTCCCTAAACATAAAGCAAACCAAAGAAAGTTTATCTCCTACTTCCCTTCTACTGTGAGGATTTTAGATGAAGAGGTTGACAGAACGATTTTACTTGGGGACACACATTGAGAGTGTGTAATTTAAACTGGAATGTTAACAATTTAAAAATCCTCTCAACGTAAAATCAATGTCTTTACTTTCTGTGGAAGCTCAGGCAGTTTATAATGTAATTCATAAGAATGCATAATGACGAGAGAGGGCCTTTCAGCCCATTTATATTTGACACTTATCTATAAACTAGAGAGCGTATAAACTTAATTCTGCTGGAAAACTGTTCCACATTTTATTTAGTTTTTGGACATAAGACTATAGCCTGATGTATTTTGCTGTTTTCAAGTGAAATATATTTTTATTCATAAAAGTCCTTGAATACATATTCATTCATGTCACCATGGTTGGTGAGTAGAAATTATTTTTTGTTCTTTTTTTTGTTGCATATTTCTGATTTTAGTTTTTTCCACTTAAATATATATATTTTTTATAAATGTCCTCCAAAAAAATTTGTGATTTTTCATCCACACACAATTTCATTTATTTGAAAATGGCTGTTTTTATTTTTCTACCTTTTGGAGGTAAGACTAGCCTATATTATGTATTTCACGGTTCTTCTACTGAAATAGTTGTTCTTCAATAAATATGATTTCTCATCCATCTGAATGGAAAAAACACATTTAGCATTCCTGCATTTTTGTGTCTGTGTCTTAAATCTATATTAAATATGCACAGACACAAAATATATTAGAAAAATATATTCCCTGACATATTTCCTATAACTAGTGTCACAGAGGCATGTTTGCCATGCTGTTAGTGTTTATGTGTGAGAGGAATATATATATATATATTATAATATATATATTATATATATGCACAGACACAAAAATATATTATATATATGCACTCATTTGTCCTGTTTCTTCTTATCCCAAATCTTGTAATCACATACAGATAATCAAACACACACTCAGTCATACATACATACCATGCACCTGTACACACACACACACACACACACTCATTTTTACATAAATATCACACACTTTCTGCACACACACACACACAATTTGACTAATGATGACATTTCTTAGATTTTTGGATGAAAAAAAGTCTTATGTATTCCTGTTTCCAATAAAATAGATTTCACTTCATGAATGATTGTTGAATAAAGCTGAGTTATGCCCCATCGGAATGGAAATTGACACATTTAGAATTTGTTATTTTCCTTCACTTTTTGGAAGTAAGGCTAAAGTGAGATGCTTTTTAATGTTTTCAAGTGAAGTTTATTTTTCTTCATAAATTTCCCCAAAAGCAATTAAATTAATTTATGTCACTATGGTTGATGAATAAAGATGATCGCTGAACTATCTGGATGCATTTCAGATTGCTGCAGTATTTTTCATTTGTGTAAGTACTGTGCCGGGCATTATTATTTGGCCCCCCTGGTAAAGATGAGTAAAAATTGTTATAAAACATTCACCATTTGGTGAATTAGTGGAAAGTCACACTGAGAAAATCCAACCTTTAATTGTACATTTATTATGAGAAAAAAAAATCATCAATATACATATAAATGCAGGGGTGCCAATACTTGTGGCATACATAGTTTTGTTAAAAATAATTCTTGAATAGGGATTTTCTTTTCTCATAATAAATTAAATTAAAGGTTGGATTTTTTCATTTTCTCAGTGTAAGATTAAGCTAATTCACCAAACAGTGGAAGTTTAATTCATATTTACCAGGGTTGCCAATAATGGTGGCCGGCACTGTAAGAGTTATATTTAATGTTGATTTTCATCATAAAAGGTTGAAAACTCATTTTATTTTAATATTTATTTGTATTTACAAAATATACGCAATTTCTCATCCATCTGAATGAAAAAACTGAAATGCTAAATTTTTAGTTTTCACTATTTGGACATACTAGTCTATATAGTTTTTTTTTAATACTTTTCTGGTGAAATACAATTTTTCAATTGAAATGGTTGAAACCTCATTTTCTTTTTTTATTTCTTTATATTGATAAACACTTACATTATTTTACATTGATTTACATTATTTTTCATCCATCTGAATTTTTAAAAACTGAAAATATATATTTTTTAACTTTTTACATTTTCGACATAATAATACAATCTTATGTTTTTTACAAATTTTCTGGTGAAATACATTTTTGAAAACTAATTTTTTAGTATTTATTTCTTTATATTTATAAAATATACATTATTTCTTGTCAATCTAAATAGGAAAAACTATTTAATAAATCTTGTTTAACGTTCCCCTTTCTACTGCAATGCAGAGAAAAACACTTGAGATTGCTTCTTGTAATTTCATCTTTTAGAAATTTGACTACAATCACTTATTTTTTTACCATAGCATGTATATCACAATATTCTACCTCATCATTCTCTCCAGACTGTTGATTAAACATTTTAAACTCTCCCTTTTCTGTCAGATACTGTCATAAGAAATTTATTCAGCCTCATTATTTTTAATGAGCTTATTATTCACTTATATGACTTTTTGAGTCTTGAATTTGGAACAAATGCATGCTAGTAATTCACCACATGGTATTCAAGTAACCATGAAAAGCAGATTAATTTAAGAAAAAGCTAATATATGAGCAAAATGAATAACAATTTCAAATTGTCTGTTACATGTGTGGTTCTTGAGATGCATTCTGCTGATTTCCCACAAGGTGTCTCTGTAACCAATACATTTAGATTATCAGGTACTAATTAATATTTCACAACAAGTCTCAATCATTTAAATTTCATTATCAGCTCCCAATCTATTCATATCCTGACGTATAAGTAGAGGTTAGTTAGGCTAAGAATGGAAACCTATCTCAGCGATATCTGTAAGCCTCGGACAAACAGTAAAAATCTACAAGAGAAAACCTGCTGACCACATTACAACTGATATTGCAAATTATAGAAAGACATCCCTGATCAGAGGTATTTCAAACCCAAACAAGTTGTGGCTTGTGACAGTGGATTGGAAATATATGTGCTTAAACTGTGACAGTGCCAATGAATAATTATATATGTTAATGCCATATTGGCGTTGTACACATAATTACTATATCATTTAGTTAAACCAATTAACGATAAGAAGAGAAAACAAATAATATTGGACAGGAACATAAGGCATTGTGAGTGCTGTGTGGATTAGCATTGTGCTCCAGATGATAATAGGAGCATGTGTGCCAGATCTTGCTCCCCCTCAAACTAGAAAATACAAATTAATTCCTTTGTTGTGCAGTGTGTGTGTTTAATATCTGTATTCAGCACCACTGGAGTGTGAAGGGCTGTGGTCTATCTCCAACTCATACTGTTAAGAAATGGGGGGCATCATTTTGTGTCAACCGCCATACTCTCCAGTTCATGAGCTGCACTGCATTAGAGCAGAAAATAACTTTTCCATACACCCATAACAATAAAATATGTAGCATGAAGCACGTTGGTTTTGTTTCTTAAGCGTCATACAATTAGCAGGTATGTTTGAGTCATATTCCGTATGCTCCGATATGCAAATGCTTGGTGCTCATGTTTTGTTGGCAGTTTGCATAGTTAATACATTTTGATCAGTCAGCCAATGATCTGTCTTAAACCCAAAAATATACATATATTTAAAATACTCAGGTCTAGTTTTAATAACATTATAAGTATATTCTCGCTATGTTAAGAAATTGCAGTGCATAAAAGGTTAAAGAATTTGAAAAATTAGATATTTGAAAAATATATAAAATTATAAAATTTTGCTATGACAAAATTACGTATGAATAGTTAGTTTGGTGATGATGAAATTATTTCCATTTATTATCTTATCATAGGCTTAACTTTTTTGTTATTGTTTTCCATTTTAGTCCGTTTTTAGATCTAATATTAATACATTACAGTGTAGTATAATGGTTAAGGAACTGGACTTCGATTCCCAGGTAAGACACTGCCATTGTACCCTTGAGCAAGGTACTTAACCTGAATCGCTTCAGTATATATCCAGCTGTATAAATGGATAAATGTAATAAGATGTAATAAGAAGTTGTGTAAGTCCCTCTGGATAAGAGCGTCTGCTAAATGCCTGTAATGTAATGTGATTACCGTATTTTCCTTTTCCGCAGCGCACTTAAAACTTAAAAATTTTCTCAAAAAAACAAAAAACGCCTTATGCCCGGAGCGCCGGAGCGCCTTATATATGGGGATGTTCTGGTGCTTACTGACTGATTTTGAGTTTGTTGTGTGTGTACAGGCACGTCACAATGTTTTTAGTACGACTTTGGTAAACTGGTAAACTACACTAGCGCAGCGTTTATTGTTTTTTTAGTTCCCGCGAATAGCGCGCGTGGAAATGTGAAGCCGAGCCGCACAGAACAGTGTCTGGCGCCGCGCGCGCTATGAGACAGAAGCGCGACAGAAGCCATCGCGAGCACAAAGCGAGCGTGCGAGCGCGAGCGTGGGTGAGCGAGCGAAGCAGCGACAGAGAAACATTGATGTTCTCACATTGCACATCTCACATCGGATCAATCAATGCTGGGCACTATGGGCTATTATGCTATATTGTGTATGGTGCATAATGTGTGTAGTGTAGTCGTGATGTTATCTAATCGATCGGATCGGATCGCCCCCCACGGTTCGGCACGCATGTTCGGCGGCGGATTAATTGCAAGTTTGTGACCATCATAGTTTATTAATTTTACTTTACTAGTACTTTTAAATTAAATAAAATAATCTAAAAATCTCGATGCAGAAGTGCAGAAAAAGACAATGCGTGCTGTGTTTTTTATGAAGCGCAAATTATATTTTGATTATGCAAAAAAAAAAAGCCGTTAAAAAAGCCGACTAAAAGCAGTTAAAAAATAGGCTATATATTTTAAAAAAAATAATAGGCTATTATTATATTATAATTTTTTAGGTACGGTTTTTTTTTTCAAACGGTATTTTGCTGCTTTCTTAACTAACGTACATCCCCAAAAAAGCAAGGTTGAAAAAAAAACAAAATAAGGTTATAGCTAAAAACAAACAAACGTGTTCGTCATGTCTTGGCTTTAACATAGCAGTCTTTAAACAAAACTACGCAAGCAGCCCCTGTGCAAACAGCATCGAATTAGCCAGCCTACCTACTTTTCTAGCTAAGCCTACGAATAACGTGAAAGCCTGCTTAGCAAGCTTCAGCTAGCCAGACTGTATCATAATTTATCAATGTTGTTTAAGATAAATACTTTTTATTAAACAGCATAGTTATAGCATAGCGAAGCTCCTCGTTATTTGGTGAACACACATAAAAACTTGGTTGTAAAAAAATAGGAAAAAAAAAAAAAAAAAAAGAAACAAAAAAAAAAAAATCAAAAATAGCAAAAATCGTCGCACTCGCTGCAAAATATCGCACCTTAATTATTAAATTATATATTTTTAATATTCTATATGTCATCTGAGATGTTCCTTCCATCGCCATTGTTCCCGTTGCTACCATGCATTTGCTTCTTTTTTTGCTATTTTTTATCTATTGCTATTATTGTCTTCATATGGACGTCCTAACAAGCATCGCATATTACTTGCAAAGTTTTATTTTATTTTTTTTTGATTTAATTTTTTATTTATTTTTTTTTTATTTTTTAAGATTACTTAAACATTGTTGTTTTCAAGTTTTGTTTTTGTTTAGTTCCATAAGCAAAAGTAAGTTTTTTTTAAATGTTTTTTTAAAAGATAGATTTAAAAGATTTTTTTTTTTGTTTTTTTTTTTTTGATCCGATCCGAAAAATCCGTGACGTGTGATCCGTGATACGAAACCGTCCAACCGTGTTTTTTTGTGCGTTGCACCCAATAAATGCAACTATAATACAATTGTTTACAATTATAGAACTCTTGATACAATGTTTGTTTGTTTGCACTTATTGGTCAGTTTTGTGTTGAATATAGTTGAAGTAAGATAGATATTGTAATTAACATTGCTAACACTTGTAATAATGTCACTTAATAGGTGCGTTAAACTATGTGCAAAAATTAACTAACAAAAATAATTTGAACAATTTTAAAGTATAATGGCACATTATGCTTGTACATATAAAAGGACTAAAACTGCCCACAATTATGCTAGCCTAGCATTTTGGATATATATACAACCCATAGCATATAACAATTTAATATTATTTTTTTAGAATTTATTGATTTCATACCAATTTTATAATATAGCCTTATAATAATATCTTCGCATAGCCCATGAGCACCCTAAACACTAACCATAATAAGCATTCTAAACTATAGCAAATTAATAAAGGGTAAGAAAGCAACGAGCACAAGTAGCCTATGCAATTATGGTGCTTAGTTTCAACTCGATGATCAAAAAAATAATGAAGGAAAAATTAACAAAGGCATCGACTCCAAACCCAACAAAAAACATAAACAGCTAGAATGACTATTAGCTTTTTATTAGCCTTTTAAGATTATGAAATTTTAAAAACATTTTACGATAATTTTTATATTGAATTTATTTGATTGTTCATTATCTAAGATAATCTATATTCATCATGTTAATCAATAGCATTATTAAAGCATTAGCAATTATACACTAATAGGCTTAAATTCAATTTTATAAAACCTAATCAAAAAAATGACAAATTAGAACATATGTCAAAGAAATTAGCACAGTAATTAACGTATTAGCTAAATTTAAACTAACATTAAGCAGACAACTAAATAAGTGTGTACGACATCGTCAAGTTAAGACATCGTCAAAGTAACAGGTTTTTAGTAAACGTTAACGATGACATTAGTTGTGACATTTTAGTGGCGAACACAGGACAAGCGCACAGCGACTTACACCACATATCTGCCAATGCGCACACTAACTGCGGCTAACAGCGCCAAGCTGAATGGATAAGGCCGGCTGTGTCTGGATCCTCAATCATCCGATCTTTCACGTCAACCGAATCACCAACTGAAAGCATCATCTACGAGATGATGGTAACAGCAACGTGACTGACACTGATAACTAAATGAGGGAGGACACGCTCGAGATGGATTTGACGTGGAATGAAAGACTGAGGAATTTGAGGACACTGTGGATGAGGAATGAATGAATTTTTTGTGTTGTAACTGAGTGTGATAACGAAAACAATGTTTTTTATTATTGTGAATTGTGAAATTTTTGTTGATTTTTGTGAGGAATTTTTTTTTTTTTTACGTGTGACGCTTTTTTTTTTATTTTTTTTTAAAACACGTTTTGATAACTGGTGTTTGTAACAATGAACAATTTTGACGACTTTGTGAAGACTTTTTTTAAATTTTTGCTTAATTTGACTATAGTCCGGTATTATTTTACCTTAAAGTTAAAGTTTGTAAATATATATGAAAAAATTGACAGTGCGTTAAATACGGTACATAAGCCATAAAGTTGTGTAAAAGGTTTTTTGAAAACTGTTTAAGAAGATAACTGTCAAAAGGTGAAATTGAGTCATAGCACTAGCATATCATTTCATTAAAAAATTTAAAATCTGTAATTTATTTAAAAGTAAAGTTAAAATTATTTTTATTTATTTTTATATTTCAACAGTAAAATGGCAAAATAATCCTTAAATCTACAACTAATAATCAGCAGATGGAAATTTTGAACACCATTTATCACTTAGCAAAATAATATGTATATGTAATTATTATGAAGTTCTGGCATTGACATAATTTTGATGCGAACACATCCAATTAATTACCTTCATGAATTATATCAGGGGACATGCATTACATTTCCGACCACAGCCAATGGCTATTTCCTCCATACATGATCGCAACACTGCGTGTATGGAGGAAAGTCTGTGTGCTGGACTGCTTAATGACACTGGACATCTCGGAACAGCTGGGGCTACTTTTAATCATAGCTGTATTCTACTTTAATTCACTTAATTAGTTTGATTAATGCAATGATTCTATTAAATGTCTTTATGTGATATGTTTGTTTGTGTGTGTGTTGTGCAGTGACCCTCCCTAGTGGTGTAGACCCTGGGGTCTACATCACAAACATCCTACTATACCATTTCAGAAAGCGAGGTACCATGAAAACCTGTATATCATCTTCATCAGCGCGAGTTGGGCTATTATCGGGGAAAATATGAAGTTCTTATGTTCCACCATCCTTCCGTATTTCCTAAAGGTATATCGACCACTCTACATTGTGATCTACATGAGAGCGAATCGGTTGAAGATACTGGACATTTAAATATATTTAGGAGTTGGTTACAGTTCTTCTTTAACCACCAAAACATTTTATAGTATCACAGCAACAATAAAAAACACATAAGATTCTGGATATAGGTAAATTAAACTGTTATTTTGCCTGCTCACTTATTAGAGTGAATTTCTGTCATCATAACATAATTTCCTTCTGCTATGAAAATCTCTCATGAGGCATTGAATAAAGTCATAACCTTATCTGCATTATTAAAGCCAGATACATTCTTTCTGACATTATTTTGTTATTTTCTGCCTTTTCTGCCTATATGTGGTGTACAAAGTAAGTTTCAACATGGGCAAAATCAAAAACATTTGTCTGTAGAACATTACACAATTCAAAATTGGAAGTAGTCTAGGAACTAAATACAATTGATTGACAGCCTTAATATTCAAAAAGAACAAATTCTAAGCTTTCCAAAGAGGTATAATCATTAGTCTTTAGACAGTTGGGAGCTGTGTGTGTCACAAGCATATTTAAAAACAACACGCGCCGTTAAGCGTCTGCGTCTCCGTGGTTTTGCACAAAAAAGGGCATATGCATCGCTCGTGAACTTTTATTTGTACAATGTCAAAGTCATACAATGCTGTAGTCATCCTTTGGATTCAGATTTACATCCATGACTCTTCATCTGGAGCAGCATGGATTCCATAGCTAAGTGTTGCCGTGTGTTTTATGGTGTTTTATTCATAATAGTGTAGCTAGCTAGCTAGCCACAGAAAGGCTAGCTAGGTTGTGTCATTATTGTTCATGATGTCACAGAGTTTTACATTAGTGGTGCTGAATTCAGAATTAAATTAACTGTAGTCTCCCTTATTCTGGTTTAATTTAGTTTATAGCTAGTTAGCTAGCAACCTATTAGGTATTGGCTATAACCTAAGCCTGCATAAGGCTTAATGATAAAGTATGGGGAGTTCGTGGAAAAATGTCCCTGCCTAAGGCGACTTGGATACCATATTTGTATACCATAAGTAATGACAATGGTGGTGAGCTGTGGATCTATTATGGCTAGATGTAACTCTATTGGGAATTTATACTACACTATAGTAGAAACTTTTATGTGTGGCCTAGCCCAGTGATTTTCAACCACTGTGCCGCGGCACACTAGTGTGCCGTGAGAGATCGTCAGGTGTGCCGTGGGAAATGATCTTATCCTATTAACTTCACTTAATTAGTAACACTTTTGGTTGGTGGTGTGACTCTGGATTTTTTTTATGTAAAAAATGTGCCTTGGCTCAAAAAAGGTTGAAAAACACTGGCCTAGCCATTCATTACGTTGGGTGAAACAGCATAGCTAATATAGGAACATAAATGCCGGATGACACGGCAGCTAGTCTCTAGTGTAAGAGAGTGAGTTGGTTGGAGGACCAAACATGACAGAAGGGGTTTCAGACAAGCGACCCCGGAGGGACACCAATAAAATGGAGCGAACTTCGTAGGAGGGAGAGGGAAAAACGTAAAACAGAAAAGCTCCAGCTCACAGGGAGTGCAAAAGAAGACTTAAAAGGGGAGAAAAGGAAAACGACCCAACAAATCGGGCGAACTGACTAAACATTAGTGAGAGGAAATACACAGAAAGAAAAACCTCTGCTCTCAAGAAAAAAGAATAATCTAAAGAGGTAACAGAAACAAACGATAAGGAAAACAACCCAGGAGTATCGGGCGAAACGCTCGTAGGCTAGAGCGAGAAAAATAGAACAACAGAAAAACAAACTCTAAGCTCTCACTAAACGAGAGAGAATTAGATGCTATATTATCTAAACGTACCACTATCAAGTTTCGCGTTGTTTAAGCAAAAGTAGAAACAAAGCGGTCGACAGAGAGTACAAGTTCTATACCTTACCACCCTGAATGTTAAGCAAATTAACATGGAAGCGTTGAATCCGGAAGACGCAAAGTATAAATAGCCGGCGGAAACAACAAACAGGGGAAAACACTAAGTGCCGAAGTGAAACGAAAACCCGGGCGTGGAACACGCTAAATCTGAAAGTGCCTAAAGCAAGTAAAAGGAACGAACACCCGCAGATATAAGGGAAAGCAGGGACAACCCATGACAAGTTGTCCCTTACAGTAATAAATTGGGCTGGCATATGTTTACATAGAAGATCAGTAGTTGTAATAGTTATAGTAATTCATATGATGCAGTAAATTGTGTGCATGTTCTCATACATTGTTAGTCTGACTGGTTGGTAATAAATTACCTTTTATGATGAGAACGAGGCTGTGTTGAACATTTTTGGCACTGGAAACTAAACTGCGACGAATAAATTGATTATTTAAGGATCATTCCCCTCATTAATTGCCTCCTCATAGGACATAATAATGTGCTTCAAATGGACACCGACGCTGTGCTCTTGTTTGGACTGCTTTGGATAGCGTGGATAGCTTTGGATAGCTTGGATACTTTGCATATGTTTCGATGGGTTTGGAAAGGTTTGAGTATGTTTTTGGACACATAAAACATCTTCCTAATCTTTTTGCAAAAGTTGGAAATCTAATAATGTGTATATTAATAATATAATTAAATATATACTTCCAATGAAAAAAAAAAGTTGCTGAAAAAATGAAAAGATTCTGAAGTTAATGTATACTTTGATTGCACAATTCATTTTTTTGTTTTTTTTTTTGGAAAAAAGTACACACAAAATATTCTCATAGGATTTGAGCAGTAATACATATCACTTTCATATTTTGTACACATGCAGACAGGAGGTTTTCAAATGAGAAAATGCTTTTAAGTTTAACCTTATTCACATATTTGACTCTCAGGTGTTCACTGTAAACTAGAGTGGTGGAACTTGAAAATTCACCGGGGGTTGTGCGTTCACTGCCCATAATTTTACATCTGAGTTATAAAAATAATTACATTTAAGGCATGTTAGGAACCGGCTTTTTTCCAATTATCCAAGTCAGGACAATGCAGTAACTCACTCAACACGACAAACACTTTACTAGAATAAGTAAAAGTTTATTGCAAATCACATCGGCCAGCGGGAAGATCACCAAGACACAGAACAAATTGCGGTCCAGCATCAATGCACTGGTCATCTAGCCAAGCTTATATACCCTCGGAGGCCTTGAGTTTGACGCAAATGTTTACATTATCTGTGAGAGCATGTCTCCCAAATGTTCACAAACATAATTTTGTTCATCAACAGCCCATGCCATTAGTCATGCCCGATAACTTATGGCAGCTAGATGTTCAGTCAGGGAGGCCTGTTCAAAGATTACCTTCACCTGCTACACCAAATCATTGATCAACAAACACACACACATGCATAATTACTCTTATAGGACAAAACTCAGAACCCATCAGTCCCCCATTTTGAATTGGTGATGAGGTACCTTCTTCCTCACCCACCCACATAAAAAAAACATAAAAACAGACCCTACATGGTCCTAAAAGCTATTTCCAAATGGGCGTGGCATGACTTAGTGGTGTTGGTGGTGATGTCAGGAGCAACTAAGATAAAAACAGAAGAGCCAGAAGGGTTAATGAAGTAAGCATGCAAAGTTGCTGCGAAACACCGAAAGGACCCGCCCCACACCAAGTGGGGGAGTTTGCCTGCACTGCTATAGCTCCATTCAATTTTGATAATGTCACGAACCAAACACGGGCTGAACCCAAATGCATGACCAAGAGACAGGGAAACAGGAATGGGTGTTTATTAGGAGCTTTGGGGTAGTCCCAAGCTCAACACAAACTTAACAACAAGTCAAAGAGTGTCCAGGAAGTAGCGAACTGCTCCAAACCGGAGCTGGGCTTGTACTGGGCCAGGAGGCCCACACTGGAACCGGATCACGGGAACGAAGGTTTGTTCCGAACCGGAACTGGACTTGATCTGGACCGGAAGATCCAACAGGAACTGGATCACGGGAATGAAGGATTGGTTCCGAACCGGAACTGGACTTGATCTGGACCGGGAGGTCCAACAGGAACTGGATCACGGGAACGAAGATTTTGTTCCGAACCGGAACTGGACTTGATCTGGACCGGGGGGTCCAACAGGAACTGGATCACGGGAACGAAGGTTTTGTTCCGAACCGGAACTGGACTTGATCTGGACCGGGAGGTCCAACAGGAACTGGATCACGGGAACAAGGTCTTGTTCCGAACCGGAACTGGACTTGATCTGGACCGGGAGGTCCAACAGGAACTGGATCACAGGAACGGACTCTGGACCGGAGGGTCCAACAGGAACTGGGCTGGAGGCAGAGAATCCAACTGCGCAGGCAACGTTAGTCTTGGCGGGGGTATCGCAACACATACAGGGAGACTGGACTGCTACAGGCTGGATCCAAGTGGCACACTGGTCTAGGAACCAAGGAGGTAGATCGGGGGAACCCACAGCAGAGTTTTAGTGAAAACAGCACCAACATACAGGAGACCATGACACGCACGAACAACGTTAACGAACTGGTGCCGAATAGCAGCCAGCGAGAGGTATAAGTAGGGGAGTGAAATTGAAACCAATAACCAAAAGCATGAGGAATGTAACCGAGGGTGATTGACTAATTGACTGGTGCGGAATGCATGCAGGAAGGGGGAAAGGAGATAGGTTGAACCTAAAGTGAGGGAACAGAGAGAATCAGACAGAAGGGACACGCCCAGCCTGTAGCGACAGGGAAAACACGGACACAGGGAATCCATCATGACACGGGAGGAAGGGGAAAACATGGAGAACGGACAGGAAGGGAGCGGAACGTTACAGTACCCCCCCCTCAAAGAACGCCACCTGGCGTATCCGGAGGCCTAGTCTTGTCCGGGAACTGCTTGTGAAAGTCCGAGATGAGAGAGTGGTCCAGAATGAGGCTCTTGTGGAGCCAGGACCGCTCCTCCGGGCCATAACCCTCCCAATCGACCAGGTATTGGAAGCCCCGGCCCTTGCGGCGAATGTCGAGTATGCGACTCACCGTGTAGGCCGGGGCGTGGTCGATGATCCGGGGCGGGGGTGGAGTGACCGCCGGGGCACTGAGGGGGCTGGAGGCGACAGGCTTTATTTGGCTCACGTGGAAAACGGGGTGGACCTTAAGGGAAACAGGAAGGGAGAGTTTAACAGAAACGGGGTTGACCAGGCAAACAATGGGGAAGGGACCAATAAACCGGGGTTGAAGTTTCTTGGATGACGTGGGGAGGGGAATATTGGCTGTGGACAGCCAGACCTGCTGACCGGCCCTGTACTGAGGGGCTGCGGTCCTGTGAAGGTCCGCCAGACGCTGGGTACGGGAGTTTGAGCGAAGGAGTGCGGTGCGTGTGAGTTTCCACGTCCGCTTGCATCTCAGGAAGTGGGACTTGACGGTGGGAACTGCCACCTCGGCTTCCTGGGCCGGGAGGAGGGGAGGTTGGTACCCCAATGAGCACTCGAAGGGCGACATCCCCGTGGATGCGCACTTCAGGGAGTTATGCGCATACTCCACCCAAGGGAGGAAACGGCTCCAGGAAGCGGGGTTGCGAGCAGTAATGCACCGCAGGGCGGCCCCCAGGTCCTGGTTCGCCCTCTCCGCCTGGCCGTTAGTCTGGGGATGGAACCCCGACGACAGACTAGCCGACGCACCCAGGGCCACACAGAACGCCTTCCACACCTGGGAGGAGAATTGGGGCCCACGGTCCGATACGATGTCGGATGGGATCCCGTGCAGCCTGACAACGTGCAGCACCAGGAGCTCCGCTGTTTCGAGGGCGGAAGGGAGCTTGGGAAGAGGGATAAAGTGAACCGCCTTGGAGAACCGGTCCACAATAGTCAGGATGGTGGTGTTGCCCTCTGACAATGGTAGCCCGGTGACGAAGTCTACCCCAATGTGACTCCAAGGACGGCCCGGGACAGGGAGGGGGTGGAGAAGCCCGGAGGGAGGCTGGTGGGATGCCTTGCTCCTGGCGCAAACGGGGCAGGCTAGGACAAACGCACGGGTATCCCCCTTGAGGGTGGGCCACCAAAAGCTCCTCCTGACCAGGGCGATGGTTCTGGCAACCCCTGGGTGACAAGCCAGACAGGAGGCGTGAACCCATTCCAGAACCTGGGGACGGACAGAGTCGGGCACAAACAGAGAGGGGTTAGGGTTATTGCGGGGATCCGGTTGGGAGGCCTGGGCGGCCTTCACGACTTCTTCGATCTCCCAGGACACCGCAGCCACAATACAGGAAGTGGGTATAATGGGCTCCGGGTCAGCAGGACTGGAGGGGGGGGAAAAAATGCGGGACAAGGCATCAGCCTTGGTGTTACGAGAGCCAGGGCGGAAGGTTACTGAAAAATTAAAACGGGCAAAAAACAGCGACCACCTAGCCTGACGGGCGTTAAGCCTCTTGGCGGACCTAATATAAATTAAATTATGGTGGTCCGTGAGGACAATAAATGGGTTACCTGCCCCCTCCAGCCAATGACGCCATTCCTCCAGTGCCAGCTTTATCGCTAGGAGTTCCCGGTCCCCGACATCATAATTGCGCTCAGCGGAGGACAGTCTCCGGGAGAAGAAGGCACAGGGATGGAGCTTGCTGTCCAAGGCGGCACGCTGAGACAGAATGGCCCCCACCCCGGTGTCGGAGGCATCAACCTCCACAGTAAACTGACGGGTGGTGTCGGGGTGACAGAGAATGGGGGCAGTGGAAAATCGGGCCTTGAGTTGTTCGAAGGCCCGTTGAGCCTCGGGATTCCAGCAATAGGGAATGGACGTGGAGGTGAGTTTGGTAAGTGGGGCAGCAATGACACTGTAATTGCGGATGAACCGACGATAAAAATTGGCGAACCCGAGGAACTGTTGGAGGTGCTTACGTGAGGATGGTTGGGGCCATTCTGTCACCGCCTTGACTTTGGTAGGGTCCGCCCGGATACTGCCCTTCTCGATAATGAAGCCGAGGAACGGGACAGACGAGACGTGGAACGAGCACTTCTCGGCTTTCACGAAGAGCTGGTTCTCCAGTAGCCGCTGGAGAACCTCCCGGACGTGGAGAACGTGTTCCTGGGGGGATTTGGAAAAAATGAGGATGTCATCTATATAAACAAAAACACTTTTGCCCGACAGGTCACGCAGGACATCATTCACCATCCCCTGGAAGACTGCTGGGGCATTAGTGAGGCCGAACGGGACCACCAGGTACTCGTAGTGGCCCAACGGGGTGTTGAATGCAGTCTTCCACTCGTCCCCCTCGCGTATACGCACCAGGTGGTACGCGTTACGGAGGTCGAGTTTGGTGAAGATGACTGCCTGGGAGAGGGGTTCAAAGGCAGTGTTAATGAGGGGAAGAGGATATTTATTACGGACCGTAACCTCATTGAGGCCCCGGTAGTCGATGCAGGGCCGCAATGAGCCGTCCTTCTTCCCAACGAAGAAGAACCCTGCACCAACCGGGGATGAGGAGGGACGGATTATGCCTGACGCAAGTGACTCGTGGATGTAGGTTTCCATGGCCAGCTTCTCCGGCCCCGACAGGCTGTAGAGGCGACCAGATGGAAGCTTGGCTCCCGCCAGCAGGTCGATGCAACAGTCGTAGGGTCTGTGAGGAGGCAAAGACAGAGCACGTGACTTGGAAAATACTTGCGACAGGTCATGATAATGGTTGGGAACATTGGCTAGGTCGGGTACAGGAGGGATAGGTCTGTTGCTCGTGGCCCCCGGGGGGGGTAGAGCAGAGCGGAGACAGTTGGCTAGGCAGTGACCGCTCCATGCCAGGATGCGACCGGCTAGCCAATCGATGTGTGGGTTGTGGAGGCGCAGCCAGGTCTGTCCCAGGACCATGGAGGACTGTTTGGAGTGAATCAGTAGGAGTTGGATCGTCTCCCGATGATTGCCAGAAACAAGGAGCTGTAGGGGAACGGTGGAGTGGGTAACTAACCCCAGACTCCTACCGTCCAGGGCGTGAGCAGTGATGGGGTTGGGTAAGGCCTCCGTGGGGATCCCGTACCTCTTGACAAAGGTGATATCAATGAAACTGGAATCGGCCCCGGAGTCGATTAGGGCAAATGTAGAGGCGGTGTTGTCCCTCCACAGGAGAGTGACCTTGAATTCAAGGCGGTTCTGGGCCGCATGGTTTGGGATGATGGAGCTCGTCAGTACACCCAGTCTTACTGGTGAGCCCCTTTCCTTTGGGCGGATGGGACAAGAAGCTATTTGGTGGCCTGTCTTGCCACAGTAGAAACAGGACTGGGTGCGGAAACGGCGTTGGCGCTCCTCGGCGTCCACCGTGATCTTGCCCAGTTGCATGGGCTCCTCCTCGGGAGACAAAGCGACGACTTTCGGTCCCTGGACGGGAGAGGGTTGGCGAGCCCGGGAAGGGGCATAGGGCGGAAGACGGGAGGGATTCTTCTCTCGCTCACGGGCCCGGGTTCTGAGACGGTTATCAATGGCTATAGCCAAACTGATGAGGCCATTGAGCGAGTTAGCCTCCTCCCGAGTAGCTAGCTGGTCCTTCAGCTCTTCACTGAGAGCCTGACGAAAGGCCCCCTGAAGGGAGGTGTCGTTCCATCCCGCCTCAGCAGCGAGGGTGCGGAACTGGATAGCCATCTCCGCTACGCTGCGGCTGCCCTGCCGGACCTGTAGGAGGCGCTGGGTAGCGTCTAGACCGCAGATCGGGTGGTCAAAGACGCGCCGCATCTCCGCGGTGAAGAGGGCGAAGTTGTTGCACGTAGGAGCCTGACTGTCCCAAATAGCTGTGGCCCACTCCAGGGCACTGCCTCCCAGGCTGCTCATGACAAAGGCGATTCTGCATGGGTCGGAGGCGAAGGAAGTGGGCTGCATGCGAAAAACAATGTCGCACTTCATTAAAAATTCACGGCACCTCCCCAGCCCCCCGCGGTATAATTCGGGGTGTTGAACTCTGGGCTCCCGGCCAGGAGAGGGGACCGGAACCTCGGGAGACAGTTCGGGTGTTGGGCCCACAGGGATCCGAGGAAGAGGCAGGTGAGGCGCTAGTTGAGCAACCTGCTCCGTAAGCCTCCCCAGCACTTCCAACACGTCGTCCATCCGGTGGCCCTGTTGGTCGCTGACCGCGGAT
The DNA here is from genome assembly GCA_022702515.1 of Ilyophis sp. 1 JC-2022. Taxonomy (NCBI): domain Eukaryota; kingdom Metazoa; phylum Chordata; class Actinopteri; order Anguilliformes; family Synaphobranchidae; genus Ilyophis; species Ilyophis sp. 1 JC-2022. The sequence continues at coordinate 94,516,439 of CM040396.1, read as the reverse complement.
TGGGTGCGGAAGGCGTGGCGGATCCGCTCGAGGTCGGCTGGGTCCATGTTTTAAGACCAGTTCGTTCTGTCACGAACCAAACACGGGCTGAACCCAAATGCACGACCAAGAGACAGGGAAACAGGAATGGGTGTTTATTAGGAGCTTTGGGGTAGTCCCAAGCTCAACACAAACTTAACAACAAGTCAAAGAGTGTCCAGGAAGTAGCGAACTGCTCCAAACCGGAGCTGGGCTTGTACTGGGCCAGGAGGCCCACACTGGAACCGGATCACGGGAACGAAGGTTTGTTCCGAACCGGAACTGGACTTGATCTGGACCGGAAGATCCAACAGGAACTGGATCACGGGAATGAAGGATTGGTTCCGAACCGGAACTGGACTTGATCTGGACCGGGAGGTCCAACAGGAACTGGATCACGGGAACGAAGATTTTGTTCCGAACCGGAACTGGACTTGATCTGGACCGGGGGGTCCAACAGGAACTGGATCACGGGAACGAAGGTTTTGTTCCGAACCGGAACTGGACTTGATCTGGACCGGGAGGTCCAACAGGAACTGGATCACGGGAACAAGGTCTTGTTCCGAACCGGAACTGGACTTGATCTGGACCGGGAGGTCCAACAGGAACTGGATCACAGGAACGGACTCTGGACCGGAGGGTCCAACAGGAACTGGGCTGGAGGCAGAGAATCCAACTGCGCAGGCAACGTTAGTCTTGGCGGGGGTATCGCAACACATACAGGGAGACTGGACTGCTACAGGCTGGATCCAAGTGGCACACTGGTCTAGGAACCAAGGAGGTAGATCGGGGGAACCCACAGCAGAGTTTTAGTGAAAACAGCACCAACATACAGGAGACCATGACACGCACGAACAACGTTAACGAACTGGTGCCGAATAGCAGCCAGCGAGAGGTATAAGTAGGGGAGTGAAATTGAAACCAATAACCAAAAGCATGAGGAATGTAACCGAGGGTGATTGACTAATTGACTGGTGCGGAATGCATGCAGGAAGGGGGAAAGGAGATAGGTTGAACCTAAAGTGAGGGAACAGAGAGAATCAGACAGAAGGGACACGCCCAGCCTGTAGCGACAGGGAAAACACGGACACAGGGAATCCATCATGACACGGGAGGAAGGGGAAAACATGGAGAACGGACAGGAAGGGAGCGGAACGTTACAGATAATCCTTTAACTTCTACATCAGGTCCCAGTGATGATGACAGGGCTTGTCCTGATTCTCGGGGAGCATTGCACAGCACCCATCCCCCTACCTTGAAATACTGCTCCTGGGAGAAAGCTATTTGTTTATGGCTGTCAATGATGACGTATTGAACATTGTGGATCCTTCTGGCAAAGCCGTATTACTGATAGGGACCTCTCCCCAGCCTTCACCCATAATGTAATTTTCCGGTTATCCAGAACTGCAGTTCTCACCCAGCTCTGCATCTGGGATAAAGTTTTGTTCGGGTTAGTCGGTCCTGATCTCGTGGAGAGAAGCACAGCTGGTTGCTGGGTCACCCAATCCTTCCCTGCAGCAGAGAACAATTGTTTAGTTAGTTTGTTTTTCAGTGTTCGGTTAGCCCTCTCGACTATCCTGCTGCCCTCTGGGTGATACACACAGTGGAACCTTTGTTTGATCCCCAATGCTTTGCACACATTTTCTATCCACAACCAATTCTCTGCTTGTGTTTCTAGATGCTGAAGCAGCATTATCTCTCCCTCTATTTCGTTCTGTTCCTTTGGTGTGTGCCCTCACCTTTTAACGCTACTACCAGTTTTGGTGCCTGTATAGCTTTATGAATTTTCTCCACGACTCCCCCATTTTGAATTGGGGAACGCCCCTATTCGCCCACAAACCTACATAATTGTGTACTACCCCAAACGCGTAGTGTGAATCAGTGTAAATGTTTACATTATACATTATATGATTCTGCTGCTTCATATAATTCTGCTACTTATGCACACTGTCCTGTTAGCTGACCCTGCCTCACCAGTGCCCCGTCCTGTGTACACACTGCCCACCCTGTGTGGCGTTTCCCGTCAACATTAAAGAAGATCTGCCCATGTACAGAACAAATGCCCCTGCTATTGGTGTTTCCATTATTTTAAAGGTGTTACCTGGTTCAATTTCAATACCATCACCGTCTGGGAATGGTAGCTGGCACGGTTCAGATGGACTGATGGCATAAGCAAGTACATTTCTCAGAGGGTCCGCCGAGCCACGTGGACCACAGACAATTTATTTTCTTGACAAAACAGCAAGAACAGCGTGAGGCACAATCATTTCCGCTTCTTGAGTTCCTATCAGTGGCCGTGCTTTCTACCACTTGCAAACACTGAGGTATTTTCTGAGCTACTGCCTCCAATTCAGATATAAAATAGACAACCGGACTGCCGGTCCCCATGCTTCTGTGTAATCACTGCCCACATATGACCTCCCACTATTAAACAGTGTAAAAGTAAAGCAGATCCCCAACCCTGGGCTGCACACAGCTTTTTAACACATCCTCACAATTCAGCGGCCACTCAATTACATCATGGGATCCCCTGCCCCCTTCAACAAATCATTCAGTGGTTGTACACACAGTATTCTGAACAAAAGTTAAAGCACCCCATAATCTTAAGAACCCCCTCTGATGGGGTTTAGCTGATTACTAGTGCTTATTGCCTTAGTATGGTTTACAGTCCCCCCCCTGTGAACTTACATATCCCAAGTATGTAACTTCCTACTGTGCAATTTGTGCCCACTTGTGGAGCTCCTTGTCAGGAGATGAGATAAGCAAATCACTAACATACTGAACCACTCTGATTCTAGTCCTGGGCATTGAACCAACACATTGGCTAATGCTCTATGAAACAGCGTAGGCGAGCTGTGGAATCCCTGACTTATTATAGAAATATTAAGTATATTGCTTCTCACCTATAGTAAAAGCAAACCAAAACTGGTTATCTGTATCCACCAGAACAAAAACCATTGGACACATCAAAAACCGTAAATACTTTATGTTCACTTGGAAGAGAGAATTGTATTCTGCTACAATTGGACTTAATCTCTCAGCATGCATATTTATTTGTATTTAAAAAAATTTTGCAACTAAAAATATGCGTGGGAGGGGCCCTTGCCCTCCACTTCACCCAGCTTAAACACTGAAGTTTCATCGACTCCTCTCCTTAGCTAAAATAATGTTTCAACAATGTTTCTTTATCAATTATTTTGCATACGCTGCTTAATTACAGCACAGCCTACTATCATTATGGTTTACTGCTGTATATACCTCAAGTATCTATTTTGTCTAATCCATTTTACACATACAGAAGTAAACCCAGTTACATAGTAGCAGTAGATTCAGTTAGAATTGAACAGCTTTTCACAAACGCAGGCGCGGGTGTTCAAACACTTTAGCATGCATTTCAAAACTTAGTCATGTATTTCACGCCATGTATACTTTGCCTTATGCGGGAATACGGGATTTGCCCTATCTGCTTCGCTATATCGAGGCATCACAGTCCTCAATGCTAAGTCCCTCATCTCTTGGCAAAACATATTACCCACTATCCCCCTTGCCTTTTCGGCTCAGCATGCCTGCCATATTCAGAAATTCAGTTTGCAAACACAAAGAAGTTAGTAGGATTTTAGTTCTCCTTTTTCTCACACACACTCACACAAGTCTGCCTGCCCTCCTCCTTTGTGACCACCTTTATTATCAGCAAGTATGGGGATGACTGCGTTTGTGCACACGGTTCTTTGTGTTTTACTTCAAAAAGGTTTTTTTTTAGTTCCTGTTATTTATTCAGGCTCTGTGCTTATCTACAACACAAGATGACTAAGAAGAATGCAGCGGACTTCAAGCTCTCAGAATCACAGGGACACACATCCTACACGTGCATGTACACAAATACATATATCTGCGCAGATATCACACCAATGGCCTTTATGCCTGACGTCAATTAGCCAATCTAAAATTAGCCTTCTCGAGAAATATATGCCTCAATGCACTCATCAGCCACCTGGGAAATGACACTCCAGTGTCACACTAGCTTTCCAAATGTGACGTTCCCAACATGTCTTGACCACACTGTTCCTTTTTTACAAAACAAGATTTAAGAGTCACCTCTAGAAATTGGTTCAAGGATAATCAACACCTAATGAGGCTGGTAAGTTTTGTATAAAACCAATTGTACTCACCCTCTCATTGATTCCGTTGATCCAAATTAGAAGTTTCAGAATCCCATCCTCGTCGCCAAATTGTTAGGACAATGTCAGGACAATGTCAGGACAATGCAGGAACTGACTCAACACAACAAACACTTTACTAGAGTAAGTTAAATTTTATTGCAAATCACACCGGCCAGCCGGAAGATCATCAAGACACAGCATAAATTGCGGTCCAGCAACCATCGACAATTTTGTTCATCAACAACCCACGCCATTAGTCATACCCGATAACTTATGGCAGCTAGATGTGCAGTCAGGGAGGACAGAGGCCTGTTCAAAGATCACCCTCACCTGCTACACCAAATCATTGATCAACATAGAACACATGCATAATTACTCTTATAGAACAGAACCAGACGTGTAAAATCCAGGTTCAGAAAGTAAAGGTCCTCCCCAGGATTTTGTTCCAGTCACCTGGATTTGTTAATTAGTACAGGTCTTCAGTGAAATCAGCTGGCTGTGTTGATGGGTGGAAGAAACACATGGCAGGACTTTTAATTTCTGACCCCTGGATTTTACACCTCTGGCACAGAACCCATCAGGCATGATAATGGACGGTACTAGGGTCTTTTTTAATGTAAGCCATTATTGGTGCTTGTATTACATTGATATCTGGAGTTATAAAGCTTTAAACAGAATGGTAAGCCTCTGCGCAAAAGGGTTAATAAGCACCTTCACAATTCCACTGTCATTAGAATTGGGTTTATATCTGAGGGGTAAAATCCAGGGGTCAGAAAGTAAAGGTTCTGCCATGTGTTTCTTCCACCCATGACCTCAGCCAGCTGATTTCACTAATTAGTTCTACCTCCTGGCTGAAGAATTGTGCTAATCAGCAAATCCAGGAGATTGGACCAAAATACGGGAGAGGACTTTTACGTTCCGAACCTGGATTTTACACCACTGGTTTATAGTCAAAGAGATAATGTGTTACCAATAGGATCAGTGTGAGAAAAGTATGTGATCTGCTGTCATTCTCATCAACATCAGCCACTCTGCCACATTTACATGGGTTTCACATAAACAATGTAATAAGCAAAAATTCCTAAATTTATATTTCAGGTCATACAAACTATAATCACATTTTATTTTGCTAAACATAAAAAGTTTTTTTGCAGCATTAAAAACATTAATAACAGTCACATTAGCAGGCCATATCTGCTCTATCATACCCTAAAAGTGAATAACTTTTTCATTAAGTTATTTTTATACAAATATTATTTATTTTCTCAAAGCAGTGTAATATTACATCATTATATTTCTGATGAATAGAGTCCGAAATAATACGTTTATCTTGTTTAACTTGTGTGAGCTAAGATAGCCAATATTGCTCATTTGTTTTATAGGCATTGCTTTGTTTGTTTGCAAATATATGGCCTATTAATAACTAAAATAACTATTCATTGAATTCAGCTGCTATAATGTCGCTAGTGCTCTTACATTATAAACAACTACACACTATTTTTTGGCTTATATTATTAAAAAATGTCATAATTGTATTAGCTCTTGATACATAATTAAAACAATCAGTTCTTGTTGGTAACGTCCTCAGACCTTTGGTATGCAGTTATAACACATTCTTGCAAATTGGGACAAAACCTTTGATAGATTAAAGTGTTGGCTATTAAACCCTGCAAAGGGGCCATCTCCCAGTGATGAAATTTTTGTCGGGCCGTGCATTGCAAGCATAGTGGAACTGACACACTGACTGACTGTGTGACTAAGTGACTGACTCCGACCATCTTGTTGAAAGCCGTGCGAGAAATGGCCTGAAGACCTACAGAGTAAAGGGTGGTAAGCGTTCTTATACAGTTCTGTGCTTTGATTACAAGCACTCGTAACATTTTTTATATATGCGGACAGACCAGAGGTGAGATATCTTCGTTTAATTTCCGACGCTGCCGTTAATTAGCGGCCATTGATTACAAGCACTCGCAGAAGACCTCGTGAACAGAGGCTACACTGCAAGATGCAAACCGCTAGTTAGCCGCAAAAACTGGATGGCCAGGTTACAGTTTGCTAAGAAGTACCCTAAATAATTTTTGGAGTTCTGGAAAAAGGTCTTGTGGACAGAAGAGGCCAAGAAAGTGCTGTCATCTCCACATGGTAAAACCAAAATTAATAAAAAGATCCTTCAGTAAAAGCCGAGAATCTGCACTTTAACCACATACAAATAGTTTGTATATATATATATATATTAACACACACACATACACACACAAGAACAAAGCCAGGACCAGCTTCCATGACAAAGGTGAAGGCCTGTTTCTGAAGTCCATTGCTAGGAGACCAGGGCAAACTCCTCCCTCAGCTTTGGCTCTATAAAGGCTGTCAGCGTGCCGCAGCGCTGAAAATCCGCACTAAAATCCTCACTGTCCTCATACAGTCTCACACTTCTTTCTTAACACTGTTCCAGAGTGCCAGCGATTTCACTCTGAACATAATGCAGGCTTCATACCTGAACAGCCGGGCAGAGAGTCACTTCAGCCCCTCGCTGGAGTGTGAACTGGACAGCATGGGGGGCGATGGCGTAGTGAACCTGGGGTACAGCCGCTCCCCCCCTCTCTCGCCCCTAAGCACCATCTACAACCCAAAGCCTGCTCTGGCAAACCCCTATGACAGCGCATGTAAGCTGGACCTGCCTGTTTCTGTGACTGCTGAGTCTAAGATACCCAGCCACCACCAGGGAAAACCATCCTCTGGGTGCTGTTCTTTCATCGGCCGGGCAGTGCGCGGTAAGAATGCGACATTTATTCATATGTACAGTGATGAAATACATGCTGAGAATAAAATGCTTGAGTTCAAATACTGGGAAAAGTGAATGAATTTACTTTCAAGTTACAGTATGAAAATTCAGGCCGTACTTGTTACTCACTGTGGGGTTTTGTACCTTGAGTTTGCAATACTGTGAGTGAAAAAATATTATCAAAGGGACAGAAAAAAATTGTATTCCGTATTTTCAAACATGTTAATCCTATTTCAGAAGATATTCAGGACAACTTGTCGTGTAACTTACCTGGTATAACAATGAAACTTGTCATAACCAAATGTATATACAGAAATTAAAGTTGATTAATGAATGCATTCATTTACTTTAATTTCTGCATATAAATCTGTTCATAAGTAGAAATGTTTTTTTGTGAAAAAAATTTACTTTGTTATAACAAGTTTATATTATTATTGAAAAAAAATGTATTGCTCTCCCATAAGCATGGATTCAATCAGAATTTGCCCTTAACTTTCACTTCAAATTAATTCCAGTGTTTTCCAATGCAAACAATTTTCTTTCATATGGTGAACTCACCAACATTTGGGAAGAAAAAACTTGTATTTAATAATTTTAAAAAAGGTAAGGCACAAATGAAATAACCCCAGACCGTTTTTTGTTGTTGTTCATAATGACGCTTGTTCACTCATTGGCCTTGGGGTTTGGGAAAATCAACTTGGATGATTATATAGAAATCTATATATGCGTTTTTATTTAAAGGGGATTCTTTGTGCTTGTGACAGGACTATGGGGCACCACACTGACGGAGGACACAGCAGAAAACCGGGAGATGTTTATGAGGACTACTCTAAGAGAGCTGATGGTCTACATCATCTTCCTCACAGACATATGTCTATGTAAGTAAAGCCTCTGAACAAATCTACAATTGCGTGGATTATTGTGTAGTGAGTGATCAGTTATGGAAGTACAAGCGCATAATGCTGTACAGCAGTTAAAGCAGCCAAATAACATCTGCCGACGATGCTTGTGAAATTTGGTTTAGCTCACATAAACACAATGACGTAAATGTGCATGTGTTTTCTTAAAAAATAACATTGGCATTATCTCTTGATTTATTATTTGCTCTATATCTGGATATTACTGCCTTTGGCGGTGTCAAATGACATCCTCCGCCCTCCATAGAAGAGGTATAAAAAGCATTGCATTGTGTAGCAGAACACTAAGGCTGAATGGAAGACAAACAGACTTGTTCTGCTTTAGGCTGATAACAGTAGGCCGGCATCTCTCTCCTTTCCCCTCATCCTGGCTGGATTTACCATTGTTTGCGTAAGCTTTTGTGTGAGTCCTCCTGCTTGTTTCGAAACAAACTGCCAGGACTGCTCGTGCCTGGTTTTATTGCCTATATCTGTCACTATGTGACACGTCCTGAATGAAGCCAACATTTGGCATTTCTTATCTCCCTCCTCAGCCTGGCTACCACTACATGCGTAGGTAAAGTCTGATTAACGGTCTTCACAAAGCCATTCAAAAGTTACTATGTGTTTTATAAATTACACCAAAGGTACAAGGTCTGACATATTGTTGTTTGCACTTATATTTAACTTAATTTGTATTAACACTGTGGATATGTAAATCAATTTTTATTTTTCTCAGTACACTGAGACCTGGTAAAATGTGGATGTTTCTCTTTCAGTGACGTATGGCATGACCAGCTCGAACGCCTACTATTACAATAAAGCTATGACTGATCTGTTTGTGAACACACCCAGTGAGAATGGCATTAAATTTCAGTCCATTAGTAGCATGGGAGATCTCTGGGATGTAAGTATCATGTTTCTACTGATTCAGGGATGATGATGATGATGATGATGATGATGATGATGAGGATGATGATGATGATGATGAGGATGAGGATGAGGATGATGATGATAAAGATGATGAGGATGATGAGTATATACAGGCTTCTAGCAGCTAGATTTTTAAACAGCCCATTTATGGACAAAGTGATTTTCTACGAGATTACATAAACATACACAAGAAGAAGAATATTTTTGAAACCTTAAAGAGGATTTTGATAATCACCTGATTTCCTTTCTTTTGAGTGTTCAGCTTTCTCAGACCAATCCTGGCTCTTAAGATTCAAACTTTACAACGACACAGAGAGAAGGTAGATACGTCAAGTGCAACAACTGGATAGGATGAGCTCATTTCATAACACATAACAGAGAAAACCGTACATTTTATGCCTCCCACAATTACACGAGTCAGACAACTAAAGTCGGACACCCTCCGACATTTAACGACAGCCTTTTCCAAACCACTGGTTGTTGATTATACTGCGTGTACATGTATTCTGTTTATATACTGCTTGTATATCTGCGTACAGTGAGCCCCTCACAGTAAATTCACAGCAAAATGTCCAGTGTTAATTCAACTCTACCAGTGTTGATTCAAATCTAGCAGTGTACATATGAGCCTACTCTGGCCAGATCAGGCTCATATGTACACTGTTAGAGTTTAATTAATACTGGACATTTTACTGTGATGTGTGTCTGTTCATCCACACATCCCGTGACATGTGCAAACTAAATAATGAACCGTGCATGTTAAAATATTTCTTTAATATGTTATAATATTTCTTAAATCTGAAAAGTTTGCGGAAGGCCCTTTACTTGATGGGCTTTACTGGACCAAGTGGTACAACGACCAGCTTCTGCAGTCAAGTACGCAGCTCAACGGGCAGTCCTTTATCTACTATGAAAACTTGCTGTTGGGAGTTCCCAGAATAAGGCAGCTCAAGGTGACAAACAACTCTTGCAAGGTGCACAAAGACTTTCGGCGGAACATCACGGGCTGTTTCGATGTTTACAGTGACAAGAAAGAGGACACTTATGAATTTGGCCTCGTCAACGGAACCGCGTGAGTAATCTCTGCACATCCTCTCTCCCGCTCAAATCATTTACAAGACAGTTATCACAAATTACTACACACACACACACACACACACACATACACACCTACAGGTACATGCATACCCCATGTATCACACACACACACACACACACACACACACACACATACACCTCTACAGGTACATGCATACCCCATGTATCACACACACACACACACACACACACACACACACACATACACACACACACACACACACACACACAAACATGTTTTTTTTTTAAAATAACTGTTTTGATTCCCATTCAGCTGGCAGTACCACACAGAGAAGGAGATGAAGGGCTCTGCACATTGGGGGGTTTTGACCACCTATGGAGGTGGGGGCTATTACCAGGACCTCAAGCTCTCCAAGGAGGAAAGTGCCTCAGTGCTGATGGATCTAAAACAGAACCTGTGGCTGGACCGGGGAACCAGGGCCATCTTCATAGATTTCTCTGCTTACAATGCCAACATCAATCTGTTCTGTGTCCTCAGGTTAGCACTGGTGATGTTTGCTGTGTTTTTCATTAATAATGTGTTTAATGGTCTACCCTCTTCTCAATGAAGCCCATTTTTCTCTGTTGTTAATATCTCATAATCTGGACAAATCAGCAAAACCTGAGCAAAAAATAACAAGTAAAATTTTAACACGACGTAATTTTTTTCTGAAGGCTAGTAGTTGAATTTCCAGCCAGTGGAGGGGCGATCCCATCTTACCAGATCAGGACAGTGAAGCTGATTCGTTACATCAACACCTGGGACTACTTTATCATTGGCTGTGAAATGGTGTTTTGTGTGTTCATCTTATACTATATGGTGGAGGAGATTCTGGAGATACGCATCCACAAGTTCTCCTACTTCTCAAGTATTTGGAACATCTTGGATGTGTTGGTCATACTGGTGAGAGAGGCACCCACTGCCCCTACTTTCTTCTTAAAACCCACATTCATGGCTTTGTGCCACTGCACACCAAATCAGATAAAAACTGAGGACAAAGAATTATAAGTATTCAAATATGGGAAATCTGCTAGAGGGATAAGAACAATTAATCTCACAAGCCCTCGCCTGGCACAGACTAGAAACCTTACAAACACCTGACCTAGAACAGACAGTCTACAAACCTCACTAGGCATAGACAGACTAGGTTAACGCAATTGTTTTCAGTGCAGTGGCATGCCCTGTGGCCTGGTACAGTGTTAAATCAAGACTGTGGCGACGTAGGCTGTGCCTGGCAGACCTGCTATTACCTGCAGACTTGTCCCTTAATGGAGGTGCTTTTTCACCCACACATTCTTTATGGGAAGGCTGATGGGTGACAAGGTTCTAATATATCACAATATATCACAATATATCATCAACTGCCCTCTAAGAATATAATCAGTGTCTCAGCTGACATGTCCCTGGCAGTGCTTATTGCTGGTACAGTAGGTTCTCTCCAGGTCTTACCGTCTGGGTTCTGAGACTATTGGAAAGCACACAGTATAACCAGGGAATTTGGCTCCCTCTGGTGATGAGAAACAGTATTACACAAGTTTAATTTGGTTATGAAGACTTCCTTTATTTACTCAGTGTTAAATGTGGGATGTGTGCGGCTGTAATGGTGGTGTGCCAGAAACAAGTTTTCACAAGTCTTCATATGTCATATATATCATAATTATCATATGTCATTAATGTGATTTGTTTATTCCAAATGTAGTATATTGATTTATTTTTAATGGGCATTAGGTTTATTTGAGATGCACTTCATCTAGAAGAAAATTATTATTATTATTAATAATTATTAATTATTTTTTTCCACAGCTTGCAGTTGTTGCAATCATATTTAATGTGATCCGGACCATCAAAGTGGATAAGTTACTGGGGAAGCTGCTGGAACAGCCAGCTATTTATGCCGACTTTGAATTTCTTTCATTTTGGCAAACCCAGTACAACAACATGAATGCTATGAATTTATTCTTTGCATGGATCAAGGTATAGTATGAAGTGTTCTAGTGTTCACATTTCCTCTACCAAACAAACGTACAAAAAAGATGTGTTACATTTGGCTTAGAAATGTACATTCTGGTAAAACAGTTGACTATTAAATTAGATTTATGATCAACAGTCAGCTTAATTTCCCGTTCATCTGTTTCACTTGTGTATGTATGTTGCTTATATAACCGTGATGCTAACGCTTGGCTGCTCTTCTTCAGGTGTTCAAGTACATCAGTTTCAATAAGACAATGACGCAGCTGTCCTCTACGCTGGCACGCTGTGCCAAGGACATCCTGGGCTTTGCCATCATGTTTGCCATTGTCTTTTTTGCTTACGCTCAGCTGGGATACCTGGTCTTTGGAACTGAGGTGGAGGCCTTCAGCACCTTTGTGAAATGCATGTAAGAAGATTATCTTATTTCTTTCTGTGACATATTTTAACGGAAGGAGAAATTATAAAAATGAATAAAATGAACAACTTGAGGGAAACCAACCTCTCCTGCCCCCCAGCCCGAATGACAAAAACCTTTAGAAGAAGTACATATATAAAATTAAATCAGTCTGTATATCCGAGTGATGAACGTGTTCTTTTCTGTCTTTTCTAGCTTCACACAGTTCAGAATTATCCTTGGAGATTTTGACTATGATGCTATTGACAAAGCCAACAGAATTCTGGGACCTCTATATTTTGTCAGCTATGTGTTTTTTGTTTTCTTTGTGTTGCTTGTAAGTCATTTTATTAAGTTGTTATTCAGATTTTTAAAAATTTTGCAAATGACTAAGTAATTATTGAGCCATAAAAACTGCTCAATAGCAATTAAGCTTTTTCTGTCCTCCAGAATATGTTCCTGGCCATTATTAACGACACATACTCTGAGGTAAAGGAGGAGCTGTCCAAAGAGACGGATGACCTTCATATCACTGATATAATAAAGCAGGTACTGAATGAAAACGCTTCCCAACATGCTTACGCTGTCTTTCAAAAACGTTTTTTTTAAAAATAAGTATTTATTTCACTGTGTTTTCATTTCAGAGTTACACCAAGACCTTTATGAAACTTAAATTCAAAAAGGAAAGAATCATCGATGTGCAGAAGGCCTTGCAATCAGGGTCGAAGGAACTCGAGTTTAAAGACTTCAGAGAGAGCCTGAAAGAGTGAGTAAAGGGACTGGACGAAATCTGAGGATTGGACGATGACCGCAGTGTTACAAAGCTCAGCGGCCATGACGTGCCTTTACTCTAGTAACATTTGCCATTCGTTAATTTTTTCAGTCATTTATAAAATAATATTTCATTGTTTTTATGACTTCATTTAGTATTGTGACAGAAATGGTGCTCCATGTACGGCAGGTAAAGGCTTAACTGCTGGGTCTATGTTTGTGCCCTTCAGAATGGGACATGCAGACAGTGAGATCTCAGCAGCTTTCTCCAAGTTTGACTGTGACGGTAACCACGTTCTGGATGAGGACGAACAGACCAATATGAAACGCGAGCTGAAGGAGAAAAGGGTTGGTAGACCATGTACAGTGTATCCTGCATGTAAATGGAGGGGTTGCCGAGCGGAGCATCCGATACACGCATGCATATGCACGGACAGTCTGTAGTTTATTTACATTTGTGGGCAGGGCCACAGCTCTTTTTTTTGTAGCATTTTAAAATGGCTGTGACTCCGCCCTAGACTGTATCCTATTGGCTGACGTACTACAGCAGTACTTCACAGTAAAATGTTCAGTCTGCTGGACTATTTTTGATAGGCAATAGAGCAATGTTTTACATGCTGTTTTTGTATTGGTCTTTGTCATACGGCAACATATTACCTTTGCTGAAAAATACATTCATTCAAAAATACACATATTTTTTATATATCGAACGCTCTCAGTTGTGCACAAAGTTCCTGGGTTTTGTTGTGCGTGTGTTTGTTGGAAAAAATATATAATTGTTATATAGTCTGAGAGAAGGGGCTTCTTTAGTCACAGTTGTATAATTGTCATATAGTCTGAGAGAAGGGGCCTCTTTAGTCACAGCTGTATAATTGTCATATAGTCTGGGAGAAGGGGCCTCTTTAGTCACAGCTGTATAATTGTTATATAGTCTGAGAGACGGGGCCTCTTTAGTCACAGTTGTATAATTGTTATATAGTCTGAGAGACGGGGCCTCTTTAGTCACAGCTGTATAATTGTTATATAGTCTGAGAGAAGGGGCCTCTTTAGTCACAGCTGTATAATTGTTATATAGTCTGAGAGAAGGGGCCTCTTTAGTCACAGCTGTATAATTGTTATATAGTCTGAGAGAAGGGGCCTCTTTAGTCACAGCTGTATAATTGTTATATAGTCTGAGAGAAGGGGCCTCTTTAGTCACAGCTGTATAATTGTTATATAGTCTGAGAGAAGGGGCCTCTTTAGTCACAGCTGTATAATTGTTATATAGTCTGAGAGAAGGGGCCTCTTTAGTCACAGCTGTATAATTGTTATATAGTCTGAGAGAAGGGGCCTCTTTAGTCACAGCTGTATAATTGTTATATAGTCTGAGAGAAGGGGCCTCTTTAGTCACAGCTGTATAATTGTTATATAGTCTGAGAGAAGGGCCTCTTTAGTCACAGCTGTATAATTGTTATATAGTCTGAGAGACGGGGCCTCTTTAGTCACAGCTGTATAATTGTTATATAGTCTGAGAGAAGGGGCCTCTTTAGTCACAGCTGTGTAATTGTTATATAGTCTGAGAGAAGGGGCCTCTTTAGTCACAGCTGTATAATTGTTATATAGTCTGAGAGATGGGGCCTCTTTAGTCACAGCTGTATAATTGTTATATAGTCTGAGAGACGGGGCCTCTTTAGTCACAGCTGTATAATTGTTATATAGTCTGAGAGACGGGGCCTCTTTAGTCACAGCTGTATAATTGTTCTATAGTCTGAGAGAAGGGGCCTTTTTAGTCACAGCTGTATAATTGTTATATAGTCTGAGAGAAGGGGCCTCTTTAGTCACAGCTGTATAATTGTTATATAGTCTGAGAGATGGGGCCTCTTTAGTCACAGCTGTATAATTGTTATATAGTCTGAGAGACGGGGCCTCTTTAGTCACAGCTGTATAATTGTTATATAGTCTGAGAGACGGGGCCTCTTTAGTCACAGCTGTATAATTGTTATATAGTCTGAGAGACGGGGCCTCTTTAGTCACAGCTGTATAATTGTTATATAGTCTGAGAGAAGGGGCCTCTTTAGTCACAGCTGTATAATTGTTATATAGTCTGAGAGACGGGGCCTCTTTAGTCACAGCTGTATAATTGTTATATAGTCTGAGAGATGGGGCCTCTTTAGTCACAGCTGTATAATTGTTATATAGTCTGAGAGACGGGGCCTCTTTAGTCACAGCTGTATAATTGTTATATAGTCTGAGAGACGGGGCCTCTTTAGTCACAGCTGTATAATTGTTCTATAGTCTGAGAGAAGGGGCCTCTTTAGTCACAGCTGTATAATTGTTATATAGTCTGAGAGATGGGGCCTCTTTAGTCACAGCTGTATAATTGTTATATAGTCTGAGAGATGGGGCCTCTTTAGTCACAGCTGTATAATTGTTATATAGTCTGAGAGATGGGGCCTCTTTAGTCACAGCTGTATAATTGTTATATAGTCTGAGAGACGGGGCCTCTTTAGTCACAGCTGTATAATTGTTATATAGTCTGAGAGAAGGGGCCTCTTTAGTCACAGCGGTATAATTGTTCTATAGTCTGAGAGAAGGGGCCTCTTTAGTCACAGCTGTATAATTGTTATATAGTCTAAGAGACGGGGCCTCTTTAGTCACAGCTGTATAATTGTTATATAGTCTGAGAGACGGGGCCTCTTTAGTCACAGCTGTATAATTGTTATATAGTCTGAGAGACGGGGCCTCTTTAGTCACAGCTGTATAATTGTTATATAGTCTAAGAGACGGGGCCTCTTTAGTCACAGCTGTATAATTGTTATATAGTCTGAGAGACGGGGCCTCTTTAGTCACAGCTGTATAATTGTTATACAGTCTGAGAGACGGGGCCTCTTTAGTCACAGCTGGATAATTGTTCTATAGTCTGAGAGAAGGGGCCTCTTTAGTCACAGCTGTATAATTGTTATATAGTCTGAGAGACGAGGCCTCTTTAGTCACAGCTGTATAATTGTTATATAGTCTGAGAGACGGGGCCTCTTTAGTCACAGCTGTATAATTGTTATATAGTCTGAGAGACGAGGCCTCTTTAGTCACAGCTGTATAATTGTTATATAGTCTGAGAGACGGGGCCTCTTTAGTCACAGCTGTATAATTGTTATATAGTCTGAGAGAAGGGGCCTCTTTGGTCACAGCTGTATAATTGTTATATAGTCTAAGAGACGGGGCCTCTTTAGTCACAGCTGTATAATTGTTATATAGTCTGAGAGACGGGGCCTCTTTAGTCACAGCTGTATAATTGTTATATAGTCTGAGAGACGGGGCCTCTTTAGTCACAGCTGGATAATTGTTCTATAGTCTGAGAGAAGGGGCCTCTTTAGTCACAGCTGTATAATTGTTATATAGTCTGAGAGACGGGGCCTCTTTAGTCACAGCTGTATAATTGTTATATAGTCTGAGAGAAGGGGCCTCTTTGGTCACAGCTGTATAATTGTTATATAGTCTGAGAGACGGGGCCTCTTTAGTCACAGCTGTATAATTGTTATCTAGTCTGAGAGACGGGGCCTCTTTAGTCACAGCTGTATAATTGTTATATAGTCTGAGACACGGGGCCTCTTTAGTCACAGCTGTATAATTGTTATATAGTCTGAGAGAAGGGGCCTCTTTGGTCACAGCTGTATAATTGTTATATAGTCTAAGAGACGGGGCCTCTTTAGTCACAGCTGTATAATTGTTATATAGTCTGAGAGACGGGGCCTCTTTAGTCACAGCTGTATAATTGTTATATAGTCTGAGAGAAGGGGCTTCTTTAGTCACAGCTGTATAATTGTGATATAGTCTGAGAGACGGGGCCTCTTTAGTCAGAGCTGTATAATTGTTATATAGTCTGAGAGACGGGGCCTCTTTAGTCACAGCTGTATAATTGTTATATAGTCTGAGAGACGGGGCCTCTTTAGTCACAGCTGTATAATTGTTATATAGTCTGAGAGACGGGGCCTCTTTAGTCACAGCTGTATAATTGTTATATAGTCTGAGAGACGGGGCCTCTTTAGTCAGAGCTGTATAATTGTTATATAGTCTGAGAGACGGGGCCTCTTTAGTCACAGCTGTATAATTGTTATATAGTCTGAGAGACGGGGCCTCTTTAGTCACAGCTGTATAATTGTTATATAGTCTGAGAGACGGGGCCTCTTTAGTCACAGCTGTATAATTGTTATATAGTCTGAGAGACGGGGCCTCTTTAGTCACAGCTGTATAATTGTTATATAGTCTGAGAGAAGGGGCTTCTTTAGTCACAGTTGTATAATTGTTATATAGTCTGAGAGACGGGGCCTCTTTAGTCACAGCTGTATAATTGTTATATAGTC
Organism: Ilyophis sp. 1 JC-2022; assembly: GCA_022702515.1. Taxonomy (NCBI): domain Eukaryota; kingdom Metazoa; phylum Chordata; class Actinopteri; order Anguilliformes; family Synaphobranchidae; genus Ilyophis; species Ilyophis sp. 1 JC-2022. The sequence continues at coordinate 94,499,075 of CM040396.1, read as the reverse complement.
TGAGAGACGGGGCCTCTTTAGTCACAGCTGTATAATTGTTATATAGTCTGAGAGACGGGGCCTCTTTAGTCACAGCTGTATAATTGTTATATAGTCTGAGAGACGGGGCCTCTTTAGTCACAGCTGTATAATTGTTATATAGTCTGAGAGACGGGGCCTCTTTAGTCACAGCTGTATAATTGTTATATAGTCTGAGAGAAGGGGCTTCTTTAGTCACAGTTGTATAATTGTTATATAGTCTGAGAGACGGGGCCTCTTTAGTCACAGCTGTATAATTGTTCTATAGTCTGAGAGAAGGGGCCTCTTTAGTCACAGCTGTATAATTGTTATACAGTCTGAGAGACGGGGCCTCTTTAGTCACAGCTGTATAATTGTTCTATAGTTTGAGAGAAGGGGCATCTTTAGTCACAGCTGTATAATTGTTATATAGTCTGAGAGACGGGGCCTCTTTAGTCACAGCTGTATAATTGCTATATAGTCTGAGAGACGGGGCCTCTTTAGTCACAGCTGTAATTATTTTGTGTAAATGTTACATGCACAGGATGCTTTAAATGCTGAGATAAACACTCTGGGAAAGAACTACGGTAAGAAGGTGATGACCCAGGCAAAGGAGCACGAGGACGCGCAGAACAACAGCAATGGAGGAACCCCAGTGTCCCAGGAGGAGTTTCGTGTGTATGCACCTTTCTGTCTTTGGAAATGTAATGTAAGACGTGTGTATATTCAGTAGGTATAATAAGAAAGAGGTCGATTTTTTAAAAGATTAATGGAAGCACATTTAATGCGCTTAATAATGGAAGCAGGATTTTCACAGTTTAATTATAAAAACATGGTGAAACTAACATGTTCATGTCGATCTGTTAAATCAAATGACTGAAAAATGTATCTAATATCTTTCAAAGTGTGATGGCGGTATAACAGTATGGCGGTATGTCAGGTTAGCTATACTCCTGCCATTGCCCTTGACCAAGGCACTGGCCTCAAAACTGGAGTTGGTCCCCGGGCGCAGCACTGTGGCTGCCCACTGCAAGTAGTTAGGATGGGTCAAATGCAGAAGACGAATTACCCGTCGGGGTCAATAAAGTATAACTTAACTTAACTATGAAGAAAATAAAAAAATGTTTAGGCACCCAATTCATAAGACCAAAAATAAATGTATTTGTATAATTAAATAGATCAAGTAATAAATCAAGAAAACAGAATAAAGCAATGCTATTAAACTCAGCTATGAAACTATGAGTTACTAAGAGCACATTTTCAATATAAGTTAATAATAACAGTAATAACACCTGGCACCTCTCCTTAATTAGGATAACCAAATAAGTGTAAATATGTGAAGTTATAATTATTTTTTATTTATTTATTATTATTATTATTATTATTATTATTATTATTAAGCTATTCATGTTGAGGCTCTTCCCCAAAACGTGCTGAGTTATAGCTGAATACTATGCATTTTCTCATTGACATATTATTGCTGGGTTGTGTAAATGCATCTGCTTTTCTATAACGGTGGTTTTGTTTTTGTCTTGACTATTGAAGGTTGGTTAAGCAGGTTCTTCAGCTAGAGGGTTCAGTAGCGACCATTCTGGGGAAAATGGACCTACCAGCCAGTGGTAGATCCAAGAACAACACAACAACGCCCACACTACTGGCCCATATCTTTGAGGTGCGTATAACTAAAATTTTCTGCAAGAAATACAGAGCTTTAAAAACAACACATCTATACCCAGTGCTATGTAGTGCTATATATATACATACTTAAATGAGATATTAATTAAAGGATATTTCTAGTTTGTGTGGATATTTGCCTCCTTATTTGAAAAGCATAAATATATTCTTACAGGGAAAAGATGGTAAAATAGTAAATGGAATTAAAATGACTGCCTCCTGAAACAGGACTGCCTCTGATCCTCTCAGCCAATAGTGCTTCTCTCAAAAGTCTTCTACAGCTTTAACAACATTTTTCTCATTGTCTTCACTCTGATTATTCTATTTTATGATTATAATTACTCCAAAGTTCATGCTTACATATGTATTTTAGGCATTTCGCAAACACTCTCATCCAAAGCAACTCACACATTTTACATTCTTATTTTAAACATACAATCAATGTATACAGCTGCATATTTACTGGGGCGATTCAGGTTAAGTACCTTGTTCAAGGGTGCAACAGCAGTGCCCTGGGAATTGATTCTACAGCCTTTCCAAGCCCAGTTCCCTATCTGCTATATTACTGCTATATTACACTGCCATCCGTTATCACTAAGATTATTAGTGTAAGAGGTCTCTGTAGCTGTCACAAACCCTGGTACTAAATATTCAATTGTTTGACTTCTTACTTCCTTTTGCAAAATCTCTTTAGTATTTGGGAATTTTTACCATGCCACAACCCCAAGCTTGTATTAGATGGATCATATTTAACAATAATAAAGGAACTTTTCCAAACAGAATTCCCTATCCAGGCACCACTTACATTGGTCCTTATGCAGCACGTGTCACAGGTTTGAGGCAGTGATATTCACAAACATGTCTGTTCATTGGTCCCACAGAATGAAAGGCCTGCCCCTGACGGCACTGTGCAGGCCCCTGTGATGGGAACCACTTGTGGGGAGAATACTAATACTGATATCCATGGAGACCTGAAGCATCGGTACCCTGGAGCCAACTGGCCCATCAGTCCCAGGGGCTACTCTAGTAGCCATCTGTAAACGCATCAGGTGTCCATAGCGCCAAGCAGCTCAGCTTGCACAACCTGCTCAGATGCAGGTTCATTGGCTCTGGGTTTTTATTTTTTAGAAAATGCTTCAATTTCACAAAATATACCCATAAACAACTTATACTTCCTCTTCTAAACCAGCTGTCCAGCCTTTTATCATAATTATTTAAATTAGCATTGCCTGTTTTTGTGAAGTTGTGAAAACAAAGAACAACAAAATGTCTTCAATATGAAAAATCAACAATGCTTAGTTAAATTGGGTGGGAAAATATTGATTTCGGTTAATTTCGGTTAATTTGATCACGGTTAATTTCAAATTAAGATGTTAATTTAGTATAAATCAGTGCTCTGTCCCTGTCCCTGTGACAGTCGTTGATAATACTGATGCAATTTAATTTGATTCACATACAACCATAACAACAGCATTCTGGGTAATCCATTCTCAAAATCCCAGAGCCAAAGAACTCATTTCTGAGAATGTGCCAATAGCAGGTATCGCTCCAGTTTAGGCAGATATTTTTCTAGTTTGAAAATAACCCATGTGCTATGTCTGCTATACTGAAATCTGAAAGTAGCATAGCTTCTTTGTATGCACTGCATGTCTTAATATATATGTAAAACAAATATATATGACTATATGTTAATATGATGGGTATACATTTCTTTAGAACATATACAGTATACTTTATGTATTTTTTGTATAAGCTAGTGTAATGTGGATTGAGAAATGTTGTTTGGAAGGTGCCTTTTTGCTATATGAATATATGTTAATATATTTATTCCACTCCATATTTAGCCATACATGTAGAGATATGCTGGATAAAGAAAACCATGGCCATTTTTGGTTGAATCAACTATGTATGATAACATCTTATTTAAAGAATTTCTGTCCTATTAACTAGACCTTAACTTATAAAGACAATGTCTGATTAAAGACAGTTTTTTTTCTGTGTAAATTAAATTAATGGTATTTCTGCAGTAAGCGCTATGTTTGTTTGTTAGTAAGACTATGTTGACTTTTGCTGTAAGATTAATACAAAATAGACCAATTACTTAAATAAATAAAAAGTTAATTTGCGAGAATCTAATTATGGTATATGTTATTTATGTTACAGTGATACTCAGGATTGGACCCAAATGCAGAACTCAGAAACAGATAGTTGGTTGAACTCCACACAGGAGATATTTATTTCAGAGTGGCAGGCAGAAAAAAAGGGCAAAATAAAAAAAGGCAGGTAACAGGGCTGGGAAAAAATTAACAGGGCTGGAGACTGGGCAGGACTGGCTAGGGCAGGCGGGGGACAGGCTGGATGGGCTGAATAAAAATAACAAACAGACAGGCTAATAACTGACAAGCAGGAATCAAACAGGGAAACAAGGCCGGGGTAATCTCACAGAGAAAACGATCTGGCAACGAGAGAAGTGTGGGCAGGAACTAAATAGTGAACAAAACAGGTGCGGGAACTAAGTGATTAACTAAAATGAGTGCGGAATGTGAGTGAGCTGGAAAAACGATAGGCTGGGGGGCAAATCAAGAAGAGAAACTGGGAACTGACAGGGAACCACACCCAGCCTGCAAACGAAAACACAGAACGTAAGACGTACAGGGTAACCCGAAAAACATGACACGAAACGCAAGGAATGGGAGCACAAAGGAAACATAAGGAATGTGGACTGGAGGGAAACGGTGGATGTAACAATTTAGAACGTGTAAAATGTGATCTAAGTATTTACAACAATTGTTTTTAGGCATTGTGGCATTGTGATGTCCCAAGCCATCATTAGTGGTAGAACATCAGACAGCCACATCTTACATTCAGGACAACCAGCTCCCTAATTAGACTGAAATTTATATTTACATGAAAATGTCAATATTACCAGATAAAGAAAGAACTTATCATTCAACTTCAATGGTTGTCTGTGAATGATTTTGGTTGTCAGGCAGTTACCACAACATAGCCTACCAGGCTAGATAGCGACATTTCCAAACTCTGTGTTTGGGGATTATAGGCTAAATGCTATAAAACTAGAAAGGAAATGAGGTAGCCTAAACGTTACAATGAACCGAGCTGGCCCGTTGTTAACTAGCTTTACCTTAACAGCAGGAAGGACTTGCTGTAAGAGGCAATAGATTTCCATTCACCGGTTTGCCTTAGGCAGGGCTGTGTTACATTCCCGAGGAGGACTGGACCCAAATGCAAGACTCAGAGACGGCTCAAGGGAAAACTTTGTCAGGCATTTAATGGGAAACAGGCAAGGGCAAGACAGAAAATGGGTTATAAAGACACAGGAGACAGGCCGGGAACGACTGGGCAGGAACTTGGCGTGACAGGAACTGGACAAGACAGGGACAGCAGGGCCAGGCAGGACAGGACCAGGCGGGGCAGGAACCTGGAGGGACAGGAACTTGAGGGACAGAAACTTGAGGGACAGGAACTTGAGTGACAGGAACTTGAAAGACAGGAACTTGACTTGACAGGAACAGGTGCGGGGCACTGCTGACAGAAGCATGCACTCAGCCTGGAGGTCAGGAACAGGTACGGGGCCCGCGGATGGCGCGATGGCGCGAGGGCGCGGGGTCAGGGCCAGGCGCTCAGCCTGAGGGTCAAGAACAGGTGCGGGAGACCGCGGATGGTGCAAGGGCGCACGATCAGGGTCAGGCGCTCAACCTGGGGTTCAGGCGCTCAGCCTGGGGGTCAGGAACAGGTGTGGGGGCCTGCGGTCTTGGCCAGGCGCTCAGCCTGGGGGAGAAAGGGAGCCTGGAAGGAACGAGGGAGCCTTGGAGGAACGAGGGAGCCTTGGAGGAAGGAGGGAGCCTTTGAGGAACAAGGGGACCTTGGAGGAACAGTTGAGCCAGGGTAGGAACAGGAGGGGTCGGGAGGTATGGGTGGTTGGAACGAGAAGCCTGAGCTGAAACCGCCAGAGGGACAGGGAACTGACAGGGCTGGGGCAGCCGGGGAAAGGGTCAAACGGGGCCAGGGCAGACGGACAAATCTAACACACAAAAAACCGGGGCGGGGAAGTGGAAAACACAAGTGGAGGGAGAGAGTAAAAACATGGGGTGGATTGACAGACAAACAGAAAACCAGAAACGGAACAAGACATGACAGGCTGTGTGATAAACCAACATTAGGCTATTGCTTAGCCTATATTCCATGTCACTAAAATAAAATAAGCAGGCTATCAATAAAACAAGTGCTTATGTCTCTAATTTTGTCTGAGTGGTAGACCTATTTAAATGAAAATGATTCTGTAGCCTATGTTCTTAAAAGACTGAGCATAATGTCACTGTACCATTATTATTATATATATTTTTTTTTTACAGCTGTGTGGATAGGCTATTGTCGGAACTCAGTATTAGCACACCCTCTAAAAAGACCAGTTTTTACATTTTCTCAATAACCACATAGCCTATTTAAATTGAGCAAATTAAAATGTTGTGTAGGCTAGGCTACAACTATGACCAGTAAATGTCTAGAGCTACAACAGGAAAATCAGCATCATAGAGGCTAACCGCCTCATCTTACAGCATTGAGATCTGAAAAGCTCCAGAGAATAACGTTAGCCTACCAAAGACTGTGGATTGTGTTGTAGGCTATATGGTGTAATGTTATAATAAAATAAATATATAATTCATTGTGTAAATGTCCATTTGTTTTAATCTGTAGGCTATGTTGCTTCATGACTAGGCTAAATATAGATTATTACAATAGCTGAGGCTACAGGTAAAATTTCCAAGGTTGATAGGCCTGTGAATAGGGAGATCAGAGTTATTGTGGCTCGGGGTCATTTCCCCAGTGTTCTCACCAAATGAAAAAGAAGCTGAATTGCTGTCTTCTACTGCCATCTGCTGGGTAAAGACATGAATCACAGTTTACACAACATAGCCTATGCAGAATGGGCCTACACGATTTTTTTATTGATTATGTTTTTATTTAATTAGCCTATACACCATACAAAATAATCCACCATTTTTGGTAGGCTATAGGCTCAGGCTCAGGTATCATTCCGATCGCTGTGGCATGGTTGCAGGTTGCCCTGCCAATTATGGCAGGGTTGCGTCGTAGAGGGCGAGAAAAAGTTAAATGTGAAATGGATTTGTATTCATGTTTTCAAATTGTCAGATAAAGTGTGTACATTAAATCGAAAATGAAAACGCAAAATGGCCTTTTGCATTTCCATTTTAATTATGTCATGGTTTTTGTGCACATCGAATGTATGCAATGCAATGCTATCGCCGACCTGTTGGACTAGCAGACCTCCGAGTCTCAGAGCTTGTTTTTGCACGGACAATGGAAAGTACTGATTTATTGGACGCTATATTTCAGTTTTTTTTTTTCAGTTAAAAAAAAAACCTGGAGGGTGTATAAAGGTATGATATGAGGTATGAATGGTGTTGATGGTGTAGGAGGAGATAGGTTCTCAAAAAAGTGCCAGAATAATAAGCAGTATGGAGAGTAACAAAAGGTGTGGTTTCACAACCACACACCTAATTATATCAGAATATTCAATACATGTGTTTAGGAAAAGTCACGAAGAGGAGCCATATGGATTTAATCACAGCAGATTTATAGATTTTCTCAAAGTGACAACGACAGATGTGTTTCTGCTGTTAATTAACGTTATGTTAACTAGGCTACTGTAGATACCTTGCATACGACAGGTTTTTAGTTAGCTACGCCTATATCATCGACTGACATACAAACTATTAGTAGCTATGTCTACACTGTGTATACAAGCCATTAAAACACGTACCATCATCCATTTAATAATATTGCTGTAAGGGTTTGGGTTTGTAACAATGAGCCAAACGTGACAAAACAAAACACGATTACAGAACAAAACACGAAGTCACTCACGAAGGTGAGGACCACTAAAATAGTCTCAGTAGCAACATAATAAACAACCCACTAACACGGGTGTGGCTCGTAGACACGAGCAGAAAAGTAAAAGAACAGAGACTCCTAAACAGAACTACACGAGCATAAACTCGAAAAGGAGAAAACAAAAAAAATCACCTTCGGAACGTAGACTATAACGCCTGATAAGTGGTAAAAAAATAAATGAAATAAAAATAAACCTCTCCCTCTCAATATAGCAGAGAGTAAGAAACAAAAATAACAAAAGAGACTAATCCCTAAAGAGCTTCCAGGGCAGCTAAAGCCAATCTAGTAGTGAAAATATAGAGCAGCTATTTTCTAACCAACCCTGACTACGTGAAGGCACGAAATGACAAAATAGCGCCAGAAAGCGGAAGTGAGAGTGTCGTCCTCGACAGCACCCTATCATTCCATACCCACATCAACAACACCATCCGGTCTGCCTATTTCCACCTCCGAAATATCAACCGCCTCCGCCCTTCACTCACTCCAATAACACCGCAATCCGCCCACTCTCTCGTCACCTCCCTCCGTTTGGATTATTAATTTTCCCTTCTCTCCTCCTCCCCCAAACTCTTCATAAACTCCATCAACAACAGAACTGGTCCAGAACGCAGCCGTCCCGTAGAACACCCCCTGTCCCCCATCACCCCACCCCGCCCCCCATCACCACCCACCACTGTATCAAAACCGCACTAATTTCCAAACATAACCTCCATACATTCCTCCCTATCCCTCCACCCTCTCCCCCCCTCATTCCATCCCCTCCTCCTTCACATCTCCATTTCATCACATCTCCTGCTTCCTCCTCCAACCTGACCTCTCCTCCCCACCCTCTCTCCTCCCTGTGGCTCCCCCTTCCGCGCTCGCTGCCCCCGCTCCTCCGCTCTGCCCCTCCTCCCCTCTCTCCCTCCCCTCTCCCCCCCACACTTCAATCAAACTTCCTCAAAACTCTGTCACTGACTCACCTGCATATGTACACTGCTGATTGTGCATCTCTGCTGTTTTCTTTTTTTTGCTTTTTTTTCTTTTTTTTTTTTATTTGTTTTTTTATTTGTTTTTTTATTTTTATTTTTATTTGTATGTATTTTTGTTTTTGTTTTTATGTTTGTTATTTGATTGTGTGTGTGTATTTGCCTTTGTAAATTAATATTATAGAGGCTTAAATACCTAGCAGGTAATCAGACAGGTGAAACGAATGATAAGCGGGGAGAAGCAAAACCCCGAACCGTAACGTGAAAAAAATTATAGAATGCTTACCGGAGAGAGAGGACGAGAACAGTAGCGAAACAGGAAAAAATAGCCATAGACCATGACAATTGACATAGACCATGACCACTTTAATTTATTTGTAGTTCATGGTAAAGGACAGAATCCACACCTATGTCATTCTTTTGAGCTGGAATGTATGGAATGTAAGTGTGTTTGCATGTATTGTGTATGCTTGTCTCTTTCTAGATTTCATTATCTTATGGTTCGTACATTTATATCCATTATCATCATCAGTTACTCATAACAAACAGGACAAAAATAAATGATATCTCAACAAAACATAATTTCAATGTACAAAAATGCCAAGCTACTCACGCATTAGCCTACAAAGCACTTTCTGTAAGTTATTAATTAAAACTTGCAAAAAGTCTGTGGTTAAACATATTGATATCAAAATGAGGCCAAGTAACAACAAACTATATCGTAGTTCACACTAATTAAACTAGCTTTATTCCAAAGCAATGCTACGTAATCTTTTCTAAATTATTTAATCTAACTTGGCCCTGTATTTTTTCATCTTACCATCTGAAGGGCATGCGGTCATTCAGACTTTAAATGTCAAATAACAAAAATTTGAAAGAACACATCATTTCAATCAATGTTTTAAACAGTTGATGAAAAATTACACTCCAGAAAAAATATATTTATAGGTGCTTATCAAGTTAATTTTAGGAATGTTTTATGCTGCTAGAATTGTTTTAAATTTACAAACAGACATTTACAGTCAGGCCGGAAAGTCTGCACACCCCTTTCACCTTCTCCACGTTTTATTACGTTACAGATATATTCTACAATAGATTGAGTTCATTTTTTGTCTCAAAATTCTACACAAAATAGCCCATAATGACAAAGTGAAAACAGGTTTTTAGACATTTGTGCTAATTTATTAAAAATCGAAATGTAAAATATCATATGTACACAAGTGTGCACACCCTTTGATATGACACCCAAAAGTGAGCTGAGGTGCATTTTGTTTCCACTGATACTGCTTGAGATGTTTCTACAACTTAATTGGAGTCCACCTGTGATAAATTCAATTGATTGGACATGATTGGGCATGGCCAACACCTGCCTATATAAGGTCTCACAGTTGACAGTGCATGTCAGACATGTGGGGGTGAAAGGGAACGAGGGTGCAGATAGACTCGCGAAAATGGCATTACAGAAGGAAATTGAGGTTACAGTTCCACTGGGAAAAGGAGAAGGTAAAGCAATAATTAATAAAAGAGAGGAAGATTTTGGAGGAAAAAGGGAAAAGGGAAGACCAAGAAGGAAAGGAAGGGGGAAAAAATAAATAAAAAACAAAAGTCATTACAAAGAAACAGGAAGAGAAAGGAAAGAGGAAAAATAATTTTATTACAACAGAGAGTGGGTCACACAGACACAGGATTAATATAATGGAATTGGGGGAAAAAGGGACAGTAATAAAAAGAAATAATGGAAGTTAAAAAAAATGTAAAATCACATTCAATTTGCATTGCACCTATAAGAAAGAGGAAGAGAACGGCTACAAACGCCCGCGTCCGCGAGGCAAGGGGGGAGAAGGGGGAAGGATGGGAATTTAAAGGAAGGAGAAGGAATAGAAATAGAAGAAACAGGGAACTTTAAGGCACTTTCCTAAGAGAATGATAAATTGAAGAATATAAGAATGAAGTAGAAATGATAATGATGTTACATACTCTTGTCACAGTAGGTGGTACAGTGGTGGGCGGTTTGTAAAAAAAAAAAAACTTAAAGAAGAAGAAGTGCATGTCAGAGCAAACTCCAAGCCATGGGGTCAAAAGAATTATCTGCAGACCTCAGAAACAGGATTGTGTCAAGGCATAGATCTGGAGAAGGGTACAGAAAAATCTCTGCAGCTTTACAGGTCCCAAAGAGCACAATGGCCACCATCATTCGTAAATGAAAGAAGTTTGGAACCACCAAGAATCTTCTTAGACCTGGCCGCCCGGCCAAACTGAGCAATCGGGGAAGACGGGCCTTGGCCAGGGAGATGAGCACGAACCCGAGGGTCACTCTGACAGAGCTCCAGCGTATCCTTGTGGAGATGGGAGAACCTTTCAGAAGATCAACCATCCAGGCAGCACTCCACTAATCAGGCCTTTATGGTAGAGTGGCCAGACGGAAGCCCCTCCTTAGTAAAAGGCACATCACAGCCTGCTTGGAGTTTGCCAAAAGGCACCTAGAGGACTCTCAAACCATGATTCTCTAGTCTGATGAAACCAAAATTTAACTTTTTTGCCTGCATACCAAGTGTCATGTCTGGAGGAAACCAGGCACCGCTTATCACCTGGCTAATACCATCCCTACAGTGAAGCATGGCGGTGGCAGCATCATTATGTGGGAATGTTTTTCAGAAGTGGGAACGGGGTGACTAGTCCTGATAGAGGGAAAGATGAATGCAGCTAAGTACACCAAGATCCTTGAAAAAAACCTGCTCCAGAGCGCTCTGGACCTCAGACTGGGGTGAAGGTTTACCTTCCAACATGACAACGACCCGAAGCACACAGCCAAGAGAACAAAGGAGTGGCTTCGGAGAAGGTCTGTGCATGTCCTTGAGTGGCCCAGCCAGAGCCCAGACCTGAATCCAATTGAACATCTGTGGAAAGAGCTGAAAATGGCTGTGTACCGACGCTCCCCATCCAACCTGATGGAGCTTGCAAGGATATGCCAAGAGGAATGGGCAAAAATGTCCAGAAACAAGTGTGCCAAGCTCGTAGCTTCTTTCCCAAGACGCCTTGAAGCTGTAATCGCTGTCAAAGGTGCAGCAACCAAGTATGAGGCTAAGGTTGTGTACAGATATGTAACCCCTAAATAACCAATTTTTGTCAGTAAAATAAAATGCATATTTTCTAAAAATCTGTTTTCACTTCGTCATTATTGGCTATTGTGTGTAGATGTTTGAGGCAAAAAATTAACTCAATCTATTGTAGTATAAGTCTGTAATGTAATAAAACGTGGAGAAGGTGAAAGGGGTGTGCTGACTTTCTCGCTTGACTGTATACCAAGATACATTGTTTACAATAGAGAAAGAGGGAATACAGATACAAATTTGAAATATTTAGACCTAGTAAAAAATGAACTTTTACAAACCCATCCAGACATATTTTTGCTGCATTAAAGTAGTCTACTGTATGTTTGTGGGTCAGATGAAGCCAAATAAGTAAAATAGTCCACATTCTTTTAATATGGCAAATAATGACAAATGTTATTTGTGACCAAAATAATGTATAGGCCCTGTAGAACCACACAGGTCTGTACTGAAATACAAATAGTCCAAATAAATAAATTAATAGTAATAATAATAATAATAATAATAATGATAAATTTTAGTCATTATGTACTTTGCATAGACCCAAAGCCCTGGATGCAGACAATTGTTAAAACATATTGTCTTTTTTTTCTTCTTTTTTTTACATTTCTGTGTTCATCTGTATTTCAGATTAGTTTCACTTTAAATGATATCCATTGACACTTTGACGTGGCACATAAAGTTTGAATTACAACATTCTCTTCAAATGGTAAGATGAAAAAACACAGGACCATGTTACATTAAATTATTTAGGAAAGAATGGGTAGCATTGCCTTGGGATAGAGCTAGTTTAATTAGTATGAGCTATGATAGCCAATATTGTTTGTTGTAACTTGGCCACATTTTTATATCAATACTTTTAATGGCAGGCCTTGTTTTGCAAGTGTTAATGAATGACTTACAGACAGTGCTTTATGTGAGTAACTTGACATTTTTTACATTGAATTTTTTTTTTGCTGAGATCATACTGTACCACAAATGTAAGTGCCTGGAGTTTGCTAAATGTTACTGGAATTTAGATTGGAACCGGGTGCAAGACAAAAATTGAGGGTTTGGCATAACAAGAGGCATAGTTGTGCAGAAAATAACCTTATCGCCAATGTGAAGTATGGTGGTGGATCTGTGTTGCCGTGTGACTGTTTTTCCTCCAAAGGGAACCTTGGGATACATGGCGTCATGGACTCACATCAAATACCAGGAGATTTTAGACCAAAATCTGGCTGCCTCTGCCTGAAAGCTATAAGTGGGTTGTGGCCCGATTTTCCAAAAGGACAATGATACCTCAAAATCTACACGAAAATGGTTCACTTATCACAGAATAAAGGTTTTGCAATGGCCATCCCAGTCTCCTGACCTGAACCCCATTGAAAACCTGTGGGGTGAGCTAGAGTCCACAAGCGAGGATCAAGGACTCTGGAGGATCTGGAGAGATGTTGTATGGAGGAATGGTCTCAAATACCTGTTTATGTGTTCTCCAATCTCATCAAACATTACAGGAGAAGACTCAGTGCTGTTATCTTGGCAAATGGAGGATGCACAAAGTACTAAATACAGGGATGCCGATAATTGTGTTCAAAATAAAATTATTTTGCATTAAGGTTTTGTTTTTCTTCTGATCAATTGTATCACAATTGTTTTCCTAGCATAGAAGACATTTAATAAACAATTAACTGAATTTAATCCTTGCAGTTTTTGCTCATATTAATTGAGGTTGCCAATGATTCTGGTGGGTACTGTATAGATACCATACTACCATACAGAAGATCTGATTGATTATAGCCTACATTTAAAAAATTATTCTCATCATTTTTGAAATCGCAAGTAACGTTGAATTGCTTATATGTTGGTGAACATATATGGACCTAACTGCCGACGTGGTAAATCCAACTAGAACGAATTCTACAAATAAAATTTGTTTTATTGACGAGCTACGAGAGGTTTACACTTAAAAGTGCTCGTTTGGGAAAACTGGAAGGTCACAGGATATGATATGACCATTGATACGGTATGAGAAATTGCCATGATTATTATTATGATAATTATTCATGGAGGAGCGGTTAGTCAGCTCACCCTCGTATTTGCACATCTAGAACTTCCCAAGTTACAGTGCTGAAACTTAGGACTCCCAGCATTGATCGGGCTAATTCGAGAAACTTCCAGCCCCCTTTTCACACGTCACCCAACGGATTCCTTAAGGTCTGTGGGCCGTATATAATGGCACACTTCACAGAACCGAGAAGCTTACAGAGCAGAAAGACGCAGTCACCAATGGTACAAATGGCTACGACCGACCCTCTGCCTCCAGGATGGGAAATTAAAATTGATCCTCACACTGGATGGCCTTTTTTTGTTGATCACAATAATCGAATAACCACTTGGAACGACCCAAGACACGACAGTAAAAAGGTGGGTGTATTACTGTAGGCTACGAGCTGGCAAATGTAGCAAGCGCTTAACGGGGGTGTGCGTGTGTGTGTGTGAGAGAGAGAGATATCGTTGAAGTTTATAATTTGAGCTATGAAGACAATGCTTGCTTATATAAATCGCAGACTCAAAATGGTGTTCCAGAAAAATGTACATATTTAGATACGCGGGGTATTGGTGGATGTGTTGCTGCTGTTGCGCACGTTGTAATGTAAAATAAACGGATAAGGTAAAATAATCTTCCCATTTCGATATTGAGTTTCATTGGTGTTAAAACGCTATTTCAAACATTAGCAGCGGAAACATTGCATTCTCTATTTGAATAGGGCCGGGGTATGGTAACACATTTCTATCCGAGCCTTGCTGGTTGGATAGTTTATTAATTATATACCACAAAAACAGTCAGAAAACGTGTGAATAAGGGGTTAAATAATAGCCTACATGCCCTTTAATATTCTTGTGTTATGATCTAACCGTGACTGTTTTGTGCATGACGTACTGCAGTCATCTGTAAAGTCACTCATACCACAGAGTATTAGGATAGCTTCATAATGTTTATTTAAAGCTCTGTAGACTACGCACTGGTTCCTGGTATAAAATGTAGCAAGCTGCTACAGCATGCTACTTCCAACCGAAAACTTTACCTTGCAGGGGATTTTAGGCAGGTAGTATAAGAATCATACACGCTTAAAATGTTCAGTTAGTAATTTTTCCTACTAACACGAGGAAAGTGACAGGCTAAAATTGGGATTGTTCTGCTAATTATAAATAACAGTACGCCAGGTGTAAGAACAGAGTAAGATTCAATGTGCGTCGAACCCTGTAGGAAAACGGTGGTAGAGACTCACTGCCAGCCAGCTGGCCTGTTACATTTTAAAAGATCAACACTTGCTGTTGTCCAAAGTTAGTGTCACCCAGAATCTGCTGGAAAGACAGCTGTCAGGAGATAAACTTGGTGCAGTGCTGGGGAACTGCATGCCTGCCTGTATGCCAGAAAGAAACTGGTTGTACTGTGTGTACTTGAGCTACACATAAGATATTTATGGAAGTGCAAATATAGGTCCTTTATTTTAAATAAGAAAACACAATTACAGTTCATGATAGTTTTAGGATTGGACTACAATACACAAATACGCATTTAAGTTATTTACTTGAGACTGCAGTTAAAAATACAACGGGCCCCACATTTTTTGTGTTCTTGAAACATTATTTAACAAATTAATGTCAATGTCTACACACACATACAAAATTTATGGATTTGTTCAGAAAACGAATAAAACTATTACTAAAATAAAACAGTCTTCTGTATACATTGTAAACATGTGTGTCAGTTGCTCTTAAAACAGTTTGAAGGACCAAATAACATTCGGAAAGTAATGTTCAATAAAGGAACAGGAAACTAAACCATGACAACAATACACATTCAGAATGGGTGTTCGTACCGTGTGCTCGTCTACTTTTCAAGCTACATTTATAAAACCTCAGCACAGCACATTTTTTCACTTAAGATGTGTCTAAAGATTAAAACTTTTCAGTAGACTGCCTTCGTCAGCGAATTGCTGATGGTGCTCTTATATACCTAATTCTGAAATGTACAAGGTGTATAAGATAATTAGAAGAATTATGTATTCCTATATAAAACTCAACTTCATTAATCGTGTATTTTCAGCAACACACCTTTGTATTTAACCCAAAGCAATGACATGAGCATAATGCATTTATGTTTAAAATGCATACTTTTCAAGCTAGTAAGAGAAGTGCTGTATATATAAATTTATTAATTATAGCAATTGTTTTGGTTTATGAACCAAGTAGCCACCTGTAAGTTGTTGCCAGTTGCAGGTTTGAATGAAAGGAATCATTAGTTTTGACCTGTACAACAGGAAAGGCCATATTTTAAGCCACAGAGGCAGTACATCCCAGTGTAATTTAAACTTCATATTATGTTCTGGGTCAATTAGACCCAATTTAATGTTTGCTGTCTCTTAAAAACCAGTTAACCTTATTTTTTCATCTTAACACTAAGATTTTTTCCTACTTTGTTTGGATTAAATAGTAAACACACAAAAAGCATAATGCTACATTTTCAAAAGTCCTGTACCAACCCTGTATACAAAGGTGTTGTGTGGTGTCCTTTGTGCGGTAGCTGAAGGAAATACACAATCTTTTTTTGTTTTTACCTCTGATTCTTTTGTGGGTAATTCTGAAATCTCTAAAATGAGATTTCATCACAGGTTTTCATCACAAATTTTTTATAGTTAGGGATAAAAAGCGAATCAATTGGGAGATACACAAAAGGTGACACAGAAAGTGTCAAAATTGTTCTATTACAATAGGTTTGTGTCAGTTAATTTAACCCCAAACATAAAAAGCACTATAATATGTGAACATAATATGAGGGTTAAGTAATATAGGAATACAATGTTATTTTTAACTATTGCAAGTATTGTAGGTCTCATTGAGCATAAATTGATGTATTAGACCTTTAATAAAACCACAGATTCCATATTTTACCAACTAGACCATCTTCATCTGCACTTATATTGGCTTCCATCTTGCATCATTTAGCCATTTGTGTAACAGGTGCTAATGTAGTACAGGTATTAATTTAGTACACGTGTCAATGTAGTACAATTTAGAACATGTGTTAATGTAGTACTGGTGTTATCACTAATGTGTTCCCAAACTTTGTACTTTGTAGTTATGCAGCTCTGGGTAGACAGGGCTACAGTTGGGACAAGGCATTCCAAATTTGGGATAAAGCCTCAGGGACTAGGAGAAGCATACATCTTCATCTCTGTAAACTGCACCTCCAAACTGTGAAAATACAAGAGTATTTAAGAATATATAATGCTGACAGGTTTGGAAGATAGCGTGGAAAATACAGCATGATTATTCAGACTGTTGGGTTGTGTGTAGTGGTGTGGAAATTATCTCCTTATATGATTAATGATTGTCAAAACTGCATGTGAACAGCTATGACTCAGTGCTCTATATCGGTGGAAAATGTCTGCTTGTCCTGCCTGCCATTCCTACATGCAGATGAAGATTTGAATCAATAAATTAAATGGCCTGTTTTTCCAACAGCTTTATAACTGGGTTATTGTAATCCTGCTTGTTTTATAAACCTGTAGTATTTCACACATAATTGTGAAATGAAAAGTATTGCACACGAAATGCAGGTTAAAATGAATATTAACCAGGCTGGATTAATTTGCTACTGTGTTGCAGGTGGCTTTTATTTCATGTTAGTGTGGATAAAATGTTACTTAGGATATCTACATCAGCAGTCAGACTCATTAGTACTCTACGTCTTTCAGCACTCAACTTAATATTCTAGGTATTGGCAGAATTTGGCACACAAGCAGGTGTAGTATTCTTGCTTAATCTCTAGCTGGGAGTGGAGGCATCGGGCTGGAATTACTTTTATAGTGGGGGGGGGGGGGGTCAAATTTGGGAGATTATTTCCATATGGGATCCTGTTGTGCAGTTCAAATGTTTGAATTGATTGTGTTGTGACGTTATTGAGCACATGCCCTGTTTAGACAGCCAATCGTATGTGTGCCTTCTCGTAGAGATATTTGCATACATTGGGTATATAATGGGCCGTGCGTGGCCATATGGTGTTGGCATGTGGTTAAGTAGTTGCTTGGTGTTCAATAAGTGCAAAAAAGACAAGAGTGAAGAATTTTTGCCGCCAGTGCTTTTTTTCCGGCCGATGCCCCCGGGTTGTTCGTTTGCCGTAATATGATATTTTTTATCGTTATATCTTGCTCCTCTTGCTCCTCCTCTTCTGTTTTTCTCCACTGAGTGACAATGCCTTGTGCTCCACTTTCTTGTGTGTGTTTATGTGCGTGTGAGCGGTGGGGAGGGGGGGGGGGGGGGGAGGCTGATGGCGTCTCTGCCTACCCACATTAACAACATTACAAGTATGGCCTTCTTCCACTTGAGGAATATCTAAATTCAGGAAGATGTAGCCCCTGTAGGATGCAGAAGAAATGGTTACTGCATTTGTAACCTCTCGACTGGATTACTGTAATGCCTTGTTTTCTCGTTGCACCAATTCAGCCCTGAAATGGCTCCAAATTCCAACTTGTACAGAATGCAGCTGCTACGGGTACTTAGAGGAACGTAGACATATCAACATATCAGTCCGGTGCTACATTCAGACAGAGTTCTGTCTTGTAAGGATGTTGGCTGAGGTGTTGCAAAATCTTGTTTGGTTTGCATTCATTTCTGTTTTATTTGGCAGTGGCTCGCTCATATTGCCAGCTAGCTAGCAAGGCAGGCTACAGCACAAGTGATTTGCCTCCTAAATAACACGCACATAGTTTTGATACAGTATTCAGAATTATTTTATTGGATCCCTTACGAAAAAATACATATAGGATCTTATAGGATTTATATCTCTATAGTGAATCTTATAGTCATGTATAGTATGTTATATACCCTATAGTTCGTCTAATGTATTTTTTTAAGTATTCCTATAAGATCCTATAATAGTCTGAAGTAGCCTATTGTTTGTCATATAGGGATTGCTATGGGCAATCTTATAGGAATTTGTAGGAATTGTCCCAAAATATCATAGGAATCCTACTTTTCCGAAAGGGATATTGTGGACACAACGTGTTTAAACATTTAGAATGATTGGATTGGACTTCAGATTGGATACATTGTACAGCAATGCACCATAGAACCCGTGCATTAACAATAACGATGGTAATAGAGGGGGGGGGTGATTCCCTGTTCCACTGCCAGTGAGCGGAGGAATGGTGCTGCCTTCTGGTTGTTCAATATTTGTATTGTTTCTTAAAGTGGTTTTAAACTTTCACAGCACCAAAAAGGGTGTTGAGTTTAATTTAGGCCTAGTTCCTAAGCCCACTGTGTCACTCTTGACAGCAGGATCCATCGTCTATTACGAGAGAGATATTTACTTTAGACCGAAGGTTTGAATTCTTGTGTTGAAGTCATAGAATTTGCTGCGACTTGCTATCCATTGACACAGCCCTGTTGACATTCAGTTGGATGCCAGTATGTGACACCATGAAGGAGTCTGAAGTCTGTTTCTGTGCATTCAACTTGTTTTCTTTCCTACAGTATAGGGTACACCAAGGCAAGTTTCAGAGTAGGTATAATGTGCTCTATTTTTAGCAAAGGGGAGCCTCTTGTTGAATGTTACCTTTTGAATTTAAATGCTTGTAACTAGGGTTGCAAAATTCCGGGAATTTTCAAAGTTGGAAACTTTCCATGGGAATAAACGGGAATTTATGGGAATTAACGGGAATTTATGGGAATAAACGGGAATAAACTGGGAATTTTCAAAACTGAAGGTTGGCTCTTCATTGGGAACTTAAATATAGTTGGGGAAAATATATTTTAGTATAATCTTGACTAAAACAAACAGATCCCATCCAAGTACACTTGAATATCCATGTCATTCCTCAATCACATGCACACAGCACACTGCTTACTGCATGGCTACTGAGACCACACCCCCTACAGGCACTGTGCATGCCTCCATCACATGTACAGATGATTTCCAGAAGACTGGACCACACTTTTGAGCCCAAAGCACAAGACTATTGAAGGCACACATTTGCGCCTGTGGACTACACAAAGTTAAGTAAGTTTTGATGATATTATGGGGAAATATATTTATTAAATGTTTAAATTGCAAATATCACATACAAATGTATTCATCTAGTAGATAGCTAGCTGATAAGTTAAATGCTAAATAAGCTATAGCTAGCATATGGCTTATATATGCTAGCCATAGCTAGCATAAATAAGCCATAGCTAGCCATAGCTAGCATAAATGTATTCATCTAGTATATAGCTAGCTGATAATTTAAATGCTAAATGAGTCATAGGTAGCTAGCATAGCTGATAAGGTAAATGCTAAATAAGCCATAGCTAGCATAAGAGTGCATCTATGAGGCACTCTTATAAAAATGCTAGCTACCTCAAATGTGATGCTGTTTCTCTCTGCCTCCTGAAAGATGTTTTAAAGATCATTCCAGTTGTTTAGCTAGCCTTACTATTTATATATCTGTTCATGCCATTGCATTAGTATTCTTACAAGCTCTTGTCTTACTTTACAGAAAAATGCCACGTGCGCTATCCAATGTGTGGAGACATTTCACACCAGCTAATGTTCAAGGGAAGTCTGTATATATGTGTAAATATTGTGATAAGACATATGTGAAGAATGCCACAAAAATGCAGCAGCATATTGCAAAGTGCCTAAAAAATCCTCAAGGCCCACAACATGCAGCAGACAGGAGTTCCACTCCAGGGGAAAATGAATCTGTTTCAGCTGTATCAGCCCTCTCATCAGCTCCTGGTCCCTCTCGCATCAGAGGATTCTTTGATTTTATGGATGAACCCAGCCAGAGAAATGCAGATGAGTGTTTCGCTCGTGCAGTCTATGCTTCTGGCTCACCCCTGCCATCCAATGTGTACTGGAGGAGGTTTTTAAATGTTCTCCGACCAGCATACACCCCCCCAACCAGACATGCACTGTCTACTCATTTGCTGGATGAAGAGTTCAGCAGAGTTCAAACAAAGGTCAAGCAGACCATTGACAAAGTTGACTGTATTTCAGTCATCTCTGATGGATGGTCAAATATCCGGGGCCAAGGAATTATTAACTACATCATCACCACTCCTCAACCTGTTTTCTACAAGAGTGTAGACACAAAGGAAAACAGACACACAGGCCAATACATTGCTGATGAGCTGAAAGTGATCATCAATGACCTTGGACCAGATAAGGTTTTTGCACTGGTCACTGACAATGCAGCCAATATGAAGGTTGCCTGGGCACATGTGGAGGAGACCTTCCCTCAAATAACAACTATTGGCTGTGCTGCCCATACACTCAATCTTCTGCTAAAAGATATAATGGCACTGAAAACAATGGACACCCTGAACAAGAGAGCGAAACAAGTTGTTAAATATGTGAAGGGCAAACAAGTAGCTTCCGCTACGTATATGTCAAAGCAAAAGGAAAAGAACAAGAATACTACACTGAAGCTCCCAAGCAGCACACGATGGGGTGGCGTTGTCATCATGTATGACAGCCTTGTGGAGGGAAAGGAGTCTCTGCAAGAGATGGCCATATCCCAGACTGCAGGGATTGAAAGTGACATAAAGAAGATAATGTTAGATGATGTGTTCTGGGAAAGAGTATCTAGCAGTCTGACAATACTCAAACCTATTGCAGCAGCAATAGCGAAGATAGAGGGGGATGGTGCCATCTTATCGGATGTCCATTGTCTTTTTGCAGAACTCAAAGAAGAAATCCAGACGGTCCTGCCCACTTCCCTACTACTGAAAGCAGAGGAAACAGCTGTGGTCAAGACATTGGAAAAGCGACGGGAGTTCTGCATGAAGCCGGTGCATGCAGCAGCATACATGCTGGACCAAAAATATGACAGGGGCATACTTTCTGGGAAAGAAATTAACAGTGCCTACGCTGTCATTACAGCCATGTCTGACCACCTGGGTCTTGATAAAGGCAAAGTTCTAGGCAGTTTGGCGAAGTATCGAACAAAGCAAGGCCTTTGGGAAGGGGATGGAATATGGCAGTCATGCCAGCACATATCTGCAGCCACCTGGTGGAAGGGACTTTGTGGATCTGAGGCCCTTGCACCTGTAGCCTCCATCATCCTCCAAATCCCACCATCATCAGCCGCCTCCGAGCGCAACTGGTCACTGTTTGGGAACACACACACAAAGGTTCGCAACAGGCTCACAAATGTGAGAGTGGAAAAACTGGTAGGCATTCGGGCAAACCTAAGGCTCTTTGAGCCTGACACAGAGACATCCTCAACAAGGCTGGAAAGTGACACTGAAGAGGAAGAGTCAGAGTTGGATGTTGAGGAAGTGGACATGTTGTTGGATGTTGATGAGGCCCAGGAAGAGCCCATTGACTGAAAGGGTTAGGCAAAAATGCAGAGGATTGCTTGAAGGAAGATTTGCATGTTTAAATGGGACTTTATGGAGGGAGTGGGGGTCTTTTCATTTAACATTTTGAACGGGACTTTGTGGGGATTTTTGGATGGGGGCGTGCATTTTTGAATGAGTGGGGTTGGGGGGGATGAGTAATATTTAACTCAACATTCATGTTTATGTTCTTCAATGAAACAAATGATGGTTCAATAAAATAATTAAAACTTGTTCTGTTCTACTTAAAAATAAATCTGTTGAAATATCTTTCTTTTTTAATTGTATCATTTTGCATGGAGGTTTTCTTATGACTTATGTTTATATTTATGCTTGGATATGATACAATTTCATTACATTACCCTCAATTCCCAGTTAGTTCCCCTAAATTCCCATTAATTCCCATAAATTCCCTTAATTCCCATTATTCCCATGTAAAGTTTCCAATATGGAATATTTCCAAAATTCCCCAGCTTAACTTCCCATGGAAATTTACCGGAAACTTACTGGAAATTTACCGGAAATTTTCCGCCCCTTTGCAACCCTACTTGTAACGCATGTGCCTAGAAATGCATTACGGTAACTGTTATTTTTATTTCGGGATGCGCATTGATTGTCAAATCTGCATGTCGACAGCTATGACTCAGTGCTCTATAGTAATAGAGCCTGGTAAAAAAAATAAAAATAAGAGCTTAGACACAGAAGCAGCAGAGACATAGCCAACCTAACTCCCCCCCCCCCCCACCCCCCGCCCCCCATACATGTAAAATATGCGGAAGCTGATCGCGGAGAACCCGAAACCCCCCACCAGCTGTACCCCAGAAGATCATTAGTTGAATAGTCTGTGTGTGCTTCCATGTTTCAGGAGAGCCAGGCCTCTAATGGGCCTTGTGAAGCCTCTGCTCAGGAACCCCAGAAGAGCTACGTGCGGGAGATGAAGCAGCCCACGCTGCGCCAGGGGTACATCCCCATTCCTGTTACGCACGACAACCTGGACCATAGGCAGCAGCACCATCCCGGCTTTCCCTTCGCACAGCCTGCTCCCATACAGAGGATTCGGACCGAAGGAAGAACCCCCTCTCCCACGCCAACCCACCCCTCCCGGCCCAGGTCCCCTGTCAGGATGGCTCCCGAGGGGTGTGTGAGCGACGCTCACGGCGGTTTGGGCGTGTCCTCTTCACCTCTATCACCAGAGGTGAGATGCAGTACAGTCCCAACAGCGCTCACGCCAGGAAGCAGTTATGACTGTGCTCACTAACCTAATTTCAGCTCCTCAATGTAGCTGATGTACTGTTAACACACACACAGTTTTAAAAAGAGTCGTATTGTAACTATGCAATGTTGTGTGTAAGGTTTATTTTCTGAAAGTTGTTTTTCCAAAATGATAATTTGAAGCATCTGAATAATAATCTTTTTCAGTGAACAATTATGCATAATGCAAGAAATCTAATATTGTGTGTGTGCTTGTGTTTCGCTCAAGTCAGGTACTTAGACTGTATACCTAGAACAAATTGAATATTATGTAAGGGGTAGTGTACAGCCAGCTTGTCAGTTATTTCAAAATAAGCCCCAACAGGGGAGGTTGCTTTGAAACATTTGAAAAGCTGCTTGTACATTATCCTTATATTATCCTTATACCACGTCTGATTGTCAAAGAAATGATCTGCCACAAAAATAATTTCAATTTAATTAATCGTAGTTTTTAATTTTTTTAATTTATTGTAGCTTCCGCCATAAACATAGTTTAGACAAAAGGCTTTTTGTATCCTAGCAACCACAAGCAAACTAGCTCATAACATTTTTTATTTTGTGAAGTCCACACTATTTACACATGTCCATTTATTGTTTAGCGTGTCCCGTTAAAACGGGCGGCAGTGTAGTACAGTGGTTAAGACACTGGGTTTGTAACCAAAAGGTCGCAGGTTCGAGTCCCACGTAGGACACTGCCGTTGTACCCCTGAGCAAGGTACTTCACCTGAATTGCTTCAGTATATATCCAGCTGTAAATGTATACTATGTATAAAAAATGCAAAAATGCTGTGTAAGTCGCTCTGGATAAGAGCGTCTGCTAAATGCCTATAATGTAATGTAATGTAAAAAGGGACAAAGAGGGCCAAATTTGGGGTGTCAGCTGTTCCCGCAACATGATTAGATTTGAACTTTTTAGTTTCCTTCTTTCCAGGATTTTCCCATATTGTCAAATGAATGGTTATTTAACACTGAACACTGTAATTAAAGACAGGACCACATGGAAAATGTGGTCCACGCATAGGCAAACCACCCAATTGGGAATTAGTAATTAAAAAATATTGTGTACATGTTTTCGAGGAGGGATACGTTATTATTAGAAACCACTACTAGAAAGTCAGTCATTTCACACCTTGTTGATTGAGGTGGAAAACGCTGTGTCAGATGTCATTCTACAAAGTCAGATAAAGGCTTGATTGACCTTGCCTTCTAAGGCAGTGGTTCCCAAACCTCTCATTGGGTACCCCCCAACTAGATTCAGGTATTTGATGTTTTCCATCTCAAGCACACCTGATGCAACAAATCAAGGCTTGATGAGTGGTTTAGCATATTAGATTGATATTCTTGAGGTGGAACCCATCAAATTCCTGGTTCCGGTTTGAGTTACCTGGAGAGGTTTGGGAACCACTGTTCTAAGTTCAACATTATGGAACCACCAAAACTCTCCATTGTTAGAACCAAGAACCAAGAACTCAAGCCTGTGGGCTTCCTTAGGTGTGCCCCACAAGAACATGGTGACGGATGATTCATCTGCCGATATCACAGTTCTTCACTGCTTATCGCCAGTGCCCTTAGCTACAACTGCCTCACCATCACAATCTGTGCGGCTGCCTCGGACCATAGTTGCCCTTTGTTGGTGATGTCTTTCCTTCATAGTTCTCTGTATGCATATGGATATCTATATATGCAGAGATATGTGTATATATTTGATTGTATACTTGTACTGTTCATTTTGAAGGTCAGGACTACTCTGTTTGCACTTTGGCTACGGATGGGAGTGCTGGTGGTGGGAAATGGGGCAGTAATGATGTATGCATTTGCAAGCACTCATTGCAAGTCAAACTTACAGCCATTAGTAATTTATTTTTGTTTCCTGCAGGATTTGATGAAATGTAATGACTGCGATCTTCATGGAAAAAGTGTAAATTTGTGTTCTGGAAGGTAACATGGTTGTTTTGAGTGCAGGACAGTGACATGTACCTTTCTGTTGATCAGATTTCTTCCTTTGGGATGAGTTGCCATCCAGCTCCAGTTCAGCCCGGCTATATCGCCATCCCAGTAATCCATGAAGGAGCAGGGGGCCACTCTCAGGCCCTGCCAAACCACGGCTTGCACCCACAACGCTTCCCCCAAACTGAACCCACCCATCACCGCCTACAACCGGAGGAGTGGACCCAACAGCCCGGACCTGTCCAGCCCTCTCATGAGAGAGCCAATCGTAATGCCTCCCCCATCCTCATCCCCTCTCACACTAGAACACAGTCACCAATCAGAGCTCAGGTCATTGGAGACCGACCTCCGGTATGTATGAGTTATATTCTGTAAAATAAGATATTATACTATTGGATATGAGAAACAAATGTGAAAATTGTATTATATGGAAGGCAGTTAATACACTTCTGTTTGGTTCATCAGATTTAGGGAATATTTTCAATTAAACACTTTTTGTTGTTAATTTATTTAATTTCAATAATACATCATTTCAAAATTATTATTGAATTCCTTTTTTATAACTCTTAATTTGTGACCATATAGATCAGTAAAATATTATATATGTTCTTTAGGTTCAACAGCATGTGATGCAGGAAGCCACCAGTCCACAAGCCCCAGCCGAGGAGAGCAGTCCATCCCACACACAGACCCCCCAGTACCCCCACATACAGACCCCTCAGTTCCCCCAGACTAAGACTCCCCAATTCCCCCACACACAGACCACCCAGTTGCCTCAGGCTCCGACCCCCCAATACCCCCAGACTCAGTCACCCCAATACCCCCAGACTCAGTCACCCCAATACCCCCAGACTCAATCGCCCCAATTCCCCCAGACTCAATCGCCCCAATTCCCCCAGACTCAGTCGCCCCAATTCCCCCAGACTCAGTCGCCCCAATTCCCCCAGACTCAGTCGCCCCAATTCCCCCAGACTCAGTCGCCCCAATTCCCCCAGACTCAATCGCCCCAATTCCCCCAGACTCAGTCGCCCCAATTCCCCCAGACTCAGAGCCCCCAATTTCCCCAGGCTCAGTCACCCCAATACCCCCAGGCTCAAACTGCCCAGTACCCCCAGACACCCCAATACCCCCAGGCTCAAACATCCCAATACCCCCAGGCTCAAACTGCCCAGTACCCCCAGGCCCAGACACCCCAATACCCCCAGGCTCAGACACCCCAATACCCCCAGGCTCAAACTGCCCAGTACCCCCAGACACCCCAATACCCCCAGGCTCAAACATCCCAATACCCCCAGGCTCAAACTGCCCAGTACCCCCAGGCTCAGACACCCCAATACCCCCAGGCTCAAACTGCCCAGTACCCCCAGGCTCAAACACCCCAATACCCCCAGGCTCAAACTGCCCAGTACCCCCAGACTCAGACACCCCAATACCCCCAGGCTCAAACTGCCCAGTACCCCCAGACTCAGACACCCCAATACCCCCAGCCTGTGCAAAGAGATGCTGATTTGCGACAGCCATCCGAGAGACCAGACAAGGCAGAGGTCAGAGGTCACATCCATGAGAGAGCTGACCCTCCGAAATCTACATCTACTCCACTGGAAGTGACGCCTGAGAAAACAGAGGATGCACTGGCTCATCCCGGCCTGGCCAAGGTGCAGAAAATTGTGGATAGGGTTCAGAGACTGGAGCATGAAGTGAAATGCTTTGACGGGAAGAAGAATGACAAGCGCTATCTGCTTTTGGAAGAGCTTTTGATGAAAGAACTGCTGGCGCTGGACTCTGTTGACCCAGAGGGCAGGATAGATGTGCGGCAGGCCAGGCGGGATGGTGTTCGCAAAGTTCAGAACATTCTAGAAGGACTAGAGGCCTTTGGGGAGGACCCAGAGCTGCCTGTCAATGAGAACATTGCTCAAGGCACTGAGCCCCAGGATATGTCCTAAACCACACAACCTCAGAGCTACCCAGCCTTCTCATATGATTGCATTTCCCATGCAAATGGTCATGAATATTGTGCTAAACCATTTATGAAGCAAGTGATAACAGAATTCAATCAAATGTTTGCCATGGAGTGCCATTTTGTAGAACCATTGTGGAGCCAGTGTGTCATCACAATGTTAAGCTAAATGGGGCATATGCATAAAAGTGCAGATCATGACAATAAAGGTGACAGAAAGACAGGCAGCCCAGTTGCCATGGTGAAAGGGCTCTTCTCTGTCCAGTAGCTTTGGCTTTGACGGCCCGATTTAGTATTCACAAGTGAATACGGTGATCCAAAAAGGATATCCCCACTGTACAACTGAAACACCTGGCCACAGCTGCTATTAAATAGGCTGATAGGTGAGAAAATTGATTATCTGGTGAAAGAATGAATGATTGTGTATTGTCACGCATTGTGAGCACAATAGTTTGAAGTAAGACGCAGTGGATATGAGCCACATGACAGTGATGCTGCTGAATATGTGCTAATGGTTAGCATTAGCATTTCTACAGAGAGCAATCCCACTCCGTTTCCTTCCCATTCTTAAATAGTGAGGTATGTTGAGTAAATGTTTTGTATGAATATTTGTAGTTTTGAAATATTGTTCTTTCTGTCTGGTGTTCTGCCCATTGTTTGCAGTAAGACTAGGGGATTATTTCATTTTTTTTAATGAATAATTCCTGTTCAGGTGACAGACAGTAATGACACATTTTATGCATATTCCCCGTTATAGATCTAATGATTGCAAGAGGCCTTTCTTTTAATGCCATTGTGTTTTGTTACATTTCAAAATGGAAACGATGCAGTTTGAAACCCATGTCTGACTTTAAAAGATTTGGATTATTTAAATGATGTAACTATAAAGTGTTAATGCTTCTTTGACATTAGCATGTCTTCTGCTGGGATGTCATAATTGGCATTTTTTTTATTAAGGTGTTATAAATGCTTTATCTAGAGGTTTGATTATGCTCTTTGAGACTGTAATCTGATTTTCACACACAGAAGCTTGGCTTGTGCCTGACTCTGCCCCGTCTTTGTTCTGGCACGCCTTTCAGTGTTCTTATAGCCTTATACCTTTTTGTGAAATTTGTGACAGTGATGGACAAATATGTTTGTCCCAATCTGATATATAACTATATAAATTATTATTTTCATGGCTGAATTCACAATGGAGTTGGCTACAAGTGTTCTTAGAGCCTTATACCTTTGTGTGACATTTGTGACAGTGATGGACAAATATGTTTGACCCAATCTGATATATAACTATATAAATGATTATTTTCATGGCTGAATTCACAATGGAGTTGCGGATGCAATACAACAGAGACAATATAGAAATAACAATAAAAATGGATTTTATTTTAATGATTAAATGAACAGACTGACCTAAGCGAGAATGTGTTTGCCTTGTCATTGTTATGATAGAGCATTAGTGTAGCGTAATGGTTAGGGAACTGGGCTTATTACAACTTAAGGGTTGTAGGTTCAAATCCTAGTTGGGGCATTGATGTTGTACCCTTGAGCAGCACAGTAAATATCCAGCTCTATAAATGTGCAAAGAACGTATGGCAGAATGTATGGGAATGTAAAGAATGCGTAAGAGTAAATGCTAAGTATCAATGGGTTCCGCGCTGCGGCAGAGAGCGGTGTTTGAGACGACCATTTCACTTTTCACTCAACAAAATTACCCAGCTGCACAAATGCTTACAGGATGTTATGGTTGAACATACATTTATTGGCCACTGTCACTCATCAATGCAGCTGAACAAAAATGCAACTGAATTAGATTTTTTTTTTTTATCCCTGTGGAGCCGCATTCTGAAGTGAGGATGTGGTTCTTATAGTGTTATGCTGGGGTTTCGTTTTGTTAGGCAACACTCACATCTTTAAAGAGAAACTAAAGTCTAAACTGACTTCACAAACAGCAGAGGTGCGGTTTCAGGTCAGTGCTTCTCCCGGCTTCCCTTTCCATAAAGGTGCTGTCATTATAGTTGTGTCTACCACAAGGTGGCAGTGAAGTCCCTAGCAGTAGTCAGTTACTCAAATATTACAGCAGGCTTTTTCATCATCATCATCATCATCATCATCATTATTATTATTATTATTATTATCTCATAAAATACTCATTCTTTTTTTTAAGAATGGTGCGTATGAGCCAAACACTTTCAAAGTACTATTTATAAAACAGAATGTGAATAAGACTTACAAATATGGTGCCTTAAAATATGCAGTTATTGGGTTATTATTCTGTCACAAGTGGGAGCAGTGTTGACATTGTGGAAATACAGATCTGGACATGGTCACAATTTATTATACACCCCCACCCCCCCCATAACTGCACTTAGATTGATGTTTGTTTAGCTCCCACTCCCCCTTAAATAAAGTCCAACACTTTTCACGATAGCAAGTGGTACACAGACATATACAATAGTACACATTGCTAACTTTAACTAGCCAATATTTTCGGTCTAGTGTTCATAATTAGCTAGCTAACACACAAAGCGTGTTAATTCCCACTTACCGCTTCAATGACGTCGGGATGGCGGAAGTAGCAGGTGTCTCTTCAGATTGGCTGTGATTTCCCCAGACGGCATGTAAGTGCAGGTAACACTGTCCCTTGATAATGGCAAGATAATGACGCCTGCTATAAAGCCCAAGATAATGGCAATGGGTTTCATTTGTGGCATTATTCTATTCAAAATATTCCCAAACATGAGTTTATTTTTTCCTGCCAGAGCCAAGCAGGGACATCATTGTAATGAACATGTGACAATGTGTGAACAAAATGAACGATCATCAATTTATGGAGAATTGATTCCAGGTGGGAAATGATGGCAATTAAGCAGTTTCTTATTCTGCAGTTTAATGCATATAGGCTATGTTTGATCAACGTGCTTAATTAGAGATAATAGCACCTCTTTCAAGTAACTTAAGACTGTATCTAACTACCAAAAACTCATTTGAAAAGCAGATTGGTCAACACGTTAAACATTTTTAATTGTAACAGTTTTTGACGTTATTTAATTGGAACGGTTTTTGACGTTATTTTTAAAGGAAATTTTAGTCTTGTCGTATTTTTGTCATTTCAAAGGCAAAATGAATCGCAGTCAAGTTAAGGCATTTCATCATTTTTTTAATCATATTTGATCAAAGAATCATCCTGACAAAACTACCAGCTTTATTAAGGCAAATGGAGCATTTTATATTTATTAGACGAGAGCCAAACTGAATATGGTTTTGGTAAGCCCTATTTGGGCTTTTAGCAACTAGGGTTACATGTTTAAACATTTTCATGATTTGCTATTCAGGAGCAACAGGTCTGAATATGTTCAACTTAGACCCCCTGCACTTACTTAAGTACAGGAACTATGCATTAGGTTTTCATTGGATAGATGGGGACTGTGAGAATAGATGATGTGGGATAAAAACCAACTAATCCTTCGATTACTCTGGACTAATAAAATCTGATTCTTCTGTATTATTGGGGTTCAGTTCTTTCAACTCTTGTAGTGCTTGTAATTCTGTGAATATGATGAGGAATTTGTTTCATTATTAGTATATCTTGCACCCGTAAAATGATGCGCCACCACAAACGAGCCCCCTTTCAGTGGTCACAAGGAAAGCAGCCCACCCCCAAGAACACTTTTCTAATTAAAGCATGTCAGAGATATGTGGAATCCGGCACGTAGGCTACGGTGATTCTGAGTGAATCATAGATGGAGTGAGGTTGAAACATTCCTACTGTAGTGTTTACAAACAAAAATAAGCCATTATTAAATTAAGAAATGTGTTCATAACATGTATATATGAAATGCAAAAACTTTTTTTGCAAACTACATCACTCATACACATTTTCAATAAAAATACTTAAAATAAAAACAAAAATGTCAGTAGTCAAACCAGGATGATTTGGATTTTTAATCTTTTATAGAGGATTGCTGTGGTTATTACCAGTGGGAAGACTGAACTTGCCCCTCAGGATTTAAAGAAGAAAAACACTAAATACTTAGCAGTGAATAATAAGTAGACCTGGACAAAATCTACATTTGTTCGTAACAAAATTTGAATTGTATTTAAACTTAAATGTAACCTTAAAATAAGTTTTGCATATGGGTCAATGACATGACATGCATATTTTTGTGTCCGAAAGCATTATTTTCTTTTAAAAATAATTTAATCAATTCAAGTCATGTATCATTTTATTCTATGAAACATGATTAGTTTTGGTGTGTTTTCAGTACATTCACATAATATATATTATTTTGTGCTTTGGCATCTCAAACCCCCAAAATGTCAGGCGGCGCAACCGTCCGAGCAAACAAACAGATTAAGAAGATTGTTAAAAATGGTATTTTAATGATGATAAACTCAAAATATAATACTATGGCATCATTTTGTTTTGGAATCCTTTCAGATGAACACAATTTCACAAATACCAACCATTTTAAAACTGTTTAGATAATTGAAAAACTTTTGTCCAGTTATTTGTGTTTTCCAATGTCAGGGTGGCACAACCGTAAACATAGGACTTTTATTTTGAAGTGGAGAGCTACATAACAGTGAACAGGATAGTGCATCATCAAGAAGACCCCAACTGACCTTCAGAGCTGAGTGAAAAGATTTGCAGATCTCTCTCAAATATTGATGAAAATATGTTCTTTCATGTCATAGGTAGGTTGGTACACTTTCCATGTCAGGTGGTACAACCAATGAAAAACTAGGAAAAGTAATTTTTTTCAGAAAACAACTTATGTTTAAAAAGTATTTGTATAACCTTGCTAGCAACAGCCAAAGCTAATGTAGGTGTCCAAGTAGAAGCCTGTTTAATTTGAAATTAGTTGCAAAAGTCAGGCGGCGCAACCCCTAAGTCAGGTGGCGCAACCATATGTATATGAGCTTAACTGCAAGGAATGTCACTCTGTGTAATAAATTATGTTTTTTTTAAAGCTCTAAGATGATGTTACAGCCTTTGTAAAATGTATATTCGTTTAAAATTAAATATATTATACACTTTTTAAACCGTTTTCATGATTTTAGATGGCACTATCAACTAAAGAAAAGGCTGCAAGACACAGACAGCGCATTAAAAATTATCCAGCTGCAAGAGAGGCATATCTTGCCAAAAGAAAGGAGAGGTAATTGATTACATCTTGATTACTTATAATGTAGTCTTGATAAGTTTGAGTCCGTTCATATTTGAGTCAGCTCATATAAAGCAGGAGGACAGTAGTGGCAAGGCCACATTTACAGAAGTGTTCATTAATGTGCACTGTCCCTTTTTAATAAATAAATAAATTTATTAATAAATAAATATGCAGGTTCATGAGTTCTAATGTTTTATAGTTACCAGAGGAGGAAGAGAGAGGGAAAGATTGTGAAACCCCCTGTCAGCCAGCTATCCAAAACGGCAAAGGAAAAAGTGAGGCAGAAATGGAAGCAAGACCAGAGAAGGCACAGGGAAAAGAAAAGGGCTATGGAGGAAATCCTGAATAACACACCTGAGTCATTAGATACCACTCCCGCAGAACCCATCTTTTACTACACAAGTTATGTGCTCAAAGTGATCTCGGAGCCAGAGCCACTTAATTCACGGCACACACAGCTAACTCATACAGACTGGAACTGCTTTAGTTTAGTTTGCTACAGTATGAATTAAGTCTAATTTTGGAATACATTTTATTAATGCATTTGGTTATTAAATCTTCATTGACACAATATGTTTTTATTTAGTAGATGTTAGCATATATTTTTGCATTCCAGTTGCTATGAATTTAATGTTTTGGAATATTTTTATGACGGAATTTGATTGTTAAATCTTCAATGTGGTTAAATCATAGCCCATTTTTAGCAGTTATTAAGCTATTTATTGTTTTATTCCAGTTACCATGAATTTAATGTTTTTAACTAATAGAATACCTTTTCTGGATGAATTCATTGAGATTAAATCACAAGCCATTTTAGCAGTTAAGCTGTTTATTGTTGTATTCCAGTCACCATAAATTTAATGTTTTAAACTCTTAGAATAGGCCTACCTTTTATGGATGAATTAATTGTGGTTAAATAACAATCCCTTTTTTTAGCAGTTCTTAAGCTATTTATTATTGTATTCCAGTTACCATGAATTGAATGTTTTAAACTCTTGGAATTTATATGGATGGATTTGGATATTACATTTTGTGTACTGTATTAAACTAAAAAACGGCTTGTTCAATCATAATCAGTGTACATCTATTGCACTGTTGCCTATTACAGATGCTATACTTAATGTGATCTGTTTATCCTGTTTTTGATCAATTTATTACTTGACTAAAACACTTTTTGTATTGCCTATTTGAAATTAAAATGCAATTATTCAGCTATTTCCTGTCATTACTAATATTGTCAGGTGGCACAACTGATAATCGTCAGCTGGTGCAACCAGGTAAAATATTAATTTAAACCAATAAATAATAGGTCAAAGTGGACAAATGGTTTAAAAGTATGGTGTGAATAGTAAATATATGGAATGCCTTCATTTGTATATTTGTATAATTGTTTTTATGTCTTTAAAAGTAAAATTGGATACAGAAAACACTAAATACCTGGCCATTAGAATGCAGTAGTCTTAAATTATTGTAAATACAAAACACTACTTCAAAATATGAATGTGGTAGGCACTTTAGACACTCTAAAGAAAATGTGCCCAACATTTAACTTTGAATAAATAGTAGGAAAATATATAATTCTCAACAGAAATTTGGTTGCGCCACCTGACATTTTTTGGCAGGTGAAGTTAAAAATACAGTCAAAAAATGGATAAAAACATGTTAAAATGTTGTTTAACAAATGAGACTTGCTTTATCACACTGTTCCAAATAAAAAAATATGTATTATATCCATTTTGAAAAGAATTTTTAAAAAAAAACTTTTGGCAACCTTATTTGTCATTGACCCATATGCTTGATTTTTTAAAATAACTGAGACAGAAGAAAGTTGCTTAAAGATGCATAAATGCCTCTTACGCACCGGTGATATATACTGTAAATCTCAAATGAACTTCAATTTGAACGTGAAGAATACAATGACCCCTTCTTGTGAATGTGGCCAATTACAGCCATTTTCCTCTAAATAAGTTTCAACATCTTGCATTCTTCATGCCTAAAATTGATTATCAACTAAATGTCATTCTTAAAGCGCGAACACTGCCCACTTTTGGGATTGCGCATAACTTACATCTACTATGCATCCCACAGTGGGATTTTATGAATACTACTTAGTCATTTTTCTGCGTAAACCACTTTTTAAAATATAATTTGATCGTAAGACCATTTAATAAATGAGGCCTCAGTTATACGCCCCAGTAATATACAGCAGACATATAGTTTTATAGCTGACTGTCAAATGCGCTTTGTCTGAGCAAATGGGTTTAGTGTCTCCAGGGGATGCCAAGGGACAGAAATGAACACACAGAATTGAGACAGAGGCCTTTTCAATCCATGCATGACAATCGCTTACTCCTGTCTGATTTATCCCACTCAACCCTGATCACTCCCAATAATGGAATAAACGTCATCCAGCAGGTCTCCTTCACAATCCTTTCTGAAGCTTCCTTATGAGCTTCTCATTGGACAGAATATTCAGTGTATGTTCCTACCTTTCCACAAGGGAAACACTATCCCATTCTTAAATATGTGAGAATAATGGCCACAGAACAAAGAATAGTTCATACTTAACTCAATTACTTGCACTCATTTACCGTATTAACATTATTAATCTTATTTGTCTGTTTTTCAAGCGTCCACACATATGACTGATACAGTTGTTGAATCGCTGAAAGACAGCAGAGTAGTTTCCCTCCTAAAGAAGTCAAAACAAATGTTGGTAAAAGTCTAAAAAGTGTTTATTGTCGTACGGTGTTACATTTAAATTCAGCATTTCTTCTCTAGCAGCACTATGTCATTACACAGAAATATTGAGGGCAGTTAAACAGGTATCTCCTCCACAGGACAGCATTGTGTAAACAACTCAGCACCCAGAGTGTCCAGCATGTGCACCTTCTGATATGACCATGTTCCAAACCGTGAAGGAAATGTTTTCAAAATAAAACTCAAAAAATGCTCATTATGAATAAAACAAGTAAACAGAAACCTGGTCAGAAGAGAACAAAAAGTTCAAGACAAAAAAGAAAAATAGTGAATGATACATCAACTCCACCTTTTCTGTTTTACACATAAGACCCTGCCCATATCTTTATTACATTTGGTCTTTTACATAATCCCACTCTTTCAACAGATGTTTCTATCACCCCTTCTAGATTGTGAATGCCAAGAACAGTTGAATGAATAAATGATACCATTCCCTGTGAACATGTTTGACATGAGATCCAGCGGTCATTCTTCATCAGTCATGACGTGTCCAGCACACTGCTGGTGCCCTTTAGTGGTATTACAGAATTAGATTATCTGACGAAACTGATATCCTCTAAGCAATTAGGACAAATTAACATAGAGTAGAGGACAGAGAGTCGAGTAGGCTATTTGTTTATATTTTTGAATATATACCACAAGTATCCTTCGACTTGAGTGTAGGAAAGCACATCGTAACACAAACTCGCACCAAATCTGTATATAAATTTGTATGCAAAGTTTTAGAGTAAAAAGTCTCTCTTACTGTTTTGGCACATTGAAGCAGATTAACTAAATACTGGGATAATATAAACATTTGGCACTCTCACGCATATTCCATAAAATAACAAAACGTATGCCTTAAATCATTAACAAAATAACAACATGAATCAAGTCTTTTCATTAATGGGCCTATTTTTTCAGGAAAGAAAACCTGATGGCTCACATACTGGATCATAAAGAGAGGATATTTCCATAGTGCTATTTCCATGCAGAACTGCTAAGAGTAGACATGACAGAAAAATATTGACACTAAAGAAATTTGAAAGAAGTCTGTGTCAGAGCTTCTAGTGGGTAAACCATGAACAAACCCGAAGATGAGATATGGCTTGTTGAGAATGCCAAGACTTTTCAAAGTAGCTTTGGCCATTAAGCACGTATTTCCCCATAACAAATCTTTCTATTGCAACATATTTATGCAAAAAAAGTACTTGGAACACAGCTGCCCAAGTCAGTTTTAATACCCATCATGCACAGCCCTTGCATACATTAATGAGCACTCCTCCTCCCCTACATCTTTCCATGAGATATCACTTTATTTAGTAACCATCCAATGCTGAAGACCTTGGAAACACTTGAGATGCTCACAAATACACTAGAGAGGAGGCATGCAGGAATAACAAGATGAAGATACCTTCAGTTACAAAGGTAAAAACATTAACCATCTCCTTCACAAAATATATGGAGGCTTACAAAACAAAATAAGATTCCTTGCCCTTGAAATCGCCATTTCACCCTATATGTATTGGTGTTCAGTGATCTAACAACCAAATCTATTCAAAAACACACTGGAGAACATTCCCATTCACAAAGCCCAACAAAAGGGAGAATCTCACGGAATCATATTATCCATATACTTACATATCCTACGAAAGTATCATGTTCAATTCACTAAAATTAGTAACTGAAACGGTCTTTAATCTACCCAATGACTGGTGAAACAAAGTCATGCAACATTCGACTTCCGCCAAATCATCTGAATTGACCCATCATAGCATAATCTCATTAATATAAAGAGGATCTAAGTCATTCAGGCAATTTTGAGAATCCACTGGTAAAATGTCTTTAATATTTTCAATATTGTAAATACCACCTAAACGTACTCAAAAGTAAAACAATTTCCTCTCTCGAGGAGTTTCAAACTTACTAGGTGTCTGCATATTGCAGTACTTTTATACATACTCATACAGTATTGTTTATGATAAATAACTTAATTATTATTTTATTGAGTAAATGCATGCTGAATATAAAATATCACTTTCAATCAATATCTTCAGTGCCTTACATCCAAGAGCATTTTCTTTCAATCATCCATTGACTTGAAGGTATCCAAAAAGGATTTGTAACTTCAAGTCTATAAAGAAAGCCTAATATTTTGGCATCTTAAATGCAGAAAATGAAGCAAGTAAGACAAATGCCACGTAAATTGTGGTTTCTGAAATAGGAATTCCATCAGTGACACTCCAGACTGCGAATGGTTATTTCAAAATAAGAAACAGCAATAATCAAGTAACCAAACTTCTTTCAGATAGAATGGCAGAGAGGGACAGAGATTTCAGCTGCTAAGACACAATACAAGCACGCGTCCTAAACCGGCGAAAAACCTGCATGAGCCAGTATGAGCTGAGGCTGTGCTCTAGCAGGTAGCTGGCTCTAGAAAGCAGTTCTGGTTTTGCCACTTTGCCTACAATTTATAATTACGTTTGCAGATCTTAGAGAGTACCATCAATATAAGCTCAAATGTTTTCTCCTCTAACCCTGGCACTGAAATAGACTTGCCTCACAGAAGAGGATACAACAGCAGTCCACACTCCCTGAAAGAAGAAAAAAAACACCAAATTTTCATTGTCATTAAATAATGGAATCATCCAAGTCCTGTTCATTCAGCACCTCCCCATAAGAGATGGATAACTATGTCCGTGACTCGTTGCAGGAATGCTACACATAGTGCTATGCTGGACATAGAGGAGTTTGGTATTTCTCTAGCAAGGTTAAACGGCTCATTGATCCTTTACCTGTGTTCCACCCAGGTTTAACTGTACATGAGGGAGGCCCCGCCCATCAGGCTGACATGCTGCTTCCAGGTGCCACACAACAGCTCCGCCCACAGGAGCACCTAAATGCGGTATCCCCACCCCCAAGGGCTACGGACTAGCAGGGGTTCCCTCTAATTCACAGTTTTCATTTTAAACAGCATTGCAGGTTCAGAAGGAAACAATGAGGGCTGCAGGGTAAGGAAGTTTGTGGGCCAAACATGTTTCTGCACACCACACTGGTGCAAAGCATTGTGGGATGCCTGCAGAGTATACTGACCAGTAGTCTTTTTGGTCATAATCTGTCTTTGGTTATTCATTAAAATATACTCAAAATAGGCAAATTAGATGTCTCTCAGGGAGGAACTGTCAATTCTATTTTCTATTTTTAACACTGGTCATCAAACACACACAAATAGTTAGAATTTTGATGTGTAATTGAACAAAGCTGTTGGATTGGTATAGATTTGTACATTTTGCGTTCTTTTAAATGTCCATTCTGTTGATGAATTTAGTAGGTTTTTAGTTTTCTTCACATGCTAATAGAGAATACAATATTAGCAGATTATAGCAGACATCAGTGGGGTTGGCCAAACAAAGACAGTTGGGCTTATTAGTCCTGCAGCTCACATGGGAGAATCTGCACTGGAGTGTAGTGTTTAGTGCCTCTATTACACAGACCAGCTTTTCCAAGATAATATTCCACACTGCAATATCAACGTCATTATCAGAAATGGAGCGGGGTGGCGCTGTTGCTCAGTAGCGGAATGCTAAAGCTCAGTGGCTGTAGCTCATTATACAGATAGGCTAAGATCTGCACCCTGGGCCCTGTATCAGTGGAACAAAGATAAAAGATCATTTGCAAAAACAGAGATGCTGTGCTGCTAATTGATAGACTTTTACACACACAAAAAAAAAAAACGCATGACAACAGGTGGACAAAAAAAACTATGAAAAAAACTCCGTGATATGACTTTGTTTGACAAGATCTCATTAGCATGAGAATTGTGTTCTGTAATTCTATACCAAAAGAATTCTGGAAAATGTGCTTGGGAACTAGGACTGTACATCAGTTCATCTCCTCAAAAAACTCCAGTTCATCTCATAAAACATCAGTTAATCTCCGCAAAAAAAACACCATTTAATCTCATAAAACTCCAGTTCATCTAATAAGACACCAATACATCTCATCAGACACCAGTTCATCTCATAAAACATCAGTTCATCTCATAAAACACTAATTCATCTCTCACTTTAACCAGTGCTGGATAAAGTGGGACCTCATTGCATCAGACATGCATTTAAGAAAAATATGATATACTAAAACACACCCTTAGGGGAACGAATACATACTGCAATATCAATGACACCCTTAGGGAAAATATTATACCCAGTACTGGCCAGTAGTATCTAATACACCCGTAGAGGAAGTATGATACATTAAATAGATTATTTATTAGGTTTATGCTTTAGTTCCTGGTTTACTTATCCTAAAAAACTAAATGCTGAAATACACCGTCTTCAGTCAAATATTTTTGTTCGATTTTGTCATTCTGGATTGCACTACAGGCAATTAATTTACTACTAAATGAAACTTTACCCAGAAGATATGACCCATGACAACTGATTAAATATTACTGCCACCCTGCAATGTGTATTACAGGAGAAAACATATTGAATGTATGATTGTTATACAGCACTGAACAGAAAAGCCAATGTGATGTTCGGGAATCGGAAGGCAGCACAGAGGTAGATATATCTGCTCTCTCTCTCTCTCTTTGTGCCTCACACTGTCCTTCAGCCGAACAACATCCCCTCTGAAGAACTCACTCAATGCACCATTAAAAACCAACCAAAGACTGCGTCACTATACTTTGATTAAACAATTGTTCTTTTGAACCTATAGCTGTTTGGATTGTACACAACATTAATATCTGCAAGTATAATACCAAGTGCCTCCTTTACTAAATCAATTTTCATGGGCCTGAAAATAAATACTGCATTTGAGCCAAGCAACCACGAATTAAGGAGGCTTGTAAAACCTCACATTCCATTCATAGAGTGTATTTTACATTTATAATGCAGTGATCTGCCACCCCAGTAAGATGTCATAACACAGCCACAATTCAGACAAGACACATTTATTTAAGTCTTTATAAATGTTATTTATACCATCACAAAAGAATATACTATCTTCTCTATATATTTTATGGATATAGTTTATAAAAAATAAAAAACAAAGAATACATTTTTGCTGAAGAAGATTGAAGAGTGTCAGCAAAAGGGAAATATAAACCATAGTCCATTCAAAACAGCCAGAAAGCTCTCTATCTTTCCCACATTACAACAGTAGTGTAAACTATGATAGTTTCTCTATCTTTTCCACATTACAACAGTAGTGTAAACTATGGTAGTTTCTCTATCTTTTCCACATTACAACAGTAGTGTAAACTATGGTAGTTTCTCTATCTTTTCCACATTACAACAGTAGTGTAAACTATGATAGTTTCTCTATCTTTTCCACATTACAACAGTAGTATATTTGCATAGGCAAAATGAGATTAGCCCTTGAACATTATATTTCCTGAATTATTTAAATCTAAAAATCTATTTCAGGTGAACACAATTAAAGAAAGGAAAAGGCTGCTCTTCACTAATTCTCCGTATGAGGGGGCATTTCCCCTGTGCACATTGTCTCTTACAGTGTTAGGATTCAAGTAGATCTAAATAGGAACTGTACATTGACTATATGAGAAATAAATTAACTGACATGAGAGGTAGTGATAAATCCTAGTGAAGCTCTCAAAGGAAAAAAGTAGATAAGGCCAATATTCTTTCATTAACTATAAAAGTGACCATCTACTAGTCTATACCACAAGTCAAACCATGAATCCCCAACCCTACGAAAGCACTCTACAGACATGGAACTGTTCAACTTTTCACATGTTTTCCTTTAAAATAAAGTTTTTTTTAAAAAGTGGAAAAAATTTAAAAAGCATTTAAACTATTCAGTAATTTAAAAGCAGTGTTTGTGAACACTGCCATTACAAGAGTGTGAGGAAAGCAAAAACATCTTACTTTTCCCCATCAAAACAAAACATGCATTAAAAACACTGTTCGTGCACAATTAGTGCTCTCATAACCTGCCATGAGTAAAAGAGTGAGTCCGTCTGGCCATTCTGCAGTGTAAATGTAAACTGGGTAAAAATGCAACACGCAACACTATTTACTTGCTTGGTATGCCTGCCCATCCAAAAATTCACAGCTAACAAGTACATCTCAACCAAATGAGAGCTCGCCAATGCAGATCTAATGTGGATTCAAAAGAGCCACATTTAAAATTAATCGATTGTACTAGTAAATTGTATGTTCAGTATTGTTATGCTTGCATTTCAATGAATGTTATCCAAGGTTTGGTTTCTTGTATGCCATCATCACATTGCCAATGAAGGCTTGAATATAATCAACCATCAAAATGTGTATCACCGCCACCAACAGAATTGGCTGTTAATATTAAAAAGTGTATTTTTCTCAAACCACAGCACAAGCTCATAGAATACAATCTAATTGCACTTAAATGTTCTACAAGATTGTCTTAATCCTGTTTGAACTGATCTGATGACCGGCCATGAAATGTTGGCAAGTGTAGGCAAGTGGCATTTACAAGATCCAGAAACTGGAGGCCACAGTGACCTAACAACACCCATACGCTATTCCGTTAGCACTGATCTGATTGGTTTGATCCAGAAAAGTCCATACGCTATTCCGTTAGCACTGATCTGATTGGTTTGATCCAGAAAAGTCCATACGCTATTCAGTTAACACTGATTGGATTAGTTTGATCCAGAAAAGTCCATATGCTATTCAGTTAACGCTGATCTGATTGGTTTGATCCAGAAAAGTCCATATGCTAATCAGTTAACGCTGATCTGATTGGTTTGATCCAGAAAAGTCCATATGCTATTCGGTTAACGCTGATCTGATTGGTTTCATCCAGAAAAACAGAAATGCTGTTCAGTTCAGACTGATATTGTTGGTTTGATCCTGTGTCATTCTTTCAGTTCAAGTTAGTGAATTTGATTATGCACACTTCAAAATGGATTACTCATGCATTCATTTCATTACAACAAATGGTAGGCAGAAGCCAAAAACTTAATAATCAATGGAATAAATCTTCCATGTTCAGATGGCCAACTGGCCTTCAGTTCAGGAATACATAAACGAGTTATTCCTCAAAGGGGAATGAACATTTGCTCATAAGCAAATGCAACAACTTTCATGGTAAAAAGGTTGCTGTGTTACATATTTGGGAAGTTTAGTATAGTTTAGTATATAGGTAGATCCTAAATCTGAACACTTCCAAGGAAACACCTTGCGGTTTTGACTCTCCTGGTTCAAGAGGTCCTGAACTTACAGAAAAGCATTCCACACGACTCCATCGGTCTGTAAATAAAAGCTGTAGCTATATACGTCGTATCACCCTTTATAAACAATGTACTGTAATCTGTAAGAAAAGGGGGGTGTGTTTAAAAAAAAAAAAAAAAAAAGATTTGGCACCCAAACCTGTCTAATTCCCACCATAATTTGGAATGTCCAATTATCTGCAACCGCAGCCACGTTCATGCATGAATCCCACTGCCGATTCGGGATAACGTAGACATCCGTAGTTCTCCTCTGAAATACACGGTGTTACCAGCCTACTTTTCATACAGCAGACCCCGAACTCACTGAACCCACCCGCAACCTGGGCTACACGTTCGCCAATTGCGTGTCGGTTAGCTATGGAGCTACCGGCCGCAGTCGGCACTGGCACAGCCTGGATTCCATCCAAGACCACAGGGCTCATCATTGCTATGCCCATAGCAAATGGGCTCACCAGCAGTCCCATCAAAAATGTGTTTTAACCAGATAGTGCTGCCACCAAAAACTACAGCGCTTAACCCCTTCCATTCAGAAACACCGAAAGAAGCCCCCTCCCTCAACATTTTTCCCCAAAAGCTTAAAAAAACATTTGCAGTTTATTTCATATATTACTATTTAATTATTGTTTCGTTTCAATAATAGTTGAATAGTGTGCTTGTTTATTTGTGTAAAATGTATTTTGGGATGGGGGAAGGACTGGTACAGTAAACTGTGGTTTTTGCAACTCTCGAGTTCCTCTCATACAGGTTTTGCGATTTTTGCTCACACTGAACTGTCCAACCACTCCGCAAATGTAGCCCTTATTAATAAGTGTTTGTACTGTAATGGAGGCAAGTGCTTGGATGGCTTAAAGTATATGTGGCATTGCTGTAAGACACCCCATCTCCCAGAAAAGACAACAACTATCAGTTAATTCCCTTCACACTGACATGGTGAGCCTGTTAAGGGCATTCCTGTGGCCTAAAATAAACTCACTCTCATGCCCAGGCCACGGAGAGACTGCCAGTGAGTTCTAATTCAATAACTTTGCATGCACAACCAGGGGCTCACCATGGACAAGCTCTTAAATCTGGTTAAACAACCCAACATTGCTTGTTTAAAATAGGTCAAATGCATGAGTTTTGAGAGAGAGAGAGAGAGAGAGAGAGAGAGAGAGAAGAGTACAGTACCATAATTACAGGTTTGCCTATTTCTGTGTTGTTTTCAGAGCCTGAGTGGTTCTTACTGGAAGTTCACTTAGAGTGAAGCCCAACGGACACAAGCAGGCATATGAGATTTCACACTACGGTTAGCTCTTTTTTTTTTTTTGCTTTTTAAATAGGAAACTTCGAACCTTCAGATTTGGACACTTTTCCTGCCCTTTTTCTCAGCAGAAGATTAGGTGTCCAGGCAGGAGCTTTGCTGACTGTCCACAAGCTCCCTGTAGAAGGAGGAGTTGAGGAAACGAGGGAAGGAGTCTCTGTGCATGAGGGTGTAGATCTGCAGCTGGGCCTCCTCGTACATCTCCCTGCTGGGCTCTGCCAGGCTCTGGTGAATGCTCTCTCGCACACGCGAGTCCAGGCTGACCTGCAGGGACAGCAGCTCTTAGGGGGACTCCTCACACTTAGTATGGATCTTCAGTCTGCCACAAAACACATCCTCTACGCTTAAAAACCTTCGCGTATGTTCTCGCTGCACGAATACACAGAAAAATAACAGCCCAAGTTACAAAGAGAGACTTGTTTCCACTTTGTGCACCATTTCAAATGAAGCACAAAAAGGAAAATGGACAGACATGAGATCCTACCTCTTTTGGGGAGAGTATGGAGACATAATCTTCGTAAATGATTCTGGCCTTTTGGTCAATGGCAGACCGGTTTGTCTCCGTCTTCAGCCCTTCACAGGCCAGCCAGAACAGCAGGTTCTCCTCGCTGTACTCAGAGCGGAGGAATTGGCTGAACACATTCCGGCCCTCCGGGGAGTGCATCATCTTCTCAAAACTGCGTGACCAGGACAGAATCTCCTCCATCGTGGGGGGTCTACGTACACAACACCAGAGCCACATAGTCAGGACTTTTACCTTCCGATATCACTTAAAGAAAAGGTGTTTACACTGTAACTATATGCTTATAACTGCCAATACACAAACAATTACACTTATGAGCTAGAGGTCTTGGTTTAAAACAATGATCTACTTTCCACATAGTGGAGCTCATCATTTTGCATTTGTTGTATTAACTTGCTGGTTTACGGTCAAATATGCAGTCCTGACAGAATTATAAAATAAATTGTTAACAGCCATTTTAGTTGTCCTGCCAACAATATGAGAGTTCTTATGCTCCAATTGGCTGAAACAGAAAAGAGAGAGTGTTGCATTTTCAGACAGAGGAACAATGACACACAAAAACATAAAAAGCAAACGTACTGCTCTTCAGTCGCTTCA
This sequence comes from Ilyophis sp. 1 JC-2022, assembly GCA_022702515.1. Classification (NCBI taxonomy): domain Eukaryota; kingdom Metazoa; phylum Chordata; class Actinopteri; order Anguilliformes; family Synaphobranchidae; genus Ilyophis; species Ilyophis sp. 1 JC-2022. The sequence goes on along the minus strand of CM040396.1, from coordinate 94,454,302 downwards.
ATACTGTCCATTTTAGTCTGTCCTTCAGTGCGTTCCACCCGGTCTGCATTCCTGTGACAGAATAATGGACAGAGATTCACCACTGCAAGTCTACATACATACATCATACGCAGGGGGAAATATATTTGTGCAGCTGTAAGTCACTCTGGATAAGTAATTGTAATGTAAATGTATTGTCATGTTGCATATATCGGTTACACAAAACCAATAATAATCACAATTCCTCACAGCAACACAGATAATAGACAGAAGCTGAAAGCAGGAAGTGAACTGTGGAGCCCTCGCTCGCTAAGCAGCTGCTGCCCGATGAAGAACCAAACTATAAATATCACCTGTGAAGAACAGAGAAGATCAATCTGTCTACTCCCTTATCCATGATCCAGTGCAGTCATACAACACAACTTCTGAACATCATATCATATATGAAACATCAGTGCTGTGATCATATATGAAGTTCCACTGTTGTTATCATATATGAAGCGTCAGTGTTATCATATATGAACCATCACTGTTGTTATCATATATGAACTGTTACTGTTATCATATATGAACTATCCATGTTGTTATCATATATGAACTGTCACTGTTTTTATGATATATGAACCATCACTACTGTTATCGTATACAAACCATCACAGTTGTTATCATAGATTAAATGTCCCTGTCGCTGCATTTAATAGCACTGAATTGTCTGTACACTCTGACATCCCTACCTTAGGTTTTATGATAATTCTGTTAGAATACACAGATCATCATCTCTACCCTGTAAGCCTGAATTCTCCATCCCACATATAAAATAGTTCCCTTCTATTACAGTCAGTGGTATCTCGTCCACCCCCCACCCACCAGCCTCCATGTGACTGCCTGCCTTCTGCACCGTCGGCCTGTTCACCACTATTCCCCTCCACTCATTTAGCAATTTATAGCCACCAGGACAGGAACCAGTCATCTCACAGAATAGACCCAGATGCCACGGCATCATAAATTATAAATGAATAAAAACCGTGATTGTGGTGCAGAAACACAGTGCAACACTGTTACACAATTTTAATTACACAGCTCTCTTTTTTATACCTTAATGCTCTAATGCTCTCGAGCCTGAGCTTCCTTTTATAGCAGAGGAGCACACTAACCCTCTTCCTGTCATCTTCTGATCCCTGAAAATATCAGCAGTACCAGTTTTGATAGGAATAGATAAAGAATTAAAGATGGCTGTTTGCTTTCAGAATCTGGGTCCGTTCAATGTTAACGTTTAGTCGTTTTGCTCCATTACATGCATCATGTCTGAGAGCCCATTTCCTGTACTGTTTGTCATACTGTATGTGTACAGTAAACTGGAAGTCTATTTAGAGCGAATTTGTGTGACTTCAGTATGTTCATCAAAGTCTCTATTGTGTTAGAGAAGCTGGCCTCACTAGCCTGAGGCCAGACACATGCTGAGCTCTCTAAATATAAAGCATGTTGGGCACAGCTGTTTTGCATGTGATGTGAAGCTGGAAATAGCTCTTCACGGACAAGATACGGCAGCACATAATTAGGAACGGCTGTGGAAACACTGCTTTAAAACTGTGGTGGGGGAGGCAGTGGAAACACTGCTTTAAAACTGGGGGGGGCTCCTGCTTTCTCAAGACTTTCATAATTTGGTGAATTTTTGTTGAATTATTTGGTGTTTGTATTTGTTCCATATAGTGCAGTACTCATATGCAATGGCATGTCTGATTCTCCTACTTCCCCTAGTCTCTGTATAGAACCCATATCAGAAATTCACCTTTAAAATAAAGATGAATGATCAGATAATAGGTACTATTAGGACCATGAGCACAATGTACAGTGTTTTACAGAGATGTTCTGACATTAATTCAATTAACTGAGATGTGCTTATGCTAATTTAAATGTAATTGAAATAAATAATTATAATTATATTTAATTTCATAAAATTGTAAGTATAATTGAATTAAACATAATTTAATTGAATTACAAAATGTCAGTTTTAAGCTGACACAGCAGTTCTGATGACTTCCCATGATGCACTAGACACCACTGAGTGTTTTCCTTCCCTAGAGGAAAGAGATTACAGCTTTTCTTGCGATCACATTTACTGTCCTCTGCTGTGACACTGGCGGCCTGCTCTGGCATTTAACGCTTCGGCCGTATTCAAACGTTTCTATTGGCAGGGAAGCCCGACTGCAGTCAACACAAGGTCAACATGGCCTTACAAAATCACTCTCTAAATGGATAACAGGCCCATCAGTAGCACAGCAAACACCAGATCAAAACAGCATTCTGTGACCCTGTTCACAGACCGTCCACACTGCACAAGTCCTAATTTAATATCACCCTCTGCAGGCGGTGACACTCGGACAGGGGCTGTAATCTCAGCACACATAACAGTCTGCATTCTGAGCACAATTAAATACAGATGAAAGCCAACGGAGGAACAGCTCCTTCCTAAAGCTCACTTGGCAGCTGGCATTCCCATGTCTTAAATTAATAGCCGAGCCTATTTATTTATTTTTATTTTTTATTTGAGTAGGGGGTGGGCAGTTTGTTCCTGTCACAGTGCTGCGGTCTTGCAGCAGGGAGGGGTACGGTGGCTCTGGAAATATGCTCCCCCTTCAGCTCAGGCTGAGAGATTCTGGTTCTGGTTCCAACATTCTCTGCATCTCCCCTGTGGTCCGATGCCGTTTTAAGGCTGGAGAAACGGAGCCTGCCCATTTGTGCCTTGGAGGGTGGACACCCAATCAGAACCTGGCGGATTTGGGTTGGGTTGGGCCAAGATTGTGGGGCTTAGGTATATTATAAATGGAGGGCATCTGTGCACATTCGAACAAATAATTTTTGCTATTGAATACAATGAACTTAAGCGTCGGTCCCATTTGGTGACAGACGTTTTGTTTCTCTGAAAATGTTAACGGCACAAAAAAACAGCAAGCTACTCTGTTAACTAATAGTGGTGTGCCAGGTAAACAACTTGTACCCGTCTCTTCCTTTTGCATGATATGCAGAACAGTGGCTCTTACCAAGATTGGGGCTGCCACTGTCAAAATATTTGGAGGGTCTTTCTCTGTTTGTTATCAGTACTCTTCTGTAAGACTGCTCAACGTAACATTGTTAATAAATAATTAGCTGAGGCCTGGGGGAAGATGTGAGGAGTTGTGACTGTCACTGTACATGTGACAGCGTTGTGTTATTATTTCAAGCCTTATCTAGGAAGTAGAGCAGAAGAGCCTGACATATATGGGACACAGGTGAGTGTGTTATAAATGGGACACAGGTGAGTGTGTTATAAATGGGATACAGGTGAGTGTGTTATAAATGGGACACAGGTGAGTGTGTTATAAATGGAGCACAGGTGAGTGTGTTATAAATGGGATACAGGTGAGTGTGTTATAAATGGGATACAGGTGAGTGTGTTATAAATGGGATACAGGTGAGTGTGTTATAAATGGGACACAGGTGAGTGTGTTATAAATGGAGCACATGTGAGTGTGTTCTAAATGGAGCACAGGTGAGTGTGTCATAAATGGGATACAGGTGAGTTTGTTATAAATAGGCATTGGTGAGTGTGTTATGAATGGGAAACAGGTGAGTGTCTTATAAATGGGATACAGGGTGTGTTTTAATGGGGCACAGGTGAAGACATACCAGGGGCATTTGCAGCATCCACACCAGCACAAGCAGCAGGTGTTGGGCCTCAGTTGGCCGGGTGCCGGAGGTGGAGCGTCAATGTGGGGCTGCTGTCTCTTTCTCATCTCACCTGTTGGGGCTCGGAGGCTGCAGGAAGGGGGGGGAGAGGCTCATTAGAGTAACACTACAGAGCACCAGATTAATTTATATCTGAACTGATGTTGATGCGGGCCCACGGAACATTAGCATAAACTGTCTGCCTGTAATATAAATGCAGAGCAGTTTCCTGTCTACACAGAGCTAACAGTTGTTCAGCTGCTCACAGTTATAAAAATACGGCATATAACCAGAAAAGGAGCTTACAAGTGTGCTACCAAAAACAGCCATGCTACCCAAGCAGGAAATGCACTGTGTTGCTAGGCAACGGTAAGACTCATCACTGTCCACTGCTTCTATTTCCTGTCACCCGACGCCAAGTATTAATAGCTTCCATTAGCCACAAAAGCCAGCCTTTTTTTAACTTTCCCAAAATGTCCTGAAACACATTATGCTCGCTGTTGTAGGAACTACAGTTCTATGCTGCTCCCCTGTCCTGAACTTGTTGACACAGGCATGTCATTTTGGGCATCTCTGCCCCTGCTCACAGCGTCACACATGCAGGATGTGTATGAGACCTGGGTGTCAGTTAATTACTTCCTAGGTTGTGGGCACCCTGGGGGTGGGTCATAAGTCAAGGCTATACAGTTGCCAGAACAGGCTTATGACCAAGTATGATTACAAATATTTCACACGCATCTGAAATTAAGAACAAATAATATTTAGTTTATGCGAAAAATCTAATTTTGTCACCGTTTTTATCACATTGTAAATTACAGAATCAACTTAAATTATTAGGACAATATGAAGTAACTGCATCTAATGTTACAGACCACAATACTTGCCTCCCATAAAACGCATCCTCCAGGGAATGATCACATTAACCCCTTTATGTGACCATGCCGCCGTCGCCATGAGATTGCTCAACTGAGACATTCATTGCTCCTGCAACCAAACTATGAGTGGAAACAACAAACTCTGTGTTCTATCTTTACTAGTACACAATTTGTGACAACTATAATGATAAATATGCCTTGCATTCATATAGCGCAATTTCTCACACTCTCAAACTCGCCTCAACCACAAATGTGTAGCACGCACCTGGGTGATGCAACGGCAGTCATTTTGCACCAGAATGCTCACCACACATCAGTTGAGGTGGAGAGGGAGAGAACCATTTTTAGCCAATTAAACTGGGGGCTGATTAGATAGCTAGATGGCAGATTGAAAGAGCCAGGTTGGGAATTTAGCGAGGACACCAAGAAAGCCCTCCTTTCTGCGATAAGTGTCCAAGGATCTTTAATGAAAACAGTGAGTCAGGACCACAGTTTAATATCTCATCAGAAAGACAGCATCTCATACAGCACAGTTTCCTCATCACATTTTGACCAGAGGGAAGATTGTCCCCTACTGGCCAACCAACACCACTTCCAGCAGGAACTTAGTTTTCCCAGGAGGTCTCCCATCCAATTACTAAACAAGCCCACACCTGCTCGGCTTCAGCGATTCAGCAGGAGCAGATTGCATGGTGGTATGGCACAACTACGCCAAATAAAGAGTTTCTAAGTGCCATCATTTTTGCTCGTCCATTTAAAAAACAACCCCCCACCCAGTTTCTCATGCAACTATACCGACTCAAGCGTGACACAGTGGACAATAGCATATATCTGGAAGTTCATGAAAATATTTTTGACCACCAAAAATTTGTATTCCGTGATAGCAACAAGATAAAGCCAACAATAGCCTGAACGTATCCCATACAGCGGTGACAAACCCTGCTCACTCAATAGCAAAATAACAAGTGAAATTCTTGTGTAATTATACCACATCATTCTACTATCAATATGTGCTACTAAATATTAAATAAATATACAATCCTACCACTGGTTTTATGTATAGAGACGTCCCATTCAAGATTCAGTGGTCATTTATTGTCTTTGACAATCTGTTTGAGAAATACACACCCCTTTACTACACCATCTGAAACTATGCGTAAATCCCCACCAGCTGTTTGTGCAGTTGTTATGCATTGCAGTTAATTTTGGTTTGATTAGCAACTCTTTTTCCAATAGAAGACATTATAAGCTTCCCAACGGTGTTTGCAATGTCTTATTGAATGCTTTGAACAATAAATTACTACCAGGCGTAACAGCATTTTTAGTAGTCGTCGGTACAGTTTTACGCAAACTACAGAAAAAGCAGGAATGTACATTAGCACACGGAGGTGTAAGTGTTGTTTTCCTGTTATTTCCGCAAATACTTATATATACGTATACCAATTATAAATATACCTTATGTTTTCACTGGGTCAGCAACATGTATTAGGTTTTAATTGTCTTTTTTCAGAGTATGTAGCCTATAGAGTGAGTGAGTATGTTAGACGTGGACGGAGTCTGGTTTCGGAAGTAAATTCCCTATGACAAATAGAACGGGCTTCGAAGACTATCGACTATTTCTTGAAATCTGATTTATAGAATGAACCAAAACGTTCCTGGATTAGCCTGCGTGGTATAAAGATATAGACCATATATCTCATGTTCCAATTTTAATTTTTTAAAGTAATGGATTAATGACTGTAGTTCGACTTGTAGTCCACTTTAACAGACTACATATCCAGTACTGCAATACATGGGTGGTTCTCGACCAATATGATATCATCATCTCGTCTGTTTGGACATTTTTTGCAGATGGGAGTACTGCAGCTGAAAACGAGCTAATGTTAGCTTGCTAAGTTGAGAAGGTCAGAAACTACGCTAAGTTAACCACATAAAACAATTCTAGCTTTTAGTCCTTCAAGCTACCTAGCTAACGTTAGAAAAAGTGTTTAAAAACAGAGCTGTGTGCTACTGCTGGCTAACGTTATATGACAACGTTTGGAGACAGTGCTGCTCGTCCGGAGAGAATTATGGGACCTTGAGTTTTTAAACAGTGCCAGCGCTCGTGTGTTCACAAAAAAAATACTAAAACGTAAAATATACTCGTCATAGTTTGCGAACGGGCGTTATATTGAACAAGAAAGTTGATGGTAAGACATAATCACTAGAAATGGTTTAAAAGTAAGTTTTAGTTAATGTCTATGCTCTAAATGAATGGGGAATTTACTTCCGAAACCAGTGTGACATAGTCACTTGAGTACTCTATGCCCCTTGTAGCCATCGCGCTTGCATTTGGTCAGATGATTCAATTATCAAATTATACGCCTTGATTCAATTATTGATGGTGGTGCGTGCATTTATCACCTTATAGCACATTGCAAGAATGTGAAATAAAATTGATATTGGTTGTTTTCTGGTGTATCTAGACTACTCACGAAAAAATTATAATAATCAACGACAATGCAGAGGCTATGCTGATTAAAAATAACACGATAGCCTACATTTTTCAAAATGACATACGTACTTTGGTTGAAGCGAGAAGACAATTATAACCTAATATACTGTATGTCTGGCTGTGGTTATTATAATAGGGAGGGCAAATCAGCGTGTGTGTATGTGGGTGTTTTGCTGTGGCAACAACAGGGTATTAAAAGAAAAAGCAAAGAGCTACGACAAAGATAAGATGAAGGTGGCAGCAGCAAGCATTAGAAATGAGGTACTTTTGGGTTGCCAGGTTGTGTTGAAACAGGTAGCGTGAGATGGTGTAGTGTGTGGATTATGTTTAAAAAGCTAATTTGGAAACTTCGCTTACATCAAACAGAGAAAGACCCGAAAGATCCATTCATGATGAATTTTCATAATACACTTTTGAGGGCTAGGAATTTAACTTCCTACAGGAGTTTCCTGGGGAAACAACAAAAAAGGTAAGACCAAATTTGTCATCTGTGCAAATGAATGATCACATCAATAAACACCTCACACTTTCCTTTCTCCAATGAATGATGGCATTGATAAACACAGCACTGATTTTTTCTTCTCCCGTGAATGATTACATTAATCAACACTGCACTGTTTTTCTTTTCCCCTGTGAATGATCATATTAATAACTACTGCACTTTTTTGTTTCCCCTGAGAATGATCACATTAATAAACTGCTTTTTGTTTCTCTTGAGAATGATGGCATCGATAAACACTGCACTGTTTCGGTTCTCCAGTAAATGATCACATTCATAAACACTGCACTGTTTCGGTTCTCTAGTAATTGATCACATTCATAAACACTGCACTGTTTCGGTTCTCCAGTGAATTATCACATCGATAAACACTGCACTGTTTCGCTTCTCCAGCAAATGATCACATTGATAAACACTGCACTGTTTCGGTTATCTAGTAATTTATCACATTCATAAACACTGCACTGTTTCGGTTCTCCAGCAAATGATCACATTGATAAACACTGCACTGTTTCGGTTCTCCAGTAAATGATCACATTCATAAACACTGCACTGTTTCGGTTCTCCAGCAAATGATCACATTGATAAACACTGCACTGTTTCGGTTCTCCAGTAAATGATCACATTCATAAACACTGCACTGTTTCGGTTCTCTAGTAATTTATCACATTCATAAACACTGCACTGTTTCGGTTCTCTAGTAATTGATCACATTCATAAACACTGCACTGTTTCGGTTCCCCGGTAAATGATCACATTCATAAACACTGCACTGTTTCGGTTCCCCGGTAAATGATCACGGTAATAAACACTATTGTTTTCTCCTGTGAATGCTGACAGTAATAAGCTTGTTTCTCTTGAATTTTTGCTAACTGTGGGGATATTTTATCACAAAACTTCACTGATTATATGTACTTAAATATGTAAGCAGAGGAAAAATGTACCACTGTCTGATCTGAAAAGTGCTGACATTTTTAAAGAGTGTGTTATACCCTAATTACCATTAGTGCCATTATACTTTAGTAGGGAGAGCCCACTGGCTGATTGCCTGTACTTCCGCTATATCGGATTATACGGTATTTTAGTAAGACTAGCTGAATCTGAATGAGCTAAATTAAATAGCTAAAATAAATATAGTTACCCTTCATTACTGTCCACGGAACCAAGCTGTATTTCAAAAGGATTTGAACTTTTAACTGCTATTTTAAAAATCCCATCAAACATTGATTAATTTTATACATGATTACCATCCTTAAAGGGTAACTACACCGTAAAACCACTTTTTTTTAGCTTATTACTGATATATTTGGGCATATCCATGTGCTAGAGATTGATCCTGCTGCAACATTTCATCGCAATGTTTAGCATAGGAAGTTTCGTAGTGTATTTTGGCTAACTAGCGTTTTGGTGGTGAAACGTAGGCTATTGCAGTTGTAATTTACTATTGGCTGTTGTACAGTATATGTGACGTGGCAGTATATGTGATGTCACACCAACTGGTGCATCTGGCTACACCCTTCCACTATAAAAAAAAATTTTGTACCAAATCCAGCAAGTTGTGGAGAGGAGCATTTGTGTGAGCGACAGGCTGATAGAGAGAGGATGGCATAGATGTCAACCCATACAGTTTGCCCGTATGATATACGATTTTACCAACTTTTTGAAGGCAAACGGGCGTGTAAGGTTATGCTCCGGGAAATCTAGTCTAATACATTTTTTTTTTCTTTTCCAAACGTTTCTCCATCAATCTGCCCAGGGACTACAGATGAAAATTAGCCCCAATGGCTAAATCTGGCACATTTACGTTTATTAATGTGCATTGTCCCTTTCTTAAATAAATAAACCTAAACCTATAATTAATTTAATCGCAGCAATCACATTTTCTTTCTCCCTCTCGGCTATTCTCCCGCTTTGTGAGGCCATGGGAAAAACAAGTAGCAGAACTGATCTAAAAATGACACAGTAGCCCACAAGATACCTACGTTAGTTAACTTAGCTAACAGTTAAACGGCTATGACTGGTTAATGTTCATGTTTATGCGGTTTAAAAAAGGGCGTGGCTTGCTAACTCGAGCCCAACCCTTTCATGAGTATCTTTCCCACCCCCAATTTTGGCATTTTTTTTAACCGCAAATGGAGGCGTGGTCGCTCTGAAACAGCCCGTGGAGTTACCCTTTAATATGCAGAGCATGGATACCACTAACAGCCCTTTTCATAAGACACTCTCTGTAATAATATCCAGAGCATGGTTTACACTGACAGCCTTTTTCATAAGACACTCTCTGTAATAATATCCAGAGCATGGTTTACACTGACAGCCTTTTTCATAAGACACTCTCTGTAATAATATCCAGAGCATGGTTTACACTGACAGCCTTTTTCATATGAAACCCTCTGTAATGAGATCCAGAGCATGGTGTACACTGACAGCCTCTTTCAGTTGTAGCTCTAATAATAACCACAGTGTGTTTTACTGCAACAGAGTTCTTTGGTAAATCTGTAAATACACATTTATGGAAAAGTGATAGACACTTCCATTGCTCAGCAGGACATAGGAATAATTAATCTTTTGAAAACCTGCATTATAAAAAGTATAATTAAGGTATGCCATAATTCCACTGCAATTGCTTCATTTGCAGCATTATAAGTCATTTCCCCTTTCCAAATACAAAACAAGAATAGGAACATGTTTATAAAGGTGCTGACACAGTTATACCCTCACCCACTCCATGCCACTCCACACTGGTCCTTTCTGTCCTTGAGACTCTTTCATTACAAGCACACACACGCACACACACGCACACACACACGCGCACACACGCGCACACACGCGCACACACGCGCACACACACGCACACACACGCACACACACGCGCACACACGCACACACGCACACACGTGCACACACACGCACACACACACCACATGCAGGCATATATACAGACACACACACACACACATACTTCACAATCGATTTAGTAATTTTACATTGTGTTTTTGTAAAAACACCAATACCAAATACATTTTTAAAATGCTGTTACTTTTTAAAATTAGCAATAGCAACAATCTGTCTCCAGAAAACCCCTCTCTACGTATCACCGCTGCAAGTACCTTCCACTGAAAATAAACATCTTCATTAAAATGAAATTCAAAATTGATATTACAGTTTTTCTCAATTGTTTACAGACTAAAATTGGTGCTATGAACCCAATTCACAAAAAGTTAAGTTCATGAGGAAAAAGAAAACTATAAGCACATTTTGCTTGTTTTAACACAAATTTCAGTCTCTTTAACACATTTCCAATACACATCCAATAAGCTTTAGCACAAATAAAAGGGCAAAATGTGAGCTCTCCTATATTGGAGACAATGGCTGACAATTGGGGAACAAGAATCAGAGGAGGAGCAGGAGGAGGACGAGGAAGATCAAGGAGGGAAAATATCTCGAACAGGATCCGAGTGACTTTGGTCGACCTGGTGGTCAACCATTGTTTGACCCTAAGGGAAGCTAGGCAGAGAGTCCAGCCAAATCTCAGCCACCTCACGGTTATCTCTATCATACGAACATTTAGAAATGAGAATAGGTAGGTCTGCTCTATTGTTATTTACTGTACTCAGTGATTCCTGTACTGCAGAGTACCTAATGTGCACTACTACAAGGGGACCACAGTACGGACAGTACAGTGTGCACAAGCTAAACTGCCAGTATCCCTCGTGTGCATACCAAAGCCACCCCTATATGGAGCAAATACGGGAGAGTCTGTCTCCTCTGCAGCTCAGAGTAGCTGAGCACGGTTTCTCACAGCAGTTACAGGAGAAGGAGAGAGCCCATCTGACCAGCCTTAAAGAGCACCTGAAACACAGGGGAAATATGCCTATCGCAGTGCTAAAGAAATGAGCACACACACACGCACACAGACACACACACTCGCACATACACACACACACGCACATACACACACACACGCACACATACACACACACTCGCACATACACACACACACTCGCACATACACTCGCACACAGACACACACACTCGCACATACACATGTGATGCTTTGTTTCGAAGCTGGTTCAATGAAACCATTGTTTTTTTCATTTCTGTTTCATTTCTGAGTCATGCTAAGGGTGGCTGTGTCATTCCAAAAGACACTTCACCCACTGCTTGGCCAGAAAAGATATAATGCATGAGAGACCAGAATAATTCATTTTTCATTTTACTTTGACCTTTTTTGTTTACTCCTAGTAGTACAGTAGTTTTTTTTATTTTACAATGTCTACTCCCAACATTTTTGTCATTTGGAAAAATTTTAAATAACAAAAACCAACTCACTTTTTTTTCATATTTGAGTTGGCCAGCACACTCAAACAATACTTATGCCTAAATAATATAATGGTAACAATGTCTTTCATTTTTTACACCAGTGTGTGTTTTACACAAAGTGTATGGTAAAGATGATTCCACTACTTTATTAGGCTTTATAGGCTCACTTTAGCATACAATTCTCACAAACGCCTCGTAAATCAACGTGAAGTCCTGCATTTCAGATAAAGACGAGCGTGCACGTGTTTTATGTGCATACATGTGTGCACAACTTGAGAATTGTCCCCCTCTTTGTTTTCTTCACAACTCGCATAGTTAATTTACATGAGCAAAGAAATGTCAGTGTGCATTACATTACTTTACTTGCATTTAGTAGAAGCTCTTATCCAGAGCAATGTCAAATGAATGAGAAGAAGAACGATAATAATTCACCCGAAAATACTGTACATCACCATCTTACAAACTGTACTTATTACCCTAACCTGTATTCTGGAGAAGAACTTCTTAAAGAGAAATATGTTTGAATTTTTCCATTGTAATTTTTCCCAACTTTTTTGGTACGTGTCGCAGACATCAAATTTAGAATGAGTGTATATTAAAAAACAAAAACAATAAAGTTTATTAGTAAAACATTAAAGTGATGGACAAAAGATTATAAAAACTTCAAATAACCACAACATATCACAGAGGGATGTATCCACGACACACCCACCAAATATCTTTTCAAGAAAATGTCAATAGGTATATTAATATACATCACAAAGTCAGCGAATAAACTCAGTCTTGAAAAGACTCAGGATTGTAGGGTTGTGGTCTAAATCCACGCCCTCAGCTCGAGTGCCATGGACGTCATCCAGCCCTACATGTTGAACCATAGGTTTGAACCCGGCGAGGAATTAATGCAATCAATTCAAAGTAAAATATAGTGTGGCTGCTATCACAAGATAAATATCACACGCAAGCTCGCAATCAAACTAAGTTAATTAAAGCAAGCTAAATTGCAAGGCGACGTTTCACCAACTGCACGTTCCACACAAGTCATAAGACAATCGTAGGTTTTATCGAGTTTTTAAAATTAATTTAAAGGCCCACTCATTCATTTCGGTTGCTAATCGAACGAAAATCACGTGCACGGCAACTAAGTACTTCGGTGGATCATGGTTATCGTAGTTATTTTTGTTACTGTAACCAGTCACTGAACAATACGACAAAACCATTTCCAAGGCATGGTTTATTTGGCAAAATCTTAGCTATCTATTCTTTTCGATATATTACCTGACATGAATGAGCAGTGCACAAAGTAAAAACGACGGGTGAGTGATTAGTTCGTTTCCATGATGATGAGCAGTGCAAGGAGCAAACTAATGTTACTAGCTAGCACCACGGAGGAATGGATAAAAAGGGATTGGGAGATGGATAAAATTGATAGGGATAAGGGAAGCTAACTAACTATTCCAAATCCAAATGCTGATAACGCGGACAACTATTCTCAAGGGCAAACAAAACGACTGTTTGGCTCAGATGCAAAAATAATTTCTTTGTGGAACAGGACAGTTTTATTTGCCTCAAACTATGGGAGGAGTTATGTAATGACTAATGAGATCAAGGTATGTATTGGTTGAGGTTTCATGTCTACGTCACCATGGACCCATTTTCGACTCCACCCTTTTTTCAGTATACAGAAATAAAGAGATATAAATAGACTTAAATTTAACAAGATTGCAATGGAATTTATTCCTTGCGCTTTATTGGTGCCCAATACATACCTTAATAGCCATAAATAACGGAGTTATAAGCATATTGCAGATTTTTCTTGTCCGTCACTTTAAATATCTTGTCTTTGTACTGTTTTCAATTTAATCAAATCATTGCTTTCTGTTTTTATACACTGTCCCAACTTTTTTGGAATTCTGGTTTCTCTGTAAAAATCCAGCATAGCACACCTTTAATAGATAGATATTTACCAATCTTTCTGAAATATCTTCAATTAAGTCCATAAAAAAAACAGTATCAGCAAACTAGTCACAGTAATAACAGTGTCATTTCTAATTACAGAAGGTCTATATTGGTTTGACATATACTTTCCATACTTGCATGAAACTTTAATTTCCAGGATTAAAGGTAGATAACACAGGGCAGACCTGTCTTGAGGAAGATAGTAGCCTATATAAGCACTGTGTGCATGCACTGGATGCTGTATGTATACGCTGTATGTGCATGTGTGTGCAGTGTCTGCCATACGTGTGACGTGTGTACATGCGTGCGCTATGCGCACGCTTCCTGAATGCCTGAATGCCCATCAGGCCCTATGCACTGTTGAGTACATCTCTCCTTGCAGCAGCTGGGTCGTGTGTCCTGCCCTGTGCACTTTACTGCACACATTCCAGAGCCACTTCAATTGATGCATGGCATGGGTCACGGATCAGTGCACAACCCCACCACCCCCACTCACAGCACTCAGCCATGAACACTCTGTAGGAATGCCGTATCACAGGCCCAAAGCAACACAGATACCTGCAATTTAGCCAATGACAATACTTCCCTAAAATATCCAATAAGATGATCATTTACTGTAAAAATGAAATGCTTTACCTTTACAATGCTTTTGCAACGGGAACCTATTTCAGGTGTTTTTTTTCCTATTGAGATCAAAAAAAGGGGGTGTCACAAACTAAGTGCGTACATCGGCACAGGAAGTGCATGCATCGGCACAGGAAGTGCATGCATAGGCACCTGATTGCATTCGCCTGATTCATTATACCATGGATAGACTGCAGTATACCTTTAATTGTAAAATCTACAATTTGTTCCAAATTATTTACAAGTATAAAACAGAAAACAATAAATTATTTCTTCCTTAGTATTCAGCCCCATTGTTTGGTATTTCCTTTGTATTGTATTTGGATTTGACTTTAACAGCCTGTCACGTCCCGTGCCTCCACGTCATACGTTTACGTCTGGTTTTTCCGTTTATATGTATTTTCTATCTGGCAGTCCGTTCTGTGTTTTCACTCTCTCCCTACATTTTGTGTCTCCTCTTCCCCGCACCTGAATTGTGTTTTCTTATTAGTTTTGTCTCACCTGTTCCTTGTTTTTTCTTTGTTAGATTGGTATTTAGTCTCCTCTGTTTCTGTGTTCTCTGCCAGATCGTATTGTGCCCTGCATTTGCGCTTGTCTCAGTCTTTCCAGCGTTTATTCCTTCCTGTCCCTCGCTCCTGTCCCTCGCTCCTGTCCCTCGCTCCTGTCCCTCGCTCCTGTCCCTCGCTCCTGTCCCTCGCTCTTGTCCCTCGCTCCTGTCCCTCGCTCCTGTCCCTCGCTCCTGTCCCTCGCTCCTGTCCCTCGCTCCTGTCCCTCGTTCCTGTCCCTCGTTCCTGTCCCTCGTTCTTGTCCTCGTTCCTGTGTTACCTGTCCAGTTCCTGTTCTCCTGCCTGTTCTGCCCTCCTGTTCCCTAGCTCTGACGGATTCCCCGGTTCTGACCCCTGCCTGTTCCTGGCTAAGCTTTTGCTTATTCTGCATTGCCCCGTTTGCTGGACACTGACCCTTGCCTGGAACTGTCTACAAATCTGCCTTGCCTTTATTGCCCTGTTTGCTGGACTTTGACCCTGTTCTGTCGATCTCGAATAAAGCCTAATTCACATAACTTTTGGTGTCTGCGAGTGGTTCTGATCAGTTCCCATAACACAACCATACAGGCAAAACTTTGCTCAAAATTGTACATCATAGGTTGCTCAGATGTCATGTTTAGATTGTATTTAAGGACGTTGAACAATATTTTCTTTTAAATTGTGTGTTAATGCTGTCTTTCTTGATAACGAAGCCAAGACCAGGTCCCTTCAAAACATTTTAAGGGGTAACTACTCTAGATCACTTTTTTCTTAGCTGTAAACTGTTTGTATGCCTACGTTATATGCCTACGTTATTCATCCATTCCATTATTTCAACAATTCTGAAATAATATCATAAACAACTGGTAGAAAAGCGTCTTTGTGCTGCCCTCTAACGGTTGAAATTTCCTTTCTGCTCCCCACACTGTCCCCACCCCAATCATGATGTCAGAGTACCTCTTTGGAGGTACCTCTACGTTATATGGATAATATCGCCCACAACAGAAATAGCTGGCACCTGATTGGTTAGACGCACTATGGTCCTTTGGTTTCAGCGCCACGTTTTTAAACCGGAACAATGTGGCATCCTGTTCATAAACTCTCTTATTCCACCTAAATAGTCCACTAAAATATGTTCCTGAAAATATCTGAGGTGAGAAATAGGCTATGCAGTTGCTGAATCTTGATTCATATTGATCAGCAACATCTAGTTTGACAGTTTGATCCGAGCTATACAAAATAATTTGTACGTTGTACGTTCATTTCTGCGAATGAAGATGAACAGACTGCTCCACCTCCACCCCTCTCCCTCACTCACCCCACAAAGTATTTTTCTAAATTGTGAAGTAGGCGGAGACAGGCTGAGACAGTGGGTGCACTTACTCTGTAATGGCTCTTAATGGAATTTTAGGAAGTACATTTGAAATTAGTTTATGTGATATTGTTCACTCTTTGGGACCAGTCCCTAGGGATTCAAATAATATTTAAATCATAACCTCTCCATCACTATATGTGAAAATGTAGATGGTGCAAGTTAAGGAACTTTTTCCTGTCTGGTTTCACTATGGAAATAAATGGAGAAATCTGATGCACAAAAACTATACCTTCTACATTTTCGCATATAGTGATGGATAGTGATTATTTATATTTCCATGAACCCCGAGGGGCTGGTCTCAAATGCCACCCATGAGTGAACAATAACATATACTGTGCTTAAGTATTGTGATGTAGTGTTCATTTAACTTTCTAAAATCTCATTAATAGCCATTAAAACGCATTGAAGGAAACTGGTCTTGGCTTTGTTACCAATACAGACAGTAGTAGCACACATTTAAAAAGAAAATATTGTTCAAAGTCCTTAAGTTCAATCTAAATATGTGACGTCTGGGCAACTTACGTGCAGGTAAGTTTTGCCTGTATGGCTATTAAAGTACAATGAAGCAAGGGGGCTGAATACTTAAGCTATTGTTTTGTTTTTTTATATTTGTAAATAATTTGAAACAAATTGTAGATTTTACTTCAGTGTAGATTTCACATTGACATTGTAGAGTTGGTTGTGTTGAATACCACCAAAAATTACCATCCTGATTAAATACATTTTTATCAAATCTTCATACACAACAAAATATGAAAAAGTCTACGGGGGCCTGAATACCTTTTCAACCCACTGTATATATTATTTTTTTTAAATAAATATTAACCACTCACTAAACAGGCACACTAGAATTTAGTTAGCTAGATAGCAAAACCAAGTACAGCTATATTGGAAACTACGCTGACTCTAAGAAGAACACTGACACCAACTGAATCAGCAGTAGGATCAGAGCAATTCATACATATGCATATGAGCCAATACCATTCAATCCTGGTGACTGAGGCAATGGTGCCCTGCCTCTGGAGTGGGAATAGAGGCCGTCACTCAGTTATTTTTCCATAGAGTTCAATATGAAAAATTGTCAGGAGAAACAACCCTTAAAGTTATCCATCCATATCTACTGCATATCTGGCAGCAGCGTGATGGTTTGAGGCTCGTTTGATACCTCAGACCCTTGATGACTTACAGCCATTTCGCCAACCATGTATTCCATACTGTTCCGGCATAATTTACAGCTAAATCTAGTCCCACCCCCTAATTCCCATAGAGATCCATTCAAATGCAGAGAAGTTATAGTATCGCTTGTAAGAGTACCTGAAAATAAGTCTTTTGATGTTGTTGGGTCGCAGACATCAGGAAGTTATGGCATGCAAAGAATATGCGACCAAATATTAAAAATTATTACTTTATTCTACATTATGTTAAACTGTCCAATATCTTTTGATGCCCGAAAATGGGGAGGACTATGTACAAGAGGTTTTATAATATCTAAACTGTTCATCCGATATGGATGAAAATATCTTCAAATTAAAGCTGACAGTCTGCAATTCACCCTCAGTGTATCCTTTCTAACACAAAAGTGCTAGAGTACAGAACCAAAGTAACAAAAAATGTGTCACTGTCCAATGAATTATGGTGCTCACTGTATATGGTATGATTCTGACTGAGTGAATGTTCATTAAGCAATTAACTACTGAATAAGACTGAAGTGAGTGGTGGTAGTTTAAATAATCGGTAACCTATTTATTTTTTCAGTCTCTTAAGTGATGATGCTCCTGTTAACCTTCCGTAATGTCAGTAATAATTAATGTGTCACTGTCCAATGAATTATGGTGCTCACTGTATGATGACAACAACATAATGTATGTAGCTACCTAAACTCATTAGTAGTAAATTTTTCAATACAAAGATATTTATAACAACAAATGCCCTGTTATTTTGATTTTCGTGCTGGGCATGTACTCACCCAACTTTAAATAAAATAAAATTTAAGTTGCTTTTCCCATAAGATGAAGTTATTAACCCCTGTAAGAAATCACCTCTGAATTGAGCAAGATGTGGTGTATGACTTAGACGGTTAAATACCATCTGAAGACTGTGAAGAGAGTTCCAGAATTGGTAATATTCCTTCAAGAACGTGCCTGAATGTTCCAACCATTTTACATACTGTAATAACAATATCTATACGATTCTTTGAAGAAATTGCGCCAATCAGGACTCCGGCAGTCTAGTCAAATTCTCTCATGAAAAGAGTAAAGCGTTGAGCAAAACCCATGCTGGTCTAAAAATAATTATGCACTGCAACTGATCCAAAAAATCTCTCAGGCTATTTTTTATTTTTATTGCTATTTATATGCGTTTTATACTTGGAAATCTATTCCTCTGCCAATTCTTGTTTGGGAATATTTTGCTTCAAAACAAAATTATAACCTTTCCCCAAACATTATAGCATGCTCAATGTCGCCGTCATACATCAACATAGTGGCTTCACAGTGATTATTGAGTTCTTGGTCCCCATAATCACTGCCTGCAGCTAAATGTATAATTTCTCCTTCACTATCCTCCTGACAGCAGAACTGGAATGCTGGTTTCTCTATAACTGCTATGCATCCACATGAGAAAATGAAAAAAGTGAAATGTGCCATTTGTTATATATGTGTTATATATATATATATATATATTGTTATATATGCGTCTTAAAAATGTCAGGTGCTTCACTCCAATATTAGTCTCTAAATGATTGTTTTGTTTGTCCGTACAGCATGTCTGTCAGTTAGCTGTGCTGTAACTGTCGTACAGGTTGTGATAAAATCCCACCTACCGGGCAGATTAGTGTGAATCTGTGGAGTGGGGCTGAAGACTCATGGTGCTGAGATAAGCAGTGTGACCGGCATGGGATGGGAAACGATGTCTCCACGCTGCACTTTCCTCACCATGCTTGAGACGGGGCGTGCTCACTAGGACAGCAGGTAGGGGGCATCTGGGGGGTAGGGGGAGTCGGGCAGGTCCTTCTGTGGAGGGAGGGTGGGGTGGCTCTGAACTCCAGCTCTTCAGTGTGACTCAGTTTACAGTGGAGAAATCAGTAACTGTTGCGAGGGTCAGGGGACCTGAGCGTCATATCTGAAAGGCAAACACCACGCAGAACACACAAGCCTCTTCAATAAGGTCTCTCTGCACTGGGCCTACAAATCAAAGATATTCATCATCTCAATTTACCACCATTTTGTCTTTACACTTTTACATACTCGATTTGCATTTACATTTGAGGCACACTGACATTTTGTAGACTCTGTTATCGAGGGACGTACACAGCTTATATTATTTTATGTATGACCCATTTACACAGTTGGACATTTACTGAATAAATTCAACTGTATTATGGATATGGTGGGATTTGCTCGAGTACAACGGCTGTGCCCCACCAGGGAATCAAACCTGCAACCTTGGAGGTACAACCCCAGTTCCCTAACCATTATGCTATATTACTATATTGGAAAACCCCAGTTACCATTATTTTAGCTCTGACGCCCATTCTGGGGAAATGGACATAGCTGTCACTGAGGTGGCTGCTATAAAAATGGAGTAATTACTGCAAAAAGCAAATGTGATTTCTGTACAGACTAGCTGGCCTGTACATTTTTGGATTTAATATCAGAAATCAGAATTTAAATAGCAAGTCAGTGAATTATACTGAAAATGTACTTTCATTAATATGGATCCTAATATATTCTGAATTTTAGAACCATTATATAATTCAGAATTATTTCAATTCAAGTAATGTTTAGACTCTCCACACTGGGTTATGGGTGACCTGACTGTTGAAGTATCCCTAATTGTAAAAAGAAGGTTGGCAGGTTAGAAATACTTTTAAGGGTCAATACTGTGGCCTTTTCTCATTCATTTCAAAGCTGAGAGTCCTTGTTTCTGCAGTACTGAGTGAAAAAATGTGTTCCTTTCATTAATTAATCTACAATAGAAAAACAATATGTAATAAACAGTGTATATTTGCTGTTTAACCACGCAAAGTGATAATTGCATTTTAATTGTATAATTGTCATTTCTCAATTTACAATAGAACCAATGTCACAGGATTTTTGTTTACACTGTAGGCTACCCATCTAGTGCAAGCTGAAATAATGTAGAATTGATATATTCTCATTTTTTTTGTATAGTCAAAATGATACACACTTTATGTACAGTTAATCTGGTGATTAATTGTTTTTATTAAAAATCTTATCTGGTGAGGAAGCAACTTTGGTAAAGCACGTGGTAGATATCTGGTAACTCTACTAGCCAGTAAAGCCATCTGGTTATCTTTATGAACATTGCCATATCTGTCAATGTAACCATAGAAATTCAGCTAAAACTATGGCCGGTCTGACAGATTGGCAGCAAGGCCTCGTTAAATATCCACTTTAATGGCTTAAATTCACTTAACTGACACAGCGACTTAATTTTGTAAAAAATATGTCACATTATAAACTGTGGACTTCGAATTATCGACAGTCTAATTCGCAAAAAAGATGGACGTTTGATAAACAAACGAATACATAAATAAATGGTGATATAATAAAACAATAAAAACGGAGAGAAAGTGAGGCAGTAGGCTATGTATTGTGCTCACTGTGAGTGCCAGTTTGCGGCATAGGCTGCGTAGTGGGCGTTTAGTCTTATGTCAGACCATAGTCGTAGATCACAAAACGGTACTCGAACCTTTGATAGCTAAATCTCACCTAGCATGGTTGCTGAAAAGGTAGCGAACTAGCTATTAACACACAGCGATTCACGAACATGTGTGGGCCGAACCCTCAAACATCGGTATCATCAGAATCAACCCAATGAATGATCGAACTAATAACTAACTCGTGTTTTGCGTGCCTAACGTTACTTGTCATTACTGCATTCGTATTCTTATCTCGCTGCCTCGGTGTTTTCCATCGATTGCCGTTGCAGCTGTAAAATTCGAAAGCATCAGAACTAACGTTAAGTCACTGCGGGCATGACAAAACGATCCCACGAACACTCTGCATTTGAAACACATATTTCAATCTGTAAAAGTACCTCCACGTCGGATGCAAACCACCTCAAATAAAATAATAATGCAAAAAAAATCTGTACGTAATCCTGTATTTTAATATCATGTTATGCACGACGAAGAAGCAATAGCGGGTGGGATACGACGGTATGCAATATAGAAATATACATTTAATCTTACCCCTTTAGTTGTAGACGGCAGTCTGCTGTTGTGGTTACTTTGAAAGTGTTTAATGTTGTTGTTTGTTAAAGCACACGGTAAAATTGCACGCTGCCTTTTGATTTCCATCGGAGGTGCTTTTCCTCCATCCGCCCAACTTCAGCACCGAGCCAGTGGAGACGCACTGCGCATGTGCGCTGTTGCTGTCACCAGCGCCTGCCGAAAGCTGCAGGAGTGCAGACGCCGAGTTTTACATCAGGTTGCAGTGTCTCCAACATGACGATGCTCCAAAAAGCTGTTCGACGTGTTTTGATAAAAGGAAAACAAGTATTTCTGTGCAGTATTTCAGCGCTGAAATATTGATAGGCCTATAGCCAAACCTTATCGCCGATTCTATGACGGCTGTTGTCGGTTGTTCTATAGGCTATTGAGCATTTCGCATCAGTGACCAGCCATAAACTGGTCAAATTAACCTTCCGTCGTCTGAATAATGATGGTTCACCATAATATGCGTGATCATTTAAAACTGTTGACAGAAGCGACGAATGTTTCGGTACGTTTAAGTCGTTAAAACGTCGTAGGCCTATAGCGTATTCATTACATTAATTGTACATTTTGATTGGAAAAAACGTAATTCAATTCACCGTCTTGCCTCCTTGATTGTATAGGCTATAGGCTACAACGGTTTTGCACCGCCCCGCTTAAAGAACATGAAAAGCCATATTTCACAAAACAGAATCAAGAGGTGGAAAAACAGAGGACTAAAATGTCAAATGCACCATAACATGCTATAATTACAAATAAAGGAAGAATAAACACATATGTCTTGTTTAGGCCACTTGAGCCATCCTGGGTCGATGAGTGGAACAAATCAACTTTAATACGGTAGCCTACTGCAATATTTAATCAAATATGGCACATAGCCTAGCCCTAGTGAAACCTTCTGAATAAAAGCAAATTCATAGCCACAAAACGTTTTTCATTAGGCCTACTTAGAAAATATTTGCGTTTATCATATCTGAAATTAATAGTGGGAAATTATAATTACTACTGTGGTTCATGGTTTCTTGCATTGTTAATGATAGATGGATTTTGCCCCGTTTTTACAGAGCTGTATAGGCTACATCTTTTTGTCTGTGTAGCTACTGAGTGGCTGGTTGTGTTTGGTATGAATTGATCTATGACACCCAAACATATCAAATCTAAATGCAGATGTAAGAGCAGTGGAAAGCCCAGCTGATGCAACCCATTCAACTCCACCGTCACCCCTTTCCAAGGTCATTCTAAGGACGATCTAAACCATCAGCAGTGGAGCAGTTGCCGGGGCCATACATGGCAGGTATTAAAGCTAGAGAGGGTGCAGCCAGGACATAGTACCTGTGATTTATTTGAAACTTAAATCACTTCTGGGATAAAATGTGTGTAATGGGTATGAGAAATAATTCAATTGAGAGCACAGAAACCTGTATTATCTGTATATAATATGAAGCCACACATCTTGGGGCACCTCTTGGTCAAGACTATTTGCTTATCAGATTAATTTCCTAATCCAGTGCAATTTAAATAGTTTACATTGTGCATATTATACCTCTATGACTTCGTAGGATATTTGCTGACGCAACCTGATGAAGTGTTTCTCAAATTTACGCTATAGCAGTAACCTCCCATGAATTCAAAAAGTCAATAGAGTATGAAATCAAACAGAATATTATTCATGCAAAATGTGCATCTCAAAGACAACGTGAATGCAGGTAACTCCCTGTGTTTAGGTGTTTATCCAGAAAATTAATTTTTTGTCTGTGAACAAGAGTGAGAAGTCAGACAACATGTCATGTCCCAATAATTACTATCTGCTTGCCTATGTCTTTCACCCTAAGCTGTTGATTAAGCACAGTTAGCACAGTTATCACACTTGCCACCAGGAGCCAACACAGCACTTTTTCAATTAATGTTTTTTCTTTAAATAAATTATTTCAAACTGAAATGAGATAGAGATAATACATGTAACCATCATGCTAATGTAAATTACAGATCATTATTCTAGGAGCAGCCATAAGCTGCATTAGTTAAGGCCTGTACCATAGGTCCAAGTCCAGGTTGGAACATTAGTCATCTTATGACCACGAGTCTGGAGTGGTGGGACGGACAGTACCTGAGCAAGAGACTAGGGTCCCACAGGCTACCAGCTATTATCAGAGGAGAGATACACCTCTCTGCAGACAGTGTAGTGCTAGCTCTCCTGTCTTCTGAATAGAGTGGCCTGCGGTGTGTAAACTCACTGTGGCATTCTGTGTGAATGCATCAGAACAGTGCTCTTCCTGAGAGAGCGAATCAGAGCAGTGCTCTTCCTGAGAGAGCGCATCAGAACAGTGCTCATTCTGAGCGAGCGCATCAGAACAGTGCTCATTCTGAGCGAGCGCATCAGAGCAGTGCTTGTTCTGAGAGAGCGCATCAGAACAGTGCTCATCCTGACAGAGCGTATCAGAGCAGTGCTTGTTCTGAGAGAGCGCATCAGAGCAGTGCTTGTTCTGAGAGAGCGCATCAGAACAGTGCTCTTCCTGAGAGAGCGAATCAGAGCAGTGCTCTTCCTGAGAGAGCGCATCAGAGCAGTGCTCTTCCTGAGAGTGCATCAGAGCACTGCTCGTCCTGAGAGAGCGCATCAGAGCAGTGCTCATCCTGAGAGAGCGCATCAGAGCAGTGCTCATCCTGAGAGAGCGCATCAGAGCACTGCTCATCCTGAGAGAGCGCATCAGAGCACTGCTCGTCCTGAGAGAGCGCATCAGAGCACTGCTCGTCCTGAGAGAGCGCATCAGAACAATGCTCATCCTGAGAGAGCGCATCAGAGCAGTGCTCATCCTGAGAGAGCGCATCAGAGCACTGCTCGTCCTGAGAGAGCGCATCAGAGCAGTGCTCTTCCTGAGAGAGCGCATCAGAGCACTGCTCGTCCTGAGAGAGCGCATCAGAACAGTGCTCATCCTGAGAGAGCGAATCAGAGCAGTGCTTGTTCTGAGAGAGCGCATCAGAGCACTGCTCGTCCTGAGAGAGCGCATCAGAGCAGTGCTCCACATCAGAGCAGTGCTCGTCCTGAGAGAGCGCATCAGAGCAGTGCTCGTCCTGAGAGAGCGCATCAGAGCAGTGCTCATCCTGAGAGAGCGCATCAGAGCAGTGCTCTTCCTGAGAGAGCACATCAGAACAGTGCTCATCCTGAGAGAGCGAATCAGAGCAGTGCTCTTCCTGAGAGAGCACATCAGAACAGTGCTCGTCCTGAGAGAGCGCATCAGAGCAGTGCTCGTCCTGAGAGAGCGCATCAGAGCACTGCTCGTCCTGAGAGAGCGCATCAGAGCAGTTCTCCTGGTGTAGAGTGTGGTAAAGAGGTGCCATAACTCAAAAGGACGTATGGAATTTAAAATGTGTTAAATATTTACAATTTTTATAATTTAGCCATTTGGCTAATGCATATTTAGCAAACACACACACACACACACACACACACACACATTCGTATATAATACACACACTGAAAAAAAATTATTTATGTATGTTTTTTTGTTCCCTTTTATTCCATATTTGAACCACAATAATAAAGGCATATTTAAAATATATGTAGCCTATAGTATACAGTGAAATGTATACTTTATATATGAGGGAAAAAGTATTTTACAATGTTAAAAAATAGCTTCAGTAGGTTTAATATTGTGATTGAATATTTTGCATTGTTTGTGCAGTTTTTCCTTTTACCACCAGGAGACACTAAAACCTTGTTCCCGATTCACCCTATTTAAACTCACTGGTGTGAAGCCAAAAGACATTTAATATCTGACTTGTTAATTTTTGTGATGAGGAAACTCTTGTCAAGGCTGTGAATATTGTTTAAATTAGCGCTGTACTGTAACCAAGATGGTAAAACAAGATTTGAGATTTCGAAAGCACAGTTCAATATTAGAACTGCATGAATTTTCTTTTAATTACAAATAGTGATCTTTCTCAGGAGAATGTAGTCAAACAGGATGTTTACCACGCAATAAAAAAAGTAATAAAAATGTATAAAACATGGGAGCTGTCTGCAATGCAAAAATATCAGAGTAAAAAATAAATAGTGAAATAAATACTCGCTCCATATGTGCCCATAACCACACAAGGCCTTTATTGCCTCTCATTTAACTTAATCACCACCTAACAAGTAACTAATTTCAAAGGGAAGCACAATAATAATATTGGCTGACAAATTGTACTCTGAGATTGCCGGCAGGAGATTTGGATTAATATCAGCCTGGCATTTCTACCTGCTCTTAAATGGCTTTTTTGTTGCCTAGAAGTGAAGAAATAGGACATTCTCTTCACAAAGTTGATAGGTTTGAAAATATGCTTGCAGTTTTATGGTTGTCATGCTGAAGGGCTTCCATCCTGCAGATAAAATCCCCAAAAAACCTCAAATGCCAGCCGACACAGGATGAAATACTGCCACACCAGTGGGATTTGGCACAGGCCTCAAATTCTATATCAGATAAAAAAAATGTTTTGAAGAATTTCTTTAAGTGCCCCATTCAGGCTGTGTAGAACAGTGCAGCTGGCACTGGTGGCTTATCTCCTCCTCATAAAAGAGACCAAACCAAATTAGACCTCCTCTAAACCTAGACTCCTTTTTATTTCTTTAAGTGGACTGGCTGTAAGATAACCGCTTCGTTTATGTGACTATGCCAGGTCTGACCTTTATTAATTGGTGAAAAAGTTGTGAGGCCTCTTGTAATTTACATTGGAAAGGTTAATGCTGCTGCCCTCCAGTGTAGGAGGATATAAAATAACTGCTTTGTTCTGTTAAAACAAACATGCTACACAATGCTAACCATGCTGCCATAGGACATAAGGGGGAAGGGAGGGAAGAGACCTCCACACAGTACTGCCATTGCATTACCACAGAATGAGCTTTCATAGCGCCATATGACTCCTCTAACCAGCACCTCACTGCATCACAGGTATGGGCAAGACTTTACAGCGATGCTGACAGCTGTACTCTACGCTCTGATATCATTACAAACAGCATCCCAGAGGCACTGCTGCTCACTACACCTTTGATTAAAATGAGTGCACTTTCAGGCCACACTGTATTCATCCCGAACCATCTCAGGACAGAACCAGATGGAGGGAGAATATTGCATCATGAACTCTGCCAGTTATGGTTGCTTTGTTTAATTTCACTTTTTTGAGAGTCTCCCACTGCACAAGTGCTCTGATTATTTCTTAAACCGTGCACTCACCCCATTCCCCACCATGGCTTCCGCGCGCCATCTGGTACCAGTTCTATCCTCTTGTGAAAGACACCAACGTGATGTGTTTCAAGGGAAATAAAGCATGTATATTTGCAGTTAATTGGTGTTGATTAGAGGAGTTTATGTTCGATCATTATAGACGCAGCCTCAAGGTTAGTGCTGTTTCTGTTATGCTTTGAGCAGACGGCTACTCTGATGTGATGTGGAACCCAGTGAGATGATCAGCACTCATTAATGCTTTCATATGACTTTATCTCTTCCCCTCATTCTTTGAGATTAAAGAAAATGCCCTCACCCTTCTATCCAACACTGCCTAAGCACCAGCTGGAAATTAAGAATAATGAGACTCTGACAGCCTTCATCCCAAACACAGAGCTAACAGTACACACGACACACTGCGCTTTAGAGCACAGAGCTATAGTACACACGACACACTGCGCTTTAGAGCACAGAGCTAACAGTACACACGACACACTGCGCTTTAGAGCACAGAGCTATAGTACACACGACACACTGCGCTTTAGAGCACAGAGCTATAGTACACACGACACACTGCGCTTTAGAGCACAGAGCTATAGTACACACGACACACTGCGCTTTAGAGCACAGAGCTAACAGTACACACGACACACTGCGCTTTAGAGCACAGAGCTAACAGTACACACGACACACTGCACTTTAGAGCACGGTGCTAACAGTACACACGACACACTGCGCTTTAGAGCACAGAGCTATAGTACACACGACACACTGCGCTTTAGAGCACAGAGCTATAGTACACACGACACACTGCGCTTTAAAGCACAGAGCTAACAATACACACAACACACTGCACTTTAGAGCACAGAGCTAACAGTACACACGACACACTGCACTTTACAGCACAAAGCTAACAGTACACACGACACACTGCGCTTTAGAGCACAGAGCTATAGTACACACGACACACTGCGCTTTAGAGCACAGAGCTAACAGTACACACGACACACTGCGCTTTAGAGCACAGAGCTATAGTACACACGACACACTGCGCTTTAGAGCACAGAGCTAACAGTACACACGACACACTGTGCTTTAGAGCGCAGAGCTATAGTACACACGACACACTGCGCTTTAGAGCACAGAGCTAACAGTACACATGACACACTGCGCTTTAGAGCACAGAGCTAACAGTACACACGACACACTGCACTTTAGAGCACGGTGCTAACAGTAGACACGAGACACAGCTTTTTAGATCACAGTGCTAACAGTACACACGACACACTGCGCTTTAGAGACCCCGGCAGTCAATCGGGCGATTGAGATCTGCATGTTAAAGCTACATATGAAACGTCTTCCTCCGACCCCACTCTGTGTGAGCTTAGCTGTAGTCTGTGGTGTGAAAGGAAGCATCTGGTGACAGCCTGTGTTTCTTCAGAGAACTGCAGCTGTCTGCTCTCTCTATTTGCCTCCAATTATGTCTACACTATAATTGGATGTAAATGTAATCATTTTCAAACAATAAGTGACTGAACAAATTATTCTGAATTGTCAGTGGTATTATTGCCATTTTTAGAACATCCTGTACTGACACTTCACAACAGCGACAGGCAGCAATGCTTCATACAGCTGCACTGAAATTCGATCAACATTAAAAAAAACATTTAAAAAAAACAGCGTTTAGCAAGCCAAAGAATGTAAATTACAGCTGGAGAAATGATATTGACAATTTCACACAGGCAGGTGGGATCTGTGGAAAGCGCAGTACAATACTGTTTGTAAGTAACTGAATCAACATTAAAATTATTTGAATTGGTGATAACTACACGCTCCTTAAAGTAAAACATGCACACACATGGCCATGCCAATGATGGAACCCTTACTCAAAGCGATCTCCTATATCAAAAATAAACAGCATAATTTATCATTATGAAAGTAAAGGTATTTTCTCCGATGAATCCAAATCTAAAGAGCAACCGGTAACCGATGATAACCGATGAATCCCAATCTAAAGAGCAACAAGCAACAGAAATGCCACCTGCAGGTGCATCTACAAATGAAGACTGCAGCGTCGTGCAGGGTTGGCTTCAGGATTTTATAAAGTCAGCTGAGATGTAGGTGGAAGTATGGCTCAGATAAACAGACAAAGAGAGAGACCCCAGTCTGCATTAAAAAAAAACTCTAAAGTTCTCATTCCATCAATGTGCTCCAACACTTTCTCAAAAACCGGGCTCCACCATCGCTGAAAACACTTAATTTATGTGGAACTCCAAGTAAACTACATGGCCAAAGGTATATGGACACCTGCTCGACCAACATGTCATTCCAAAATCAATTCATATGGAGTTGGTCCCCTCTGTGCTGCTATAACACCCTCCACTCACCTGGGAAGGCCTCTAGATGTTGGAACATTGCTGTAGGAATTTTCTTCCATTCAGCCAGAAGAGCATTAGTGAGGTGGAGCACTGATGTTGGGCGATTAGGCCTGGCTCGCAGTCGCTTTTCCGATTGACCCCAAAGGTATTCAATTGGGTTGAGGTTGAGGGCTCTGGGCAGGCCAGTCAAGTTATTCCACACCGATCTCGACAAACCATTTCTCTATTGATCTCACCACACGGGGGCATTGTCAGGTTGAAACAGAAAAAGGCCTTCCCCAAATTGTCGCCACAAAGTTGGAAGCACAAAATAATCTAGATTGTCGTTGTGTGCTGTAGCATTAAGATTTGCCTTCACTGAATCTAAGGGGCCTAGCAGCACCATTCTTCCACAGTAGAATCTTCCAGCATCTGAAATTCTGCTGGAGGGATGCAGCACTATTCTTAAACAAGAAAGTCAATCAACAACTCTTGTCATAGTGATGGAGGTGGAAAACTCTCTCTTGGATGTCCTTCTAAGAAATATAAAATGAACTCTGGATTCCATGCAGGTCTCAGCACTAGGCCATATAAAATTGATGCTCGATTTAAAGTCATACATGTCAGGGGAATATCCAGCCTAATTCATGAGGCGAAAGATCTCTAGAGGCCATTTCCATTTTTCAGGGAAGAATCAATAAGAAGGCTGGCACTGCTGATAACTCTCCTGTATTTAAATGGGCGTGGGTCACTCTGCAACCATTATTAATCTGAACTAAAAAGGATACAGATACATGTTCTGCTTTATTAACTGTTGTTTTCTGATAGAACCGGGAGGTTTTTCCACCGGACACTATTTTGTGCGTACTTTTGCCAAAATGAAATAAAGCCTCCACCATATAATAATAACTTCAATAACAGCAATAATTTGACCCTCTCTTTATTACTCATTCACTCACTCTCACACACAAACGCACAGTTTCCTGACTTTTTTGTTGTTGTATAATTCTTTTTATTATTGTATTATACAGTCCTCAGCTGATTGGTAGAATGAGTACAAATGTAACTCTGGAAAGGTTGTTTTTACTGTACATATAACTCTGAACAAAATGCAGTTATAAACAGCTCATTTCTATGCAGAACAATAGATAGTGAAAAATCATTTCAAAATGCAAAAATAAACTGAACCCACCTGACTGCAGAACTGGGGTATTCATGTGTACAATGTTTTGCCTTGGAATTTTCCCATTTTAACATTTCAAGACAAACAATCTTCATGGAACTCAAATATTAAACTCCAATGCACTGTGACAGGTTTTCTGTTTTTGACAGGTCATCTTAGAAGCTACGGATATATAAATGATAAATGATCATTTAAAATGCAAGCCTCACTAATTATGTCAATTAACGTTTTACGATATCATTTTCTGCATGGTCCCTGTGTTAAAATTGATTCTTAACAAGGCTCACAGAATAGAAACAGGCAGGTTTTGACTGCATTCAGATCAAATTTCCCAAGCACATCTCTATATGATTTTCCCGCTCTTAATATGGTTGAGTAAGTCAAACAGCTGCTATACTACTATGATTTGGGAACAGACGTTCTCATAAAACATGAGAAACAACTTCTTGCCGAAATGGGCTGTATTAAAAGAGTGTTTGCAATATCCTGAGTTTTAAGCGTGAAAAGAAAATAGCAATGTGCCAACACATTTTTTAAATATTTTTGTCTGAAAAAAAAGATGGAGCAAAGATTATGTGCATTATAAGCGAATTACTTATAATAACAAATAGCTATTTGCTTTATAATAACAAAGATAGTCCAAACACACAAAAACACTTTGCATACATAAAAGGCAACCCACTGCAGTGAAAGCATCCAAGTTTTAATACAACTTTTGCAACGACTGAATGATTGAATTAACGATTTTCCTGGTCTGCTTTAATGAGATTTAACATTTAATATTCTTTGAAACAGGGCCGCTTTTTATGCAATGATAATGGGAGAGAGCAATAAATCATGGGAGGCTTAATCTGCAGCCACTCATCAAAGAATACCTCTATCTTCATTTGGGTGTCATACTTTTAATAATAAAAACAGTTTCGCAGAACAAAAATAAAGTAAAATGTAAAACATAAACATTGCAGTATAAAATAGAATTATTCTGCATTTTGAAATGTATTCAATTCACTCTTTAAATCAAACATGGATCTTACCATAATACTGTCAAGAAACCCCCAAAAAAGCAATAAGTTCACTGTTGTACTGTGCTATTTTCCTTCATCTCTTCAAGAGTGAGGTGGTGGAGGAAATGTATATATAATTAGAAATGTATATATGTAATCCTGATGTTTCAAAAAGAATGACTAGAAAAGTCATAGTAAACTCAAAAAGAGATAGTAAAGTAAACTCACAGTAGGCTCACAGTAAAGTCATATCCACATGGGGTCAGAGGAAATCCTACCCTGATACCTCTGTAAACATCAGTAGCTCTATTAGGATTCTGATAAAGATTAACTCAGTGACTTGTTGGAAACAACAGTTCAAAGAAAATCACAAGTATCATTGTCACAACATGTGAGTGTTGCATGTAGTATAGAATTTTTACACATGTTATTTGCTATGTGGGAAATCTTAAGAAATTAGGCTTTTACAAGTGGGATTGTAATTACAAGGTTATAGGTTTGATTCCCAGGTGGGGCACTGCCGTTGTACCCTTGAGAAAGGTACTCAACCTGAAGTGTTTCAGTTATTACCCAGCTGTATAAATGGATTGTATGTAAAGTTGTGTAAGTTACTCTAGATAATAGTGGCTCATAAATGCCTAAAATGTACGGCGCAGTCAAGAAACGGTCTTCACAATCTGGAGTTTGTCATTTTAACTTTGTCTCTGGCATTTTGCAGTGATGCTGGTATTTTAATTAGCAATATGTCTTATAGACAGAGATGTCCTTAATAACACTGCACCGAATAACTAATGCACGTTCATAATAAAAAAAAAAATGAATGCAGCAGCTCAACCAATGGGGTTTATGGGTTTTAGCCAGTAAATACATCAGAGGATGCAAGCACAGAAGCCATCTTGTTTTAGATGACACTTTTGTTTTGAGATGGTTGGGTGAACTGTAATGTGGGAACAATTTTAAATGTTTTCATTGATGAAGGGCCATTTGCATTATTACATGTAATTACAATTACCATTGGTTATATATTTATGTTCCTAGTCCTTTTAATAATATTTTATAATACATTATGAGTATTGCTAAAGAGCATCGTGAGATAGTACGTGTGTTTATAACTGTTATATTTATACTGCATTATGACTGCAATATGACTGCATTTCAGCTGAACCACTGAGATGTGAACGTTGTCATGGATCTGACTTTTCTTCCCTTATCTCTACGTCGTTTTATTCGTCGTTATCGTTTACCGGTAATCTATCGGATTTCCCTGTGTTCCGTCACAGGTTTTGTTTTCACCTTGTCATTAGTGAGTTCACCTGGCCATTAGTGAGTTCACCTGGCAGGTAATTCCGCTCACTATTTATACCCCGCTTCTGGATGCTCTCATTGCTTCCATGTTGTTTCCACTTAACATTCGAGCCGGTAACAAGGTATAGAGAAATAGAAAGTAAGATAGTTTAAAAAACGAAAAGGGTTTAGAAAATAGGGTGTTAGTAAGAAAGGAAGGTTCTTTTGTTTCTTTCGTTATTTACTCTACTTACGAGTGCTCTTCCCCAGGAAAGGTTTGGGTTGTTGAGTTCTCGGTTTTCCTTTTAGTTTTCACTCCAATAACGGGAGTAAGATAAGCGTGTCTGCTTATTTTCTTTTAGTTACCGTTTCTACCGACGAGCGCTCTAACTGCGCTGACTCCAGTTATAGGGGTCTTATAGTTTTGATTTTCTTTGTTCGCTCCAACAAACGGAGTTAGATAAGCGTTAGTGCTTATTCCTTTGTTTTGCTCGTTTAGCGAGCTCCTCGGTTACATTGCGAGGTTTAGTCTTTCATTTCTAGTTGTTTCTCCACTACGGATTATTGCCCGTATTAGTGGTGTTCTTACGAACACTTTAAGACTGGTCAACTACGTGCATTTGGATCTCCAATATTCCCATCTCTGTTTTCGGACAGAGATCCCTCATAAACGTTTGGAATTCATTTACTTACTCACCTTACTGTAGCTTTACTTAATAATAATTCAAATACGACACATTCATTTTGTAACTATATACCTTAGTTAAAATTTTTAAATGATAAAACCAGCAGTATACTGTGTATCTAGAAATGGTACATCTTTTCCCCAAGCCACTGAGCGGTGTTATATAAGGCATGAGGGGTGTATTCTTCACTCAGCCAATAAAGCTGCACCCTACCGTTTGAGCATTAATGCCTATTTCTGGGGGAAATTTGAAGGCTAAATGACTGATATGCTGTCAATACAGCCTAGATATGCAGTGTGAGTGTATGTGTGTGTGTGCGCGTTTATTCATAATCAAACAAATCTAAATGCAAAAAAAAAAATTATATTTGAACGCCGTCAGCATTTTATTATTTGTACCTTTTATAAGTCATATATTTTCCTGGGGGTTTAATATTAACTTTAGTATTCATGTGAGTGTCCTGTCTGGAAGGCAGTCCCATGATGATTCTGACACCAGGAGCCTTGTGGCGTTAAAGCAAATGACTTGTTAACTTAAATCAATGAAGAATTGCAATGACTAAACTCAGTATTCAAAACTGCAGCTTTCATCGGACCAGTTCTGCCTCTCCACATGGTTGCTCTGCCATCTCGAGAGAAATGGATCAGCTACCTTCTCACTGTACACTGATGAAAAAATGTGCTATAAAGGAGTCAATTCAAACAAATAATATTGACGTTTTAGTTTGAGACTCTCATAGCCATGCATGCTTCTTGTCAGACCTCAATCATAAAGATGAGTTGAGATGACAAGACTGTGCTTTTATGCGTTTGCTCTGTGATGGTGCCACCGAAAGGTTAAGTTAATTACCATAACCAAATGACCATATTAGGCAGCTGTCAGGCTTCAACTCCAAAGTAGCACCTTCTCACTGGTTCAAAACGGAACACCTTGTTTCATGCAAGCAATTAGAGTAATGCACGTACATCTGTATTTACATGTGGCTTTGACCGATGGAGTAAAGGACTGACATTATGGACAATGGATGTTGTTCAAAAGCCATTCTATTAGGATGCTATAACATCATTGCTTGCTAAAAGTACTGTAGTACAATTTTACTAGTGGCCTTATTTGAGTTGTCCTTGGTTTGCCAATTACAGGAGCAAGCAGAACTGCTTAACCAAACACACAGGAGCATTTCCCTCTGTCCATCAAGACTTTCTCTGCTGTCATTACGTACATTTTTAACAAAATCAAGCAAGAGCCCATACGCCTGTCCTTAATCAGTCTCCATTTACCCACTGCCTTGAACCTTCAGATTCTCTCATGCCCATTTCTGCGCAACATTTACTATTATCTCTGCTCCCACAACTGCCTCCGATGACTCATTCATGATCCGTTACCATGGACACCCGGCTCTTCCCAGCAGGAGTACACAGTGCAGTCACACAGATTTAATGGCCTCACTCACACCTACAACGAAGCGTTAAAGTTGGCTCACAAATGAAGCTTCACTGTTCAGTGGCAGAAGACGAGGTTTAACCTTTTACAACGGCCTGAGAAGCACAAGGAAACATTGGATTTGAAATGAAAAAAATAAGGGTATTTACATCCATATCCAGTGATCCATATCGGAATTACCGCCCTTTTTAAACACACTCCCCCATGTTAGGGGACCAAAAGTAATTGAACAAATTCACATAATTAGGTGTGGTTGTTATTCACCATACTTATTATTCCACCACTTTCCTCCTACACCATCAACACCAATCATACCTTTATTAACCCCTCAGGTTGCTACTACTTTTTACCTTTATACTATATACACTTTCAGATAATTGACCTTTTATCACCAAAAAGATGAATGGGAGTCAATGGACACATTTTAAAAACCGATGCAATAGAATGTGGATGTTCTAACATATTACACTGCTTATGACACCCCCCCCTCCCCCGCCTCCCTCCTGCAGAGAACAATCTCCCATATTTTAAAACCCAAATGTTGGCAGGTATGGGTGAACATTCCACTTTTTGGCCCTGAAAAACTCAGCTTCAGCAGTGTGTTTGGGGTCGATGTCCTGCTGCAAGGTGAAGCGCCACCCAATAAGTTCAGGCATTCGGTTGGATCAGAGCAGATAAGATGTTTCTGTCCACTTCAGAATTTATCCTGTTGCCAGCAGTCACATCATCAATAAAGACTAGTGAGCCAGTTCCAGTGGCAAGTCGTACACGAGGGGTGTTTGAGGGGTGCTTTGTATCATGATCAGTGCCTTTCTTTCACACTTCACGTTCCATCACTCTGGTACAGGTTAATACACATCTCATCTGTCCATGACAGTTTGTTCGTTTTTTTAATAAATGTACTTTTTTGCAAAATCTAAACTGGCTGTTGAGGCTTACCAGCAGTTTGCATCTTGCAGTGAACCCTGTGAAGT
Organism: Ilyophis sp. 1 JC-2022; assembly: GCA_022702515.1. Taxonomy (NCBI): domain Eukaryota; kingdom Metazoa; phylum Chordata; class Actinopteri; order Anguilliformes; family Synaphobranchidae; genus Ilyophis; species Ilyophis sp. 1 JC-2022. The sequence goes on along the minus strand of CM040396.1, from coordinate 94,418,580 downwards.
CATGCTGGTGTAGTCTTTTTTATTTTAGTCTTTAACACATCTATGCCGACATGCTGGAAAGTGTTCTTGATCTGTTCGACAGTTGAAAAGGGGTTCATCTTCACAATACTGAATGTATTTTACGGTCATCCACTACAATGGTCTTCCGTGGTCTGCCAAGCCGTTTGCTATTGTTGAGCTCACTAGTGCATCCTTGCTTCTTAACAATGCACCAAACAGTTCATTTTGACTCACCCAAAGTTTTTTTAAAGGCTGGGTGGGAATAGGGACCCAGTTGCAGGCAGGGAGTACAAACAACCGAAGTCTAACTACAGGAGCAACGGTAAAAAAGGGCCGCGAGAACACAGGCAGGAGTCGAAACTAGGGAGGCGTAATGGGAACAAGAAAAAACAAAAAGACAGCAACAAACAAAAAAAACAACAGGAAAAAGCACGAGGGAGAATACAAAAAAACAGAATCACAAACGGACAACTTGGACGATAAACCGCAAAAGCAGAAATAACAAATGGTGAGGAACTTGCAACAAAGGTCTGAAAGCACAAGGTATAAATACACTGAGGGAGACAAGAAACAATGAGGATTAGGTGTGAGGAACCAGGAAGGGCAATTGACAGACAGGTGCACGTAATAAAACAATGAGGAGAGCAGATAATAAAATAACAAGGGAACACATAATACGCGGACCGGATTCACACATAACACAAACTTGAACATGAACTGGGCAAGGGCATACAATTAGAGAATGGAAAGCGGAAACGAGAGTCAGCTGTAGTTAATGGAGGAACCAAAGAAAGATAATCTGTGATAGAACAGGTAGAACGAGAGACAGCTGCAGTGAGGAAAGATGACGTTAGTAGATTAGTAGAAAACCCTGGCTGCATTCCAATCCCATATTTTTACTGCTTGCATCTTTTCCTCGGTCCTTTCCTCGCTCATTAGCTCCACCCAGTGGAGGCCATAAGGAAAGGATCCAAGGATCACATACGAGGACGCAGCAGCGAGGCAACATGAATTAAGCAAATGGAACGTCCTTGCTCAGTCAAGCGTCAGCTGAAGCGACGTCAATTACTAATGACGTGTTGCACAGCTGTATCACCTGTCAAAAAAAAACAACCCGTATCAGCTGTCAGTGGCCTGTAGCCTATCGTATTTTTATCTCTGAGCTTGTTTTTGCATGCATCATGGTATAAACTATTGTATTATTTGACGCTATATTGCACTGTGAAGTTATCACAATTATTTGCAATGATTTTCTCCCATGCAATTTGACAGATGTGAAAATGACATGTGAAATAAGAATATTGTCTCTCAATTACAGATGTTTGTGTTTGACGTACAGTGTCCCATTAACACATAGGTGTCAAACTCAAGGCCCGCGGGCCAGATGTGGCCCGCCATGTCATTTTATGTGGTGGCCCGAGAAGAACTTAATTCTGACGAAAAAAAAAAAAAAAAAAAAAAAAAAAAAAAAAAAAAAAAATCTGACGTGTGTATCTACGGGGTTGTTAACGATTTTTTTTTTTTTTTTATATAACACAAGACAAACGCGGCGACGCACACGCCGGTATATACGTTAAAAAAAAAAAAAAATAAAAAAAAAAAAAAAAAAAAAAAAAAAAAAAAAAAAAAACCCCCCCCCCCCCCCCCCCCCCCCCCCCCCCCCCCCCCCCCAATCAATCGAATCGAAAATTCAACCGGCCTTTTTGAGGCAGCTGATGTGGCCCGGGTGAAAAATGAGTTGGTGAGTGAGAAACACATCCACAACAAACGGCTATTTATCACTGTGTGAGTAAAGATCGCACGAAGCATAATTTAAATTGTAAGTAGGCAACGCCTATATTCCACACGCTCAATGGCCAATTCATCAATGGACTCGAATGCATGTTTGTTCGTTAAAATTGGAGCACATTACAAATGACACTTCCAGCCAATAACCGAGCTGATGCCGTTTAATTAATTCATCAACAATTAAGCATGTATGATCTGATGGTATATAAGCGACAGATACTGATTTCAAAACTTAGATCGCGAACTTCAATAGGCTAGTATACTGGTCTGCTACTGTACGCAATCAACATTTCCGCAATGAACCTAGCGTTCGCCCTAAACGCATGGCACCGGCTTCAGCGAGAACGGTGGCGTTGCCAGTTCAGGGGATCGCGACTGCTTCGCTCCGTCCTGTTCCTAAGTGAGGTAAGAATCACGTATTCTCAACAGTAGTCATAAGACAGTGCTCTTGATCAAACATGGACATTGATAAGCATGAAGCACTTTTAACAGTGGGTGGAGTAGAATTCACCTGGATAAATATACAGCAAAGTTATGTCATGCACACATAGTAATTGCATGTTCTATAATACCACACATTTACCTGCATGTCGGACTACAAACTATACATTTGGCTACTGTGGTTTGGTGTTAATCAATCAACTTGTGTGAACTGTAGGCTGCATGTACACACTTCATGTTTTTCATTTCATTCTTTTTTAGGTCGACGATCCAACAGCTGGGCATTATGCCCAAGAAAATGCCACTGTGCCAGTGCTCCAGCTTTACTTTAATGGGGACCAGGACCTCATGGAGGACTACCGTCTGAGCCATGGCTCCATGGAAGCATTGATAATGCTACTGCCGCATGGGGGAGCGTTGTCTGGGCACACCACTTAAGGGTCCAGGAGGTGCCTGCTCTTCAAGGCTCTGGAGGTGGACCACACCTTTGTACCCACGGTCATCACCGCATGTGCCATGCTCCATAACATCTGCCTGACAAAGGGGGACATCCTTGAGGTTGTCGAGGATGTTGGTGATATTGGTGTGGCTCCACCACGTCCAGTGAGGGGGGAAAAAAGCGGACATGGCCGGCGAGACCGACTGGCGGGGCAACCGTCTGCTCCAAATATGTGTCCAGTAGCACTGAATGAACATGATTATATGTAATTTGGCAATTGTTTGAAATATTATTTATACAGGAGAGGTTTTTGTTAGTGTCTCCATTTCTTGTTATGTTTGTATATTCTCCCTTGCAGCCCCTCTTTCTGTCGTGTTAATCCACGTTTTATTTGTTATGTTAGTGTTAATAAAATCACTTATGGATACTAACATATCAGTTTCATACATCTTTTCTGTGCCACTTTTTCATTACCTTTATTTATTTCAAAACACACTATAAGCATACCACTTTGACACCAATGTATGTCAACCACCTGTCGGGGAAGTGAGGATTCTGTAAAATGTCTATTTTCTGAATCCAGTGTTTCCAACGGTCAATGCCCTTCCTTGTTTAAATGTTCAGCACTCTGAATACTGAACACAGGCGATATTGCGTGCTAGAACCACTCACTTATCCTGCAGTAAAAATATATTTAACATCATTTCATAATTATTATAAATGACAATCCTCAATTCAATCGCATAATTCGTCCATAGGACAGTAACCTGGTGGAAGCAACAAGTCAAAACAAAGTCTAATTCAGACCTAAGAGTACATCATTTCAGTAAAATAAAAACAGTAAATTAGAATAATGACTGCAAATCATTCATTAATGAATGTAGGCTGACTACTTAGAATTTACAAAAAGGAAGACATTCACTTGAAGTTACCAGTAAAGAGCGAGAGACCGATAAGCCAGAAATAGCCTAGGTATTACCCTCCTGAAGCTTACACGATCAGCAAAATTGTTAGTATTTGTGTGTTTCTTTTCTCCCAAATAGTTTTGTGCTGCTGAAGGGGGCACTCAGATGAAAACTATATCTTAAAAGGTAAAAACACAAGTAAAAAACAAATTGACAAACACTTGTGAACTATTTACATTTTATTAAGAATTTTCTCAAACTCATTAGAGCTTTCCAGTGTGGCCTAGAATCGCTCCTCTTTTCTGGCAGCATCTTCCTTCAGGAACCGCAGAACGGCTCCCTCACCGGTCCTTCTCCTTTTGGGGGGTGTGGGACAGGCACAGGGATATGGCCCATCATCATTCTCCAGTAGAGGAACTTTAGCCAGGCTGTGCATCCTCTTCCTCCTCCTCCACACACGCCCGGCTACAAGTGACCGCCACAAATCCAGGAAGAGATGAGCCAGTGCCATCTGAGGTCTCATCAGCCACATGTGCCAGGTTTTCTGAAACGCATGAATCCATCAGGACAGGAGGATCAATAGATGGCCTCCCCCCGATGGCCTCATGCATTGCATTAAACCATGGCCATGTGGCTGCTGTGGCCTCTCCCCTGTCTGTTCCGTCTCTGTAGCAGGGCATCTGAGTGCCTACAAGGAAAGATGCAAGGGTGAAGGTGAGCTGGGAGCCTATTGCACAGGCATAATTTTGTTTCAGTATGCAATAGAAACTACAAATTCGCAAAGGAAAAACATCATAAATTGAACCTCACCTTATATTTTTGCTTGAGGTTGTCCCATTTCTTTGCAATTTGGGTGGGGCTCACCTGGCCCTGTAGGCCCATCTGCAGACGAATTTCACTGAGGAAAACAACACATGTTACCATACCATACCCAAGTGCCCTACAACAATTACTGCCATGCCATAACATGTTTATGTGTTATCCATTTACAGGGGCAGGCATGCCTCTTGCCATCACACTTACATTAGGGATATCAGAAGTTGTCATTTGCATACAATTAACTACTTCAACACAAGACATGAATCATGGTGCTGAGGAGTGATTCCGTCAACATTAATCTATGACATGTAGGAACACCAATATGGACAGTGACATGGTCCTGCAAGAACATAAAAAATGGCTTATTGCCAATGTTTCTGTGTAACATATTTTAGTTCTATGTGACATCACACATTATAGAATGTCACTAATGACTCACCCCCAAGCTTTCTTTGCTACATGCCTCTTCCCCGTAAACAGATGCTCATTCTCACACCTCAGCCGAATGAGGCTGAGGGTGCTCTCATCTGTCCCTGTAAATGACACAACAGACCTGCAAGTAAAAACCAGCTAGTAATGTCTGTGTATAGCCCTAAATCACAACGGCATGTGTCAAGGGGCTTCACAAGCCCATAATTCAGACATGACATATGTAAGTAGGCTACATGATGCAAAATAGTAGCCTATCCTAATAAGCTAGCCTAATGTGCATTTCATCAGTCAAAGACAGCAAATGCAATAACATAGACTGAAATTACATTATTTCTGTCATACAAGAGTGAGGAAAAATATATTTTAAACGCAAAGCAGCTGCGTGTTCATGTTTCAGTTGATACACTGGAAATCGAGCAGCGACTGTCGAGCCTATTTCAGTTAGCCTACTTGCCGGGATGCATTCAACAGTGTGAACATAGGCTAAACATAACATAGCCTATTGCATAGCGTACAATATACAATTGTATACAGTTTTGAAAGGACATGGGTTAATTGAAGCTTGCGTTTCCTACGCAGTAACGTTAGCTAACAAACAACTATATGGGACACAAAAATGTCCTAAATGTTACGCTTACACGCTGAACTACAATATTTGTTGTCTCTTTTTTCATGAATAAACTTGCCTTTCGTTTGTCCGAAAGAACGAGTGACATTATAAATGAAAGCGCTTTATAAATTAAATAGAAAGGAACGATAAGCACTTACATTTGTGTACGAGAGGTCCCGCCATGTTTTCAACTGTGGCAGTGTGGCAGATGTGATGAAACACGTCACGCGTTCTGAGTAAAGACTTCCGCAAAGGCTGCACTCGTGTTTCCTCACTGAAGAATTCTCCGGGAGCCTCCTCTTTCCCCACTGCTCGCTCCTCGGTGGAGCATTTAGCGGTTTGGGATGTCCTTAAAGATGGCGGACCTCGATCGATTTCCGGGTCAGACGAGAACCAAGTAGATAGGACGGCTAAAAAATGTGATTGGAATGCAGCCCCTGATTCTATGGCATTAGTAGATTAGTATTATATACAAGTTAGTCATTAGTAGATTAGTAGACCCTAATTCTAAAATGTTAGTGGTTGTTAGTTAATTAGTATTATTTACAATTAAATGTAATTAGTAATGAAGAAAGGAATGAGAGAATACAGATAAAACCGAAATCCCCACAGACTCCCGAAAAGTGTGACGAAGACAGGGAGTGACAGTAATACAAAACACAGAACAGTGAAACCACAAATAATCAGAAAAAATAAACAAGTCAAAAATACAAAACAGACAGACAGAATCTCAGAACATAACAGTTTGGCTATGTCTCTGATAAATTTATTCAAATTTTTGCACCCCATGATGGCCTGCTTTACTGGCATTGACACTTTTTTTGTCATTTTGAGAGACAACAGTAACAGATTTCACACCTAGAACCATCTGTAGCTCTTTTGTTAGTTTTTTTGTGCTTGAACTAATTATGTATCAACACACAGCTGGCCAAGAAACAGCTGAGCAGCCAATTTTCCAATGACATTTGGTCTCCCAAAATGGGGGGACTATGTATGTACAAAGAGGGCTGCTATTTTTACATGGTTCACCAAATATGGATGTTGACACCCGCAAATTAAAGCTGACAGTGTAAACTCACATGCATTGATTAATTTCAAAGCCAATGTGCTGGTGTACAGAGCCAAAACAACAAAAAGTGTCACTGTCCAAATACAAATGGACTACACTGTGCATATTGTGTACACTTATGTTAAGTTCAGTAAGCTGACATACAAATGGACTACACAGTACATACTGTGTACTTATGTTAAGTTCAGTAAGCTGACATACAAATGGACTACACAGTACATACTGTGTACTTACGTTAAGTTCAGTAAGCTGACATACAAATGGACTACACAGTACATACTGTGTACTTATGTTAAGTTCAGTAAGCTGACATACAGATGCAAACTCACATCCAGCTGTGCAATAGCAGGCCGCTGTCTCTGATAATGATGTCAATGCTTCCCATGCAAAAGCTAATACATTCTTCCAAGTGAAATTATATCACATTCCATTGAATGTCAGATGATAATTTGAACTGCCGCTTATTTTTTAATAATTACTGACATGTTTTTTCATCAGTCTTAGACTTTTATATTTCAATGGCTGTAAAGTACATTTTTCAGCTCCAAATATATATTTTTCAGAGCATGTGCTACATGCATTTTGTTGAATTCTAAAGGCCATTTTATTGAATAAATTAAAGCAGAATTAAATAACCCGTTTTCTTAACCATTGCGCTTAAGTGGAATGGCAGATATTTCACTGCAACCTGTAAAGAGCATTCTGATTTGTGTATATGTGTACTTACAGGGGTGCATCTGGGTAGACCAAGGGTGTTCAAAGTTATCCAAAAAGGGCCAGCGTAGGGGCAAATTTTTATTTTACCCCAGTAAAAGACACGTGATTCTACTGAACTGAAAAACCACAATTAGCTAATTATAGTTAATTAGTTGAATCAGGTGTCGTAGTGCTGGGCTAAAACAAAAACCTGGACCCACACAGGCCCCTTTTGGATAAGATCGGTGACCCCTGGTGTAGACAGTGGATTTTACGCCTCATGGTTTTGAACATTCCCTAAAAAATGTCTAAATAAATAAATACCAAATTCAGCAAAAATGTGTCCATATCCTGAATATGCAGTATTGCCATTTCTGAACTATACACATTAAGGCCAGATTCAGAGTTGAGATAAGCACGCGCAAATGGGACTTACTCCCGAAATTCCGCTTAGCTTAAGCTATTTCTGATTCAGACATTTGACTTATCCGCTGTTTTAAGTGTCTCTGCAGTATATACGCGGCATTACGCACGCGGGGTGGAGATTTGATGAAAATGAGGCGTGTGTGCAAGATACGCGTATTCAACAACTTTGTTCAGAAAAAAAGGTGGAGAAAATGTCTAGAGCCGCCAATAGATGATTATGAAACTTACAGCATCTTTCGCAAAAATGGATATTTGAAAAAAATATTGGTTTTATTTTCCTTTGCCTGGCCTACTTACAATAATCAAATAGCTGTCATAAAAATATGTAAAAGTAAGCTATGATTGACTGTCTGGTATACAGGGGCGTCGTAGTGGGGGGACAACTGGACCTGACCACCCAGGGCCCCAAGGTGGGGAGGGGCCCCCAGAAGGCCCGTAGTTTGCATTGGGAAGGGGGCCCAGAGAGACTGCATTTGCATGGGGCCCAGAATGTCATGCTAGGCCCCTGCTGGTATATAATACCAGACCAATATTAGATAGATTAATTGATAGACAGTGTTTGGATCATAATCGCTTTGACAGAGAGACGATTTTGTAGCCTACTTGTGTGAGCACAGCTGCTCCAAAATTATTAGGAAGCGCAAAGTAACTTCCGGCAGTGTAGATCTACCAGTGCTCTTGGTTAAAATTTCTCTCCTTCCTGGCCACATCCTTCCAGCATGTGACAGATGCACTCAAAAAATAAATCTTTGGACAATGGTTGCAAGTAATGGGCTATTATTAATATGTGACTTCAACTGGTTCATTTGAAGACGTCGCATATAGGCTATTATGTTACCGTACATTACTTTATTAGATAGGCTAAATTGTTAAAAATATATATTTATAAATCTTTTAAGTAAATCCAACCATTTATTTGTTTACTTAGTAATATTGCGCGCAACTACTGTCCAGCAATAATTTTTTTGATTGTGTGATGGGTATATCCCAGTCATCAATAGAAGCTATGATCATTTTATCAATGCGATAATACATTCACTGCATGCCTGTACCCCGTCACACAAGAGCAACTACGATGAATGAAATAAAATTATTTATCATTTTTAAAGCTTTAATGTAATGTGGTTTTACACATGGGCCATATATCGGTACTCATTTCTCCAGAAAAATGTAGTTACATTATAGAAGCACCAGGAAAGGGTGTATTCCACATCAACAAAGAAAGCCACTTCTCTTGCATGACTGAATTTCCAGGAAGCTTCCTGCAAGCGACATTACAGAGAGTGACATTTAGAGCTCTTCAGATATGTAAATATCACCAGAGGTGATTCTGGCAAATACCTTTCAAAAAGGCTTTATTATATCTCAAAAACAAGTACAAAGAGAAGAGCTGATAGAAAAAAGAAGAAAAGAATGTGTAGCTCAGTGAGTGATTCACTCTCTGCCTGAGTATGACTCATACTCCTTTTCCCAAGAAGACGCATGGTTATATTGATAACACAGTGAACAAATAAAAATGTATAGAGTATAAGAACAAGTTAGAAGAAAGAGGGTGATCCTTTGTGTTTGTGTGTGTGTGTGTGTGTGTGTGTGTGTGTGTGTGTGTGTGTGTGTGTGTGTGTGTGTGTGTGTGTGTATGTGTGTGTCGTGCATACAGAAGGTTCCAGAGGAAAGATAACACACATGCAGAGAGAGAGAGAGAGAGAGAGAGAGGAAGAGAGCGAGTGAGAGACATACACATACATGCATTCACATGCACACATATGTACATTCCCCTGAGATCTGTACTTTTAATGAACCTCGAAGCAAAGTGACAGCCCATATTAAATATTAAACAGCAAAGGTGATGCTTATTAAACATGAGAATAACCACAAAGCTAAAAGGTAGGTCATACAGACTGCCAGATATTAATCAGTCTCTTTGATTTGTGATCGAGCTCGGCAAGAAAGACCCCCACAGATATCTAATGTCTACTTATGCCAAAGTCATTTTAGAGTGGTTTAACAGTCACACATTTCTAAATATCCTTCAAAAAGGCATGGAATTATGTGATATGATATCCATACTATGCTCTCTTAGGTGAGGAGATAGTTGTTGATTAAAAACAAGGATGGCTGTTATTAATAAACACCAGCACCAGCTGCTACTTTTATTGCAGTTTTTCATCTTAGTTTGTCTCAGCATAAGACCTGAAGGTATGAATAAGACATATGGGTGTAATATTGTGGATAGGAAGGATAATCTCTCTTACAAGAACGTTTGAGGTATAATTGCTGCGTTCTCAGGGCTCAACACTAAATCCATGAGTAGAAAAACGCTCTAGGCCAATATTATTATGCTGGAACAAAGCGAGCAATACAAATGATAGTAGTTCCAGGGGCGTCTAACATCCTGGCATTGGCACAAATGCATAGTAGTATTTAAATGACCTGAATGAAAATGTGCACCAAAACACTGTAACCCTTTTATGCGTAACATATCGTTAAAATGCAGATGGCGAAACATATAAGCATGAGTATAGTTTACATATGCACCTCAAAATATTATTATTAGTTTTGTCTTCAACATCAGTCCTGTAAATATTCAAACTAGTAAGCTATTCTACTGTATTTTAGTAAGCTTACTAGTAACTAGTAGTAAGATAGTTAAGCTAACTAGTAAGATATTTTAGCTATGTCACCACAATCAAGGTAAACAAGCTTACATCAACAGCTGTGGAAATTTAAAAGTTAATGTATAAAGGTTATATCCGTAAGATGTTTGACAGGTCAACAGCAAATATGTTTCCTGACAAAACATCACTAAGGATCAAATGTTCCTACTAACTATTTTTATTCAGAAAATATTTTTGATTATCAAACATTGTGTTCTATTATTTAACTTTTTCCTTTCTTATTTTCTGAATAAAAATATGACTGCCTAGTAATCACATTTTGCATATGAAGCAGAGTTTAAAATGTGCAGTTTATGTTTGGGGTCAATTCAACCTGGTCAGACACTCTGCCATCCTTTAAAAAGCCCTCAAAACCCATCTTTTCATCATTGCTTTTAATAACTAACCTTTTAGCTCGCCCTTATATTTATTTATTTTTCTTTGTGAATAATTATATACATGAAAGCCTTGTAATGTCACAGGTTACACTCCAACACTGTACAGTTTGCATACATTTTTTAATCTGTTTCTTCCAATATGCAGACTTCTTCAGTCAATGATGTTTGTTACCCTGTGGACATTATTTTCACTCAGGAATCTTTATGCCTACACAGGGACATGAATGCAGTATGACTGATGTTGCCATGAGATACATATTATTAAAATGTCTCCCCCTTGTGGATAACAGAAGGTCTACATATCAAGCTGCCAACTTTGAGGATGACACATTTGTCCAGGGCACACACAAGGACATTTTAGTTTTGATGGTCACTGTTATGTTTCATAAAACCTCCCAAATTCATCTTTTTTCTTTCTCTTTTCAGTGTTGACCTTGATGTTCAAGTGGTTTTAAATAAAACGTTTCCAAATAGGATTTTAGAAATTCCCTGTTATGCTTTAGTTGTACTCATTTTAAAGTGAAGCACATGTGCATGAAATCTAAAGTATAGAGTATGACAGCTTGAAAGATGTAAAATTGTTTAGCTTAGCAAACAAGGTTAATTTAGCTTTATTGAGTTGAGCAAGGAAGGCTAATTTACGAAACATTTCAACACGATCTCATTTGAAATAACCGGCCAGACGCTTAAAATTATTTCGTTAGATCCCTTTGTTCTCATGCCCTCCATTTGAAAAAGAATAAGTTCCTGAACCACATCCTGCTGCATCCCTGTTTACTCCCTCTCTGCTATTCTCCTGATGTGCTTCTACTGCGTGAACAAACAACACAGGAGATCCGTAAAAATCAAACACACCCGATGAGCAGGCGCCCTTTTTTCACAGAACTTGACATGATTCAGTGAATATGTCCTGGCGCTGCACCGCAATGTCAGATGGATAACGGCAGCCATGCTGTCGTCCTGGTTGGATAATTCACACGCTCATTGATGAGGGGTACTTAGCAAAACTATTTGGTGTTTTTACTCTTTGTATGAGACCTCTGACAAAGAGTAGAAGTGCTTCAGAGTGTATAGAATATTTATCTCGTAGGTGTTTGGTACACAGTCCTCCCACCAGAGTCAACGCTCCAATCTCCATGCTTCTAGTTTATTTCATGCAGGTTGTTTACAATGCCGAGTGTCATTTTAGTTACTTTGTTGGTATATGTTCTCATATCCAGGACATGTGAGACAAATCAAGACTAATCTTGACTCCTATTCTGAAGAATATACGAACAGGAACAGATACATTGTACAGGTCTATCCATACTCAAATGCACAGTTTTATTGTCTTTTCATTAAAGATTTTCTTAGCCAACAGGTGTCATGTGACTGAAAGATCTCGTGTCCACTCGGCAGGTGTTCTTGCAAACCATTTTCAAGTCACAAATTGCTTTTATCTTCAATCTGCAGGGACCGTATAGGTACCGTCAGAACATCGATACTCAATCTTGTGTTCAACAGAAGCTCCTAAGCAGTAATGCTGGTTACTTAACACCTACATGCACAGATCATTTTTTTTATGAACAGCTCAACCCAATGCACAATGTAGGGCAAATATGTCCAATAGTCATTCTTTTGTGAAGTTCACACGCTACTTTAATTAATAAAATCTGTTACAAAAACATGACCTTGAGTACTCATTTGAAAATTGCGATACAGATTATTTCTTTCAATGGGCAGAACTGACAGCCTGACAGAGAAAAATGTGAAGGCTACAAAGCTATAAAAGTGTGATTTTAAAATGCCCGTATTTGTGGATTCCTTTGATACTGCTCATTTTATGTTTCAACCACTCATAGAATATGCTCATTGAATAAGCAATCAAACTGGAAATAAATAGGTAATGCATCCAACTGTTAAAAATGTACCATTAAAGTAACAAAGTATTGCATTTTTGCAAGTAATTAATTTTATCTGATGGAAGGTTGTGTAGAATATTAATTTATAGTTGCAGGCTCATTGTATTAAAAACATTTAAAAGCAAGTGTCCCACCAGCTGTCCACTAATTGCTTAAGTAACTGATAATACCTCCTTTAGCACCAATCACTGGCTAAACGTTTCCTGTGAGAGTTGATCAGTCTATCACACTGTCTGGGAGAAATTCTGAGCAGCCCTTTCTTACAGAGTTCTTTTCTTTTTACATGTAGAGCTCCTATGCGGCTCTCTGTGAATCTCAATGGAGATTGAGCTGTGCAGCTGTGCAGCGTTTTCTGCAGAACACTCTGTTTCAGTGTGGAATACATTGTGTACTCACTCACTGACTCAATGTGCAACTCCTGAGCCATCAAATAAGCCCCAAACTTTCACCAACCCACCACCATGACTATCTATGTAAATGGGTTTTGTACGCAGTGTGGTTCATCCACACTCATTTTCATATTGAGTTCAATGGAAGAGTTAGCTTGGATGAACCCCTTTTGCTGCACCACATCACCGTACGTAATGATCATATTAATTTAAAATGTGCAGAGGGCACTTTTTCAAAGTATTGTATCTTTCAGTGGAACATTATTTGGCTGCCATATTTCAACTTTGTTTTTATATCACACAAATCCACCTTCTTGCCATTCGGTGACAAACAATCCAAACACTGATTATTAATGAGCTACTTATTTTCTCATTTTTATTTTCTGCTCTAATGAAAAACAGCAGGTTATTGAGGAGCCTGCTGCTCCAAATCATCGGTTTAGTTGTTATTTCCATAAAAGTCTCGACGGAGAGGAAGAATGACGGAGCCGATTTAGAACTACAGCTATGTTCTGATGAGGGGGGGCCACCCTTTCAGTTAGAAATGCACTCCTAAGCTTTGAAGACATCGACTCCATCTTCAAACAAAATCACTCTTTATGATAAGGAATTCAGGTTTGAAGCATTCAAGTACACTCTGGAAACTTTGATTCGCACACTACTGAAAAGGCAGGCGTTGGGTTATGAGCGTAAAACTTCTTTTGATAAATGACACATTTACAAAGCAACCGTGTCCTTAGATAAATATTTAGCGCAGGACTGCGGGAATGGTATTGGTCTGTAATAATTCAAAGACTAGCATAACAACACAAAGGACTGAGAGGATTGATAGTGTTGTCCCAGCTCAGATTGCTTTTACTGGATGGTAACAGTTCAGAGTCATTGGAATGATGGCTCCTGTTTATGCTCAGAACATTCCAGAGAGTGCGGTTTTCTCTCAGCTGGGAGACGGAAGGGTTGGAGAAAATGGATATGATTTTTAGGGTGGAATCAGAGAGGAGACTGCCTATGCCATATATACAAACAGGTATTTATGGCTAATGTTGCCATGACTTTAAGATGGTCATTTTTTTCTGCATAAAGTACATTTTTGGGGGGAATTGTGACACCCTTAAATATGTGATATTCTATGTCTGAATGCAAAATGCAAAATAAACCGTTGACAGCTGGAAGGTCCCATTCTTGTCAGACTTAGCTCAGCAGTGGAAAGGAAGGGGACGGATTATTCTACTGGCTTATTTCAATAAATGTGGATGATTGGCAGCCTAAGTGAGGCGCATGCAGCTTTACTGAAGGAGAAAGCGCAGTTTAGCAAAGGAACATAACAAAAACAGATTATGCTCAATTAGCTAGCAGTGAGGGCTGTGCCACATGGCCAGTTTGCTGATCTGTGTCGGATGTGGTATGAGTATAGGCTGCATCTCTGATCCTTCACCCCACCCCTCTCCAGCACTTTATAACACCTGATTAAATGAAACTTATTTTCAGAGCCTGTGGTTCTTCTTCGCTGTGGTTCATAGTTGTAACGTAGTTTAACGCTCATTAATGTAGTCTTGTTCTAGTTTGTATCATTTTTGTTTAATGTTCGACAGGGTAGTTTTACAAGTTGTTTATAGAGTTTGCACTTGTGCACCTGCCGCCTCACTTGGAATTACACTCTCCCCCTCTGGAGATTTGCTGCCCTTCAATCCCTCATTTGTGAGCTTGTATTTGCACTGGATAAGAGCATCTTCTAAATGCCAGGAAGTGAATGCGGATAGGAAGCTGACGTGGTGCTGTGCACTGGAAGAAGAAAAAAAACATCTGTGTGAGCAAAACAGTGACCCTCATTTCTGCTTGCTATTTAAAAAAAAAAAATTTCAATGTTGTAACTAGACAAAATATAAGTCATTGTCCCTGTACCTAAAGAGCACAAGATACAGGAGGCCAAATATTTCAACTTGACAATCTCATTACGTGTGTGAAGAGCACAACCTATTTTTTAGTCTGTGCAAGTCTGTACAGGAAACTTTTTATGACAAAGAATAAGAAAAGGGATAGAATGGACTGGAATACTTGTAGAGTACAGGGACAGTACCAAGTCACCAAAACTACAGACAATATATATATATATATATATATATATATATATAGAGAGAGAGAGAGAGAGAGAGAGAGAGACAGAGAATCTCCAAGTCCAGCTGCATGTCACGGTTCAGTGGCCATCATACATATGAGAAAGCTCCTGTACATAAACAAGCTAGTGAACAAAATGGCATCATCCCATTTATAACAACACGGCATAATGAAAATATGTATAATACATGAATAATGCCTCGTCTGCCAGTGTACATTGCATACATAATGTTCCCTTGTCAACACAAATCGCATTGACATCTCAGAAAACTCTAAAGGAGCTATTGACGGATCCTCCAGTGTCCTGTATTTCATGCAGGGTTCCATTGTCCCAGGTTTTATGCATCTTTGATAGGCTTATTCCTGACTGTTCCATTAGAGTAATCAGATGCGGGAAGTTGCAATATATATTGGATTTCGCATGTGTTTTCTACACCAGTCTAATCTAATATCCTCTAATAAGACGCCCATTGCAAATGTTTTCGCCCCTGACTCAACACTGTTTACGGGATGGAGTGAGAAATGATCATCTGACCCAGGCTCACACTAGTCAGAGTGACATCACACCTGGAACACACGGGAGACCACAGATTGAAAGTCAGTGCGGAGATATTTTTACTTAAAGCCTTTGGCATGTATCCTACTGGATAAACAAATTAAATAATTATGCCAACTGCTTAAGACTTTGAATTCAATGACAGAAACTAGGGCAAACAAGGCCGGTTGATGTCTACAGGAGTACGACGTGCTTCAAATACATTTTAGGAATTATTTTCTTTCACACAAGATTTACCAGAAATATCAATGCCACAATTGCTTGCATTATCACGACTGAAATCAATTTATATTGGATTACATAGCATTTTAGTACCTGGCCCATTATACTAATTATAAAATTAAAAGAGCACAAAATTAAACAACAAGACACATTGTTGAGCCTAGTTTCAAGACTGACATTGAAGAAAGTGAAATCAATACAGGTAAAAATGTTTCTTTTTAATTTGTGTTATTGAATTGATAGCTGTAGATCAGAGGTCCTCAATCTTATCCAGAAAGGGCCGGTGTGGGTGCAGGCTTTTTTGTGCAAACCAGTTACACACACACCTGATACTACTAAGTCCCCCTTAGTAGTGAAGTGTGGTGTTTAGTTAGTAATCAGGTGTGTAACTGCTTGTGGGGAAAAAAAAACCACACCCCACACCGCCCTTCAGGATAAAGATTGGACCCTGCTGTAGATAGTATAAGTGGATTTTTGATGAAAAAGCAGTTTTGGGCTCTTGAGTGGTGTAACCAAGTGAGCCTCTTGCACACAGTGCAGTGAGTGATCTGCCTTGCAGCCCCAATCAAATCCTGCCCATGCAACTGCCAACTGCGGCTGGAAGCCCCACAAGATGTATTATGATTGACAGCTGTGTTACCCAGGAATGGGAGACTCAATCAAAGAATGAACCCTATCCTGACCATTCAGCAGCAACTCCTCTGGTGGATAGCACACAACATGGTCAGCCTCCTGCAGACCAGTAGCTGCTACAGCTTGGCTCCCTTTCAGAACATTACATTCCAGGCATTTAGCAGACGCTCTTATCCAGAGCGACTTACACAACTTCTTATTACGTCTTATTACATTTATCCATTTATACAGCTGGATATATACTGAAGCAATTCAGGTTAAGTACCTTGCTCAAGGGTACAACGGCAGTGTCCCACCTGGGAATCGAACCTGCAACCTTGCAGGTCCAGTTTCTTACCCATTATGCTACACTGCTGCAGAAGAGTTCAGACCCCTCCTCTGTGTTTGAGCATTAGAAAAATATCAGGGGGATGTGCATATGATGCACATATTTAGCAGTAAATGCATGTTCAGTTCTAATTGTGCACAATTGTTTTGAGCGTAGACAACATTTACATTATGTGTAATGGCAATATAGACAGAAAGATGGTATATTGGTATTAGTTGCTATAAACTCATTGGGCAGAAATAAGACTTTGTAGCTAGGGATTGTGCTTTGAGTAGGCAGGTCTTGTACAGGATTAAGGGTACTATTAAAATGCATTGCAGGAATTGTGCATATAATGAATAGTTGGTGAATCGTCCTGCCGCTAGCGAACCATTCATCAACTATTTTCTATTCTTTAAAGAGCCCATCCTCAACTAATCTGCCTCGACTCGCCGCTATAGTGGCAATTTCAAAACGCTGGCGAACCCAGCAGCCACTCTGTACCTGCTATGGGGTCTTTTCCCCTATAAATTATAATGTATTAATAGCCTAATGTATAATCAATTGTAAGTCATTGCCTAATTATAATTATTACTCATAGTAGGCTGGTAGTTTAGTAGTAGCATAGCTTTCTTTCATTTGTTACGTAAGTCCCTTTTCTCCAATTTCATATAACAACATCAGCAAATGTGTAGGCTACATTAGCCTACATTTGGAAAACACCTCATACATTTCAACCTGAACCGCATCTTCAGTGGTTTGCACATTTGCAACAATTAGGCTCCCATAACACTGTACAGTATTGATATAATCACCATAAATGAATATGATCAATATGAAAATAATAAAATACAATAAATTAAAAACATGTCCTCAATGGTACCAATAAAAAAATCGATTCTCTTTTCTCCAGACCCATGCTTTGGGTCAGGTGGCATATAAAGTGACGTCATTTAGCTTAATAAAATGCGAAAACGCGATGTGAAAGTGATGCGCTTCACTAGCAGGAATAGTTTAGGATCTGTAGCATCAGACAGAAGATAAAAAAACAGTTTTTATTGATAAAGGCTGCAATTCAAAGACGCACACCCTGATAGGAGAACGAGACAATCTCTCAATATAACAGCGAGGTGTTTGGTGCCGGACCCGTCTGCACAGAGCAGGAGTGTTTGTGAGAAGCAGTAGTAGCTCTCTGGCACAGAACAGTTATCAAGAGCGCGACCCGACTTATTCAGTAACCTACACCATGGACAGCAGCGGAAACTCATCGGAACCCGTGTTCCAGTTCCTAAACCATGGCACGATGAACGGAACCGGTTTCTGTCGGAACTTCGGCAACAACACTACTCTTTTGGACTCAAATGGATCCATGTGTGACAAAGCAGACGTTCCGATCAAAGGTTCTACTCCCATGATCATCGCGATTGTCATCGCAGCCCTTTACTCAATCGTGTGTGTGCTCGGGCTGGTCGGCAACGTGCTCGTTATGTATGTCATCATAAGGTAAGATCTTCTGAACTTATCAGGCATGTTGTTATGCTATGTGCTCACTGATTCACTGGGTAGAGGCTGTCTATAATTACATAGCCTGCAGCCGAATGGTTGTAATTACCATGGCAACAGACAATAATAAATTCGTAGGAAACGGCTTGAAATAGCCTATGTCACCTGAATGAACGTTCCACCTGTTGCAAGATGCGTGATCTTCGATGCTACTGGCCTTAGGATGCTGCTGTTTAGTAAAGGAAGTAGGCTAGCCTACAGTAAGTCGCCTCAAGTAGGCTAGCTACAAGCCATGTTAGATTCGTTGTATAGATCGATGTTTACGCACAGTGACCACGATATTGGGTCATATTTTGAGGCGAATAAAGGCAAGCACGAAAATATGATTTTCACCATGGTTTAGGTTAATCCTACAGTGCGCAGTGATAGCCTACGTATACAGACTGATGGAGCGGGTTGTTAAGGAATGGTGTATCGCGAGCAGAGATAGCCGGTCTTTTGTGTTCCAAGTAGCTACGTGACTACCCTACTACACAAAGGCTACTCAAAGCGAATTTATTTCACATAAAAGTGGCTGCATGATGTAGGCTCGCAGATACCCTATATTGTTGTGTAGCCTACTGCGGTGAAGCGTGTCTCATGATAATATATGCGCGCTTTGCGGCATTGATGGCAGAAATCCAAAAGTTGAATTCAGTTTATATGAATTATAATCTTATTGTAACAAACAGTAAGGCATTGTTTGCAGAAGGTTGTAGCCTAAAAGGACGTAACCATTGCCGATAGAGAAACAGAATAAGTCACATTTAGTCAATAAAAAATAACTTACAATAAGTGACAAAATGCATGAACAATATCTTCTTTATTATAATGACATATGGAGGTCGCAATATCCGTTTTCTATCCACCTGGGGTGAATTATATTAGGCTAATAAGCTTCCGTTGTAATCAGTGTAGAAATTGAGTAATATTCAACTTGTCCACACACTTGTTTATAGAACTCCTTAAGAGTGGAAATGTTCTCGAGTCCTGAAACAGTGCTGTTTGTGGTAAATGTCTTGTATTTATTGATGGAAATATCTCGATATTTACAGTGATTAAAATAAGAAATATTATGTAAGAGGGTGTGTCAGGTGTGTATTTGCTTTTATAGTTATAAACCACAATTCCAAAAAAGTGCCATGGACACTAACACACCCCATACCATGACAGACGCTGGCTGTTGAACCTTGCGTTGGTAACAATCATGATGGTCCTTTTCCTCTTTGGCCTGGAAAACACAAAGTCCATTATTTCCAAAAACTATTTGACAAGTGGACTCGTCAGATCACAGCACACGTTTCCATTTAGTGTCAGTCCATCTCAGATGAGCTTGAGACCAGAGAGGTTGGCAATTTTTCTGGATGTTGTTTATATATGGCTTACGCTTTGCATAGTAGAGTCTTAACTTGCATTTGTAGATGCAGCGACAGACTGTGTTTACTGACAGCGGTTTTCTGAAGTATTCCCGAGCCCATGTGGTATTCATTACAGAAGCATGTCGGTTTTTGATGCAGTGCCGTCCGAGGGATCTAAGGTCACGGACATTCAATATTGGTTTTCGGCCTTGCCCTTTACGCATGGAGATTTCTCCAGATTCGCTGAATCTTTTAATAATATTATGGACTGTTGATGGTGAAACCCCTAAATTCCTTGCAGTCGTGCGTTGAGAAGAGTTGTTCTTAAACTGTTGGAATATTCACTCACTCCATTTTGTGCAGTGATGGTGAACCTCGACCCGTCCTTGCTCGTAATGCCCGAGCCTTTGTGGATGCTCCGTTTATACCCAGTCATGATAGAATGACGATCTGTGTGTGCTCTTCTGTTAGCGGAGTAGGGGCCTTCTTCTGTGTTCACCGTTTGCCTCTTGTCCAGAGTCTTGTCCAAAAAATAATATCTGGCAATTACTCATCAGGTCACAGCTATTTATGTTCAAAAACAACACTAACAATGTTATTTAAAAAATACATTGGTATACTCAGCACACGCTGTATGACACCTTCAACGCGAGTAGCCTATTGCAATTGAAGAAAGTAATATAACGATCACATTTAATAAATTATCCCCATTGATCTTTTCATCTTATTCTATTATTCATGGCAGGGACATGGCACATGTGCAAACACACATCACCGTAGTGTCCATTATAGCGGAAATACATCTGTGTAAAATCATACTAATACTACTATAGTAATAGTTAATTAATCATCCACAAAAGGTTGTTTTCTAGTGTGCTTACTGTTTTCTAGTCTATTCTCAAAGAAGACTTTTATTATAGCTGCACAGTGACATCAATAAAGAGCATTAATATTGTGCGAGCGATGACTATTAGTAATGACAATGATCAATGATTCCTTCTGTAATCTGTGATGTAATGTCATTTAAAAACTAAAAGTACTCATGCCAATTACCCATTTAGTATTATTACTATTGTTATTATAAATTCATGAATCTATGTATTTATTCATTCTTAAGTTATTGTTATAATTCCAGCAGGATTTGTGAATCCAAGATGTTTTTTTGAATGTATACACATTGAGTGGAATATTTGTGTCCTTTTCTTCTCCAACAATGAATGGGTTTTAATTTCATAATGTGTGAAGGGTCAGTGACGCATTCTTGGGTTTTAATTTCATAACGTGTGAAGGGTCAGTGACGCATTCTGCCCATGCTATAGGTCCAGCCTCATTGTTCTGTCTCCGCTTAAAGAGGAACCGGCATGTTAGCGGAGGGATCTGCGAGACCGCTGTATGTTTCGCTCGCTCTGCTAGATACTGTCTTACATCAGAAAGGGAGACGGAGGCAGTTTCTGTCATCCAAGTAAGAGCCCAGTAGACCTTTCATTATTTCTAACTATTAATTTAGCATAAATAAAAATCATAAAGATAAAAATGCACAGATTGATAAAGAATGGCGCAGAGAATAAGAAGGCCAGTGAGTACAATGTAAGCTCAGTCATATGAGCATAGACTCACTACTGGGGGAAAATGGCTTGCTCAGCAACAGGTTAAAAGAACGTTCCCAGGGCTGCCAGTGCTCTCTTAGCAGTCTTCATGTCGTCCAGCACAAGACCACCGGAGACACCGCTGGTACTGAAATTAGGTTTTTTTTGTATACTTGTGTCAAAAGCATTAAACTTTGGACAATTCAAAATATAGGTTAATATAACACTAATCATGATTTATATTTTAGGCATTCAGCAGACGCTCTCATCCAGATCCAGAGTGACACTGATCACTCTTTTACATACAATTCATTTATACAGCTGGATATTTCACTGGAGAAATTCAGCTTAAGTACCTTCAGCTCAAGGGCACAACAGCAGCACCGCAGCTGGGAACAGGATTCGCAACCTTTTGAATCACAAGCCCAGTTCCTTATACACTGTACTACGCGGCCACCCATTATTCTTATTAATTCATTGTTTTTAGTAGCAAGCCTCTTTCAATGAGTCAGACGAGAGACGAGTCTTATTGCTACTTGGAGAAAGCCTTGCTTTTCTTGAGCAGCTGAGATACTCTGAGGTACTCTACTACTGAAGGAGTACACCCTGTGTACAGCTAACAGAGCCAGACTGAAACCAGCCAGTCAACCAGAGTCATCCTTCTGCAGTGAGCTACGGACGCTTCCGCTGACTAAAACCCACACTGGTCCTGGCATTGCTGAAGTGAATTATGTTAAGGTACATTTGGCTCAGGCATGATAATATCTCACACATATAATATTAGCTGTACACAATAATACTGTGTACATAAAATATATCACATGTGTATGTATGAAAAAGGTTGTATATACAAGATAATATCAGGTATGTACAAAAAAAGTTGTAAATACAAGATACTACATCAAATTTGTATTGCATTTCAGAGCCATTGTACATGCAAGAATGGCTGAAAAAAAAGGAAAGCTTTTATTTTTTTATTTTAAAGGAAATAAATGTAACACCACATCTGTATATTCGGGCTGGAGAAAAAGCTATTTAATTCTTTAGTGAAAGAAATTAAAGTGCATTCAAGCGGTGCTCAGTGCATTCTGTTGCCATAGAGACACACTTGTGGTAGTCTCTGTCCTCCACCCCCTGTCACATACACAACAGCACCTCAAGTTTAGGAATATTTTTATTAATTAATGTCAAATTTAAAGATATTCTTCTTTTTCTGGTGATGCCCTTAAAAGATTAAACAATTTGGTGACTGCAAAAAGCTTTTTCGGTTTTATTTGTGCACACAAAATTCAAAAGGATGTACAGCAAAGAGCCATTTGTATTTGTCTGTACGCTGTTGGCAACCTTTCCTGTCTTTTCTGTTTTACAACCAAATATTTACTTTTGCCTGATGTTACAGGTGTGTTTCGATTTCAGACATTTTGTCATGGTGAAATTGTGTCAAATACCTCTCTCATCAACAGAACCACCAAAAATCATTAACTGATAAGAGCCTCATTTGTGGTCAGTAATGCATAATGACGCATAAGGACGGCAGTTTCAACAAACCATTTCCTTCATTTTTATTGACTTTTTTTATTCTTTGTTGGTCTAATTGGATGGTACTACAATAAAGGTGTCCTTCCCAGCAGGCCATGGGACGACATCCCCAATGACATCATAACTCTGCTCCAGGCATTCCATACAGCATCATAGGAGCTATCGCCAGTTTGGGTTCAATGATCTGAGGATTTCCATCTTTTTATAAAGGACCAAACCTTGCATTAAAGTGCCTGCGTTCTGAAATACCTGGAGAGAAAATACTTGCTTCAGTATTAAAGCATGACATAATTTCGCTGTAAGGCATAATACTAAGACAATAAGAGGGTATGTGAGCGTTTGCAGGGAAACAGGATGATGTTAGTCCAAAACTTTTTCCCTTGCTAGCTCGCTACTTTGGAACTATGGTCACTGGCTGACAACTGTGTTAATTAGTCAGAATTTTTTTAGCCAGAATTAGAATCTCATTGCAATGGTCAGAGGTTTTAAGATGCCAAGACCAATCTAGAAAACAATGCAATACCTGGCTGGAATTACAGTGAATGGACAACACAGGAATATTGCCTGGAACCTGCTGTCAGGAAGCGCTGTGCCATGCGTCTCACCATCCTCCACCATAAACCTCCTCATTGGCTCTGACTGCTCTTCTCCACCATAAACCTCCTCATTGGCTCTGACTGCTCTTCTCCACCATAAACCTCCTCATTGGCTCTGACTGCTCTTCTCCACCATAAACCTCCTCATTGGCTCTGACTGCTCTTCTCCACCATAAACCTCCTGATTGGCTCTGACTGCTCTTCTCCATCATAAACCTCCTTGTTATGGGAACCGATCTGAACCACCCGCAGACACCAAGGTGTAATAGGAATAAGGCGTTTATTCAGGGTCGACAGAAAAAGGGTCAGAGTCCACCAAACAGTGCAATACAGAAAAGGCAGAATCGTAGTCAGGTCCAGGCAGGGGTCAGAGTCCAGGCAAATAGAGCAATGCGGAGAAGGCAGGTTGAAGTCCCAGAACAGGCAGGGGTCGGAACCGGGAGATCAGTCAGAGGCTGGAGAACAGGAGGGCGAGGGACTGGAGCGGGGCTAGGACGGAGATGGGCAAGGCCGGCAGGAGAACAGGAGCAGGACGGGTAGACACAGGGTTGCAAACAGGAACTCGGAACAGGCAGGGAGCAGGCAGGAAAAAACGCTGGAAGGTTTGAGACAAGCATGAATGCAGGGCACAAGACAATCTGGCACAGAACAGAGAAACAGGGGAGACTAAATGCCAGACTAACGAAGAGACGATGAGGCACATGTGAGACGAAACACATGAGGAAACACACATCGGGTGCGGAAAGCAGAAACACAAAATGGGGAAAAGGGAAAACGTGGAACAGACTACAAATACTGAAATCACATAGAAACGGAAAAACCAGGAATGGACTTAAGACATAGAGGCATGCAACATAACACCTCCTCATTGGCTCTGACTGCTCTTCTCCACCATAAACCTCCTCATTGGCTCTGACTGCTCTTCTCCACCATAAACATCCTCATTGGCTCTGACTGCTATTCTCCACCATAACCATCCTCATTGGCTCTGACTGCTCTTCTCCTCCATAAACCTCCTCATTGGCTCTGACTGCTCTTCTCCTCCATAAACCTCCTCATTGGCTCTGACTGCTCTTCTCCTCCATAAACCTCCTCATTGGCTCTGACTGCTCTTCTCCTCCATAAACCTCATTGGCTCTGACTGCTCTTCTCCACGATAAGCCTCCTCATTGGCTCTGACTGCTCTTCTCCACCATAAACCTCCTCATTGGCTCTGACTGCTATTCTCCACCATAAACATCCTCATTGGCTCTGACTGCTCTTCTCCGCCATAAACCTTCTCGTTGGCTCTGACTGCTCTTCTCCGCCATAAACCTTCTCGTTGGCTATGATTTTTCATCATTAATAATTTTCTCGAACTCCTCCATCATTAACCTCATCAATGACTCAGACTCTTCGTATATTAATCTCATCGTCTCTGACTCCCCTTCTCCATAATTAAACTCCTCGTTGGCTTTGACTCTTCATAATTAATCATTTTCTCTTACTCATCTACTCCATTATTAACCTCCTCCATTGGCTCGGACTATTCATCTTCATCATGAGACTCCTCATTTATTTGACTCCTCTTCTCCATCACTAAACTCCTCATCTCCCAGTCAAGTGTTCCTCTGGAGCTTGCACTCAGAAAAAAGAAGCTGTCGAGGAGCATTTGAGATCTCCCCCTCTTTCTCTGCCACTTCGGCGCTCTACAGTTTTTTATTATGTTAATTTCAAAAGCCTGTTGCTATGATTGGCATATTTAAAAAAATAAATTAATTACATGTAACAATGCCTTTATGAAGTAGACACATTTCCCAATGGATCTTCTTTTATGTACAAATGAATCATGACTAATTTGACTCTTTTTTAAAATCTCAAAGGATTGTCCTCCAAATAATTAGTCATTTCCAAGAGACAGTATCTGAAACATTTGGGAAGCCTGTTTTTTAAATGTAACACAGTTAGATAAACACAAAGAGCCATAACTAATGAAAAACCCACCCTAAAACGCAATTACTTAATTTCCTTGGGTATTCTTTAGTCATTATGTTTAGAGCATTTGGAAAGCTAAAGTAGAAAATAAAAAGACTTTGAGAAGGGCCTTAAAATCTGATGTGCTGCCTGCATTCAAACAGTTAGCTATTGCCAAATTATATTAGAACAATGTTTGAAGGTTTGAAATTATTTCCTTTTATAAGTAACAATTGGTTTTTAGAGTGATGTCGCAATAAAATAATGACAATAATGAAACATTTTCCCCTCAGAAACAACAACTCCTTGAATTTGTTGTTCTCATTGTGAGGGTTATTTTCAGCTGCAGCGTACAACGTGGTGAGACACGCCAGACTGCAGCTTGTTATATCTGAAGCAAAAGTCTTGCACATGCTGTGACAGAAGTGGAAAAAACGAAAGAACGAGGCCTACAGTGGCTGCTCCAGTTTATTAGATGCCACTCATCACTATAGATAAGCATAGGTCTCCATGGAATGCGCAAAATTCAGTTTTCTGTCACCTGAAAATAATTAAGCGCTGTTTGCTATACAGTTACATTACATTGGTGACATTACATCGTAAATTAATGTGTTAGTTACAAGTTGTAGCCACATTGAAAAATATCCTCTATAGCAGTGATTTTCAACCACTGTGCCGCGGCACACTAGTGTGCCGTGAGAGATCGTCAGGTGTGCCGTGGGAAATTATCCAACTTCACTTAATTAATAACACTTTTGGTTGGTGGTGTGACTCAGGATTTTTTTAATGTAAAAAATGTGCCATGGCTCAAAAAAGGTTGAAAAACACTGCTCTATAGAAACCAATGCAACAATGCATTTGGTCTGCTGTCAAGGCTGATCTCTTATGAATCTACTGGGAAGCCTTCATTTCTATCTAGTAAACAGTGTTCTGTTATTAAAGCATTGAGGATAACTAAGGAGAAGAAGGCGCTGACACAGTACAGAAACTACATTATTCCATCACTTTTTTGTAAATAGTTACATGTATAAACACTCTCACACACAGTCCAAGTTCGCTTTCATTTCGCTGCGAACAGATTTAGAGATCAATAATTCAGAGTGCTTCTAAAAAAATTAATGCATCTCATTACATTTATAACCTATTTCTGAATTCAGCAGCTAATATATTCCACAAGATAAAAGACTTGGATTAGCTTATTGCTGGATTCATATTATCCATCACATTTAGTTAATTTTACAGTTTTTGGGACAAAGCTTACCTCTAGTAAAAACATTATATATATCATATATATTCCACAATAATCAAATTAATCACATTCCTACAACATATTATATCAAATACACATTCATATGCTATACATGGGGTGAATATAATATCAAATACACATTCATATGCTATACATGGGGTGAATATAATATCAAAT
Source organism: Ilyophis sp. 1 JC-2022 (assembly GCA_022702515.1). Classification (NCBI taxonomy): domain Eukaryota; kingdom Metazoa; phylum Chordata; class Actinopteri; order Anguilliformes; family Synaphobranchidae; genus Ilyophis; species Ilyophis sp. 1 JC-2022. The sequence goes on along the minus strand of CM040396.1, from coordinate 94,391,780 downwards.
ACACATTCATATGCTATACATGGGATGAATATAATATCAAATACACATTCATATGCTATACATGGGGTGAATATAATATCAAATACACATTCATATGCTATACATGGGGTGAATATAATATCAAATACACATTAATCAGCTGTATAGGGGGGTTAATATAGTACCCAATACACATCCATCTGCCGTAAACAGGGTTAATATAATATCCAATACACATTAATCTGCTGTATATGGGCTTAATATAATATTGAATACACATACATCTGCTGTTATACAGGGTTAGTATATCCAACACACATTTGCCTGCTGTATATAGGGGGTCTATATAATATCCAATACATTAGCATTTAGCAGACGCTCTTATCCAGAGCGACTTACACAACTTCTTATTACATCTTATTACATGTATCCATTCATACATATATACTGAATATATACTGAAGCAATTCAGGTTAAGTACCTTGCTCAAGGGTACAACGGCAGTGTCCTACCTGGGAATCAAACCTGCAACCTTTCGGTTACAAGTCCAGTTCCTTAACCATTATACTACACTGCTGCCTATACCCCAATACACATTCATCTACTGTATATGGGGTTTATATAATATCCAATACACATTAATTCACTGTATATGGGGTTTAATATAGTGCTAGATGGTGATAATGGTTCACAGCAGACAGGATGACTGTATTGCTGAAGGTTTTTTGCCAATAAATGAATCATGAATCATAAATCTAACCAATTAGTGTTTAAGTGTTTAAGTCGCGGGATCATCAAGGAGTCAACCAAGCTCTAAAGCAGCTCTGATGGAGTTTATTTTCACCGTCACACAGTGTCCATGGCACCACCCTTTAAATAGATTTCAATACATTCCTTCTTCTAATTAAAAGTCCCTGGACATCTTTATTTGCCAAGTATCTTTGCTTCAGATGAGTACAGTATATATTGAGCTGGGGCTCGTTTTACGAAAGCGAATTTTCACTCGCAGATCGCAATTTCTTGTCAAAACGCGTTTCACGAAAATGCACCGCATGCGCATCCCTCGCAAATCGCAAATAAAAGTGCGCCGACTACAGGCTGCTCGCCACATATGGCGTTTCCTTTGTTTGTGCGGAGACGGGGGCAGAATCTTCTTTGTGATCGCTTCCACCATTTAGAGTACGGAGGTTAGTTGTTAGAAAGATATCACTTACAAAAACGTAGTAGCCTACAACATAAAAGTTATTTTTTTAAATGTATACTTAATAGATCAAGTTTATTTTAAAGTAGACTATATTTTACGTAGACAACTTTATAAAACTAAATAGGCCTGATGTATTTAAAGTGTTTCCAGGATTTATGTACTTCCTGGAACTAAACGTTAAGTATAGGCTACTACCATTTATGAACTACTTCTAAACTTGTAGGCTACTTGAAACCGCTTCTGCAAATTAAAATGAAGGTGCACTTTAAATAGCCTACACTGTGATTTAGTTCAGAAAGTATAAAGACATAGGCATTCTTTAATAAACGTATTTTTTGTAAGGGATGGAATATTAGGCTACGCTTATGCAACATTCTTAGGCCATACATAACATGTAACAGAGCAAGGCCCTACCTGTCTCGCTTCAAATAGTGACAGTGTAATGGGTTTCTTAATTGTTCTGAGATTCAAACGCGAAGGTGGGAGGAATCTGAACAAGTCAGCTCACAAGACGTGAGGACCAATAATTAAGGGAGAGAAAATAATAAAGAAATAAAAAACAGGAACGTAATTACTTAAGGCTAAACAGCCTAAACGAAAATAAACCCACAAAAACGGGCGAACTATAAAACTAGTAGATAACAACTAAATCTCCTGAACCCAAAATAATGACAAGAACGGGAAACTTAGTAAACAAAATAACACTTTGGCTGCCTTAGCTCAGAGCCGGAGAAGTGTAAAACCAAAACGAAAGTAAAAAGAAAAACTGTCTCCGAGAGAACAGCAAAGTTCTAAATAGATTGCGCAGAACGCTACCAGGAGGAAAAACAAATCCTATACCAGATTAATTAGCTAACTACCAAGTCCCCCCTGAACATAAACAATGTTTAATATCAGGAGGTTGCTAGTAACCTGGCTATACCTGGCTCGAATGCAATGTCGTAAGACAATCAAGCACCGGAGAAGCGGAAGTGAGAAACGTAAGTACCCTGCAGGTAGAAGCACAGGTGAAAACAATAATGAGGACAGCAAACCACGAAACGGAACGTGGAAAAAATCAGATTGATTCACAATCGGAAATCAGGACGAGAGCCGCAAAATAAAAGAAAACAAAACAGCCACGAACCACTACTGACAGCTCTGGTACCCCGCAGCTTTCTTTGGGTTGTCGGACATCGGACAATGCTATGGAATAAGCAACAAAACGTCCAATTCGTCCGTAAAGTGACAACAGCACTACGCTTTGTAAATAGCCTACTAATTTCATTTAGCCCACAGACATCAAGTGAAAAGAGACGTTTATGAGTGGTCTCCCAAAACTCTTTATGGTGCAATTGATGGGTCACAAATTCCCACCAGGGCATCGACTGAGAACGAACACACTTCTGTGTGTAGAAAAGTAGCCTAAGACTCGTTAAACACTGCCTACAAGTTGTATGTGATGCCCTGGAACTAAATGGAAGCACGCACGACAGCTACATTTGGAGCAACTGTGTGAGCAATTTGTATTACTGATGGATGGCTTCTAGGTGACAATGGGTAGGTTTAATTTGAATATAACAAATAGCAATACGCATAACGTCACTATAAAGTGTAGGCTATATTAGACCTACTGCGGAGACCTAATAGTTAAAATAAAATGTATATTTCAAATTACATTTTTATATTAGCCTGCAACGCGTAATTCCAATTTAATCTGACAGCAAGGTGAATTTTTCAACCCACCCCACCGTCCTCCCCAAGATACCACTTGCAACCTTGGCTACACCCGTGGCCAGCCCACACAGAACGAAGGGTGATACAATCTTGCTATGTATCCTTAATATTCAGCAGATGATGTTGATAAAAAAATTCCTGAAGGGCAAATGTGAATTGTGCTTTGGCCATTAACATAGTTGTAATATGAATATTTTGAATATTTTACAGACAGTAAAGTACCCTGTAATCCATAGCGCCACCTTTAGTTTGCATTTTGGGATAATTGACAGTTCGATGCAAAAAACGAGGCAGGGGGATGTGAACGATTGCAGATTTTCGGATTGCCTACATGAACACGCTTTGCGACGTGCGTTCATGGCTTGCCATTGCGATTTCTACATGAGACATTCCAAAAAGTGCAGGAGAAATTGATCGCATCTCACAGATCGCGGCTCGCACGTCGCAACTTTCATGAAAAGAGCCCCTAGACTAGAGCACAATATTTATTGACTGTGCTGTAACTGCTTTTATAATTCAACTTATATATTATTTTGAGATCTAAGAGAGCCATACTGCTTTGCTGTTTTTTTCTTATTTCATACATCTTAGACACTCCACAGCTGTGGAGATCCCTGGAACAATTAGTTTCATTCCCATGTTGGTTTTGAATTCCGTTTGGAATCTCGTCCAGGTCTTCTTTCTTTGTTTATAATAAATTGCTACGCTTGGCTTAACTCCAGTATGGAACAGGAAGCACCATGCTTTCAATGTCATTATTTAGACATTTTAAATTTGGACCTTTGGGATACTTCAAAACAATTTGTTTCTTCAAAAATGCCTGGTGATTAAACTTGTGGAAGATGCCCTCTTGGTCCATTGGGTATAGCTTAATGCACGTATTGGGTGTGCGCTGTTGTAATGTCTCTATGGAGCTGATAACAATTTATATTAACAAATAATTTTCCAGTCTCTGATGCCGGCCACCATCATTGCTCTCAAGCTTTGCTGTATCATGTGCTTTAGCATCCAGAGTCATCCACTCCCTTTTTTGCAGGTGTTTATTCTCCTATTTGGTTGTAATATAAACATATATATATATATCATATCTTCCTGTTGCTTGGTCAGATTATTTAAATTTAATTCAAGTTACATACATACCTGATATTCTCCTCTGTGTGTAATGAGTTATGATTCTTTTCTCTGCAAGTTTCCTGTTCCCTGTGTGATTTGATTAATTTCCTCTCGCAGAGTAATCTCACATGCCAGTGAATCTTTGCACATAGGGTTGATGTTTACATTGGAACATGCCTCTGTATTCAGCCACCTGAAATATAATCTCCCGTTCTCCCCCAAACACGCCCGGTGCTTATTTATGCCTCTTAAAATACTTCACAAGAAATGCAAGGGTGATATCCATTTCTAATTCCTTATTAAGGAAGGGAAGGGTGTTGAGGACGAGAAACAATTTCCAAGTGATGACTTTGCAAACGAGTGAGGGACAACAAATGAAATATTACGCACATCAAAAGCCAATTTAAAAGGGAGTAGGAGTTCACTTCAAAATCTCATTTGTTTAATTGAAGCTCAAATGATTTGCAGAAAGCGGTGGTTAAATTTTTTTGAATAATGGACTTATTTCTTTGCTACTGCATTTATGCGTGCAGCCATTTATCATCAGAATTATGTCTCACTTTGTTGATCATAAATAAAACAATAATAAGATAATAGACAGTAGACCTACATTATACAGTGAGCATCTTCAGATGATAAACAGCACATTATACAGCGAGCATCTTCAGATGATAAACAGCACATACAGTGAGCATCTTCAGATGATAAACAGCACATTATACAGTGAGCATCTTCAGATGATAAACAGCACAGTATACAGTGAGCATCTTCAGATGATAAACAGCACATTATACAGTGAGCATCTTCAGATGATAAACCACATTATACAGTGAGCATCTTCAGATGATAAACAGCACATTATACAGTGAGCATCTTCAGATGATAAACAGCACATTATACAGTGAGTATCTTCAGATATTAAACAGCACATTATACAGTGAGTATCTTCAGATATTAAACAGCACATTATACAGTGAGCATCTTCAGATGATAAACAGCACATTATACAGTGAGCATCTTCAGATGATAAACAGCACATTATACAGTGTGTATCTTCAGATGATAAACAGCACATTATACAGTGAGCATCTTCAGATGATAAACAGCACATTATACAGTGAGCATCTTCAGATGATAAACAGCACATTATACAGTGAGCATCTTCAGATGATAAACAGCACATTATACAGTGAGCATCTTCAGATGATAAACAGCACATTATACAGTGAGCATCTTCAGATATTAAACAGCACATTATACAGCGAGCATCTTCAGATGATAAACAGCACATTATACAGTGAGCATCTTCAGACGATAAACAGCACATTATACAGTGAGCATCTTCAGATGATAAACAGCACATTATACAGTGAGCATCTTCAGATGATAAACAGCACATTATACAGCGAGCATCTTCAGATGATAAACAGCACATTATACAGTGAGCATCTTCAGATGATAAACAGCACATTATACAGTGAGCATCTTCAGATGATAAACAGCACATTATACAGCGAGCATCTTCAGATGATAAACAGCACATTATACAGCGAGCATCTTCAGATGATAAACAGCACATTATACAGTGAGCATCTTCAGATGATAAACAGCACATTATACAGTGAGCATCTTCAGATGATAAACAGCACATTATACAGTGAGCATCTTCAGATGATAAACAGCACATTATACAGTGAGCATCTTCAGATGATAAACAGCACAGTATACAGTGAGCATCTTCAGATGATAAACAGCACATTATACAGTGAGCATCTTCAGATGATAAACAGCACATTATACAGTGAACATCTTCATACGGGAGCGTCCCCGTACCGTAAGTTTGGTTTTGGTTGCAACTTGGTCACAATACACAAATTGTGGCCGTAAATATCTTTACCGTTTTAAGCACCAATTACCAAGCCACTCGACAGATCAATTAATCTCAGCAATATCTCACTATAAAACAAATATGGGAAAGACAAACAAACATTAAGACTTGTTTTCCAACAACCTAGCTCAAATTCTACAACTCTAATTGCTGAAGTAGACATAGCAATATGTCGGGCATTACATAGACTAATGCTTTTCATGGGTCACATTTCTGTTTATGGTAGTTTTTAAATAAACCATTATAATTCTACGATACCGGAAATTAATTGGCCATTAACTTATATTAACATTGGGGCATAAAACTGGTAGCAGCATAATGCTAAGTGAACATTCTACGACTGTTTGACTCCCCCAGTTGTCCATACAGTTACTCTTTCACATTTCAAATGATTAGATTTTTGTGGCGTGCTGAGATAACAAAAAACTATGTTTTAAATGAGAAGTTTGGCTTGGTCAAAAGCCACAAACGTCAGGAAATTCAAATGAGCACCACCAAACCTCAGCTCCTACACTTTAATGGATTTCCAGCACTCTATTTTTTATATCTGACTGCTATACAGTTCTGTAGCTATGTTGGTCTACTGTATTGCAAATTTCACCATGTACTCATCACTGAGTTGGTTCAAACCTTCTCTCAAAAAGCCTTATTCATACTCTTCACAGTAGTAAGTGACCTACGACTGCTGCATTATAGAAGTCCCACTAGAGTAGGTTTAGAAATAGGCTATAGATATAATGCACAATTATACATTAAGGGTGGCATTTGTGTATGTGATGCTAATTCATTTAGACAGCAGACTGTGTACACACAGAGAACCTATATATCACCTGCTGCTTGAGTGCATAAATACATCAATTTTTCAATGTGATGTATAGATTCTCCTCCTTATTTGCAGATTAGAATCCTCCATACAAGGAGTAGCCTATACTGTACTGTAGACTTATACCACCACCCATGAAAATCACTCGCGTACACCTAAATAGTATGAAATATATGGAACCTTACACTCTGCATACAGAGTAGTAGCCTATAAGATTTCACTTATAGCATAATATGTAGGCCTTGTTGTCCTGATATGTCATACGTAGTGGAGTTCAATGGATACAATTAAAAATAATAGGTAAAAGTATATATTGAATAGCCTAATACAATCACAGCATACAATTATATGTCTACCCGTATAGCTTGAGTATACTTTTAAAAAGAAAAACTTGAATTAACAGACCAAAAGATTTAGATCCACCTTTCAAAAGCAATGTCAATATTATCAAAAGTTAGCTATCAATATTGGTATGAAGTATAAGAGGAATAGAAAAATAGCCTACACAAAACTGCAGTAGATAAATACAAAGCCTTTTCATACAGGTCACTGTCATGGGTGGGAGCACATACTCTAGCAGTATGAATTAGGCTCTTTGAGAGAAGGTTTGAACCAATCTGCCAAGTGATGATGTTGTTTTGACATAGCTATTAGAACTGTAGCCTATAACAGTCATATATTTAAAAAACTACTGGTACTGGAAATCTATGTGTATAGAGCTACTGGTACTGGAAATCTCTGTGTATAGAGCTAAGTTCTCACTTAAAACATACAAATTACAGACAAATTAAAGGAAAAACCAAAGTGTCTTTGTAAGGTGTTGGGCCACCACGAGCCGCCACAACAGCTTCAGTGCGCCTTAGCATAGATTCTACCTCTAGTCTAGCATATATTCTAGTCTCTGGAACTCTACTGGAGGGATGGAACATCATTCTTCCAAATTTGGTGTTTTGATGATGGTGGTAGAGAGCGCTGTCTAACACGCCGGTCCAAAATGACCCATAGGTGTTCAATTGGGTTGATATCTGGTGACTGCGAAGGCCATAGCCTTGAGACTCTTCACAAACAAGCCCTGAAAATATTTGAAAGGAAACCACGACGATATCACTATTGCCGCATACTCAATATAAAATGTTAAACTTTGAAAATGCAATCATGTTTTCAGATATCCGTATGGTGTTCAAGATAATCCATAATGCCGCTCCCCCACCCCTGAAGATCTTTGTCAAACCCTGCTCTGAGAGCACCTGCAGGACCACATGGTCAACCTCAAGAGAGGAGTGTAGAGTTCCCAAAAAAGGCTCTGCCTTTGCTCAATCCGCCTTCTCATTTAAAGCCATAAAGGTATGGAACAAACTTCCCACTGACCTGAAAACCTGTACAGATTTCCACACCCTCTCACATCAAGCTATGAAATGGATTGTAAATAATCAATCATGTCCACATTAGTTTTGTATTTCGCTACTACTGGTTTTTTATTATCATTCAAATTTGCATAATGTGATCTTTGTGTGTGTGTGTGTGTGTGTGTGTGTAATTTACATTAAGTGTAAATTAAATGTACATTATGGTGATGTGACCAGATATGACTATTGTACTATTCAACATGTACTAATTTTAATGTATTTTTTATATTGTTTCTGTTTGTATTTTATGTTGATCTGCCTCGGTCCGGGGACTACGGATGGAAATTAGCAAACTGCTATAATCTGGTGCAAATCATCTTTTCTCTATGAGATCAATGTTCTTTTTTGCACATTGTCCCTGACAAATAAACCAAATAAATTAAACTAAACTAAACATAGCATATGATTCACTTAATTTTCATAGTCATCAATCCATTCAGTGACCCCTCGTGCCCTGTGGCTGGGGGCATTGTCATCCTGGAAGAAACTGCTCCCATCAGGATAGAAATGTTTCATCATAGGATGAAGATGATCACTCAGAATAACTTTGTATTGATTTGCAGTGACTCTTCCACTAAGGGGACAAGTGGACCCAAACCATGCCTGGAAAATGCCCCCACAGCATAACAGAGCCATCAGACCCCCTCACTGTAGGGGTTTTTCCTTTAATCTGTCACCCGTCTGTAGCTTTTGTTATTAATACAGTGAGCATCTTCAGATGATTGACAGCACATTTTAGTGAGGACATAAACTCTGATCAGGAACAGAATGGTACAGCATCACCTTACTGGTCCTCACTAAAATTAATATTACCCATGATAAAATGACATGCGGTTTTATAAATACACAAACGCTACTAAATTATGTTTAGATCATTGCCAACAGCTTCCATTGTTTCCCTGTTTCTGTGAGGGCACCATTTTAAGAGATGAAACAGAAGCGCAGTTGTTGAGTTTTTTGCATCCTCTCCGTTAGATAAACAAATGGATTGGTCTATTAGCAGCTGCTTGTGATAAAAAAATAGTTCACAGAGGGCCTGTGAAAGATTTTTAAAATTAATAATCCACAAATGACCCTGCTGAAGCCTGTAGTTATGGTTTTCTTTCTTATTAAGAACTGCCATAACTTTAATAGCAGACATTAAATATGTGAATACTAAATAATATAGCGTGCACGCACTTTCATATTGATTTATCCATGCTTATTTCTCAAGCTCTCTCCACTATTATGAACACTCAATATTCCCCTCCTGCTAATCAGGAATTAGTCACAGGCCAGCTTTTCACTTCAACACGTCCCACAGGTTTGTGAAAACGCTGCTCATTTTGTTGTCACTGCAGATACACCAAGATGAAAACAGCCACCAACATCTACATTTTCAACCTGGCTCTGGCTGACGCCTTGGCCACCAGCACACTGCCCTTCCAGAGCATCAACTACCTGATGGGCACCTGGCCGTTCGGGGACGCGCTCTGCAAGATGGTGATTTCCATTGACTACTACAACATGTTCACCAGCATCTTCACCCTCACCACCATGAGTGTCGACCGCTACATCGCCGTCTGCCACCCAATTAAGGCTCTGGATTTCCGCACGCCACGCAATGCCAAGATCGTCAACGTCTGCAACTGGATCTTGTCCTCTGCCATCGCCCTGCCCGTCATGGTCATGGCATCCACCGTCACTGACTACAATGACAAGTACAACTGTAAGTTCCCCAGACGACAGTGAGTTCAATAATGTTACGAAAAAGTGAAACCACTTCACCAATATTACAACAAAAACCAGTTCAGTAGAATACAATGAGCATGACCATATGTTCATCATGCAGTGGCATCACAGCCATGAGGTCATCAGAGACAGCCTTTTTTCTGGGAAGGCCCAGCCTTTGGAAACCTGCATGGTAACTGTTGTTAATATGCCGCTGGTCTCCGCTAACTTCTCTACTTGGTTCAGATTATGTGGCTCAGAGATGTGTCTGGATGCTTGTTCACAATACTTTAAATCCTAAGTGGGCTTGTTACAGAACCTGTGCACTTGTTTTAGGGAATAACGTTTTTTATTAAATGACTACTCAACAGGTGATGGTGCTTTTTTATTGTGGTTTAGCAGATGATCCCCATATATGCCTGCCCACTGGAGCTTTCTTTGACTGAAGTGCATATTGGTTGTGCTACAATTCAAATAACTCCCGAGATAAAGCATAGTCAGTTAAATGCATTAGTATTAGTTTACTGCTGCCATGGTGACCAAGTGCAAATAGTGGCAATGTGTCTCAAAAATAAGGAAATAATTGTTTTTTCTTTGTGGTACTGGGATTTTGATCTTGAGCTTCAAAATAAATAGTGTGCATTCATGACAAATTGCACTTAATGGTTATTGATTTTTTTCATGCAATTGGCTCCACTGTGTGTGTGCGTGTGTGTGTGTGTGTGTGTGTGTATGTGTGTGTTCTGATCTCTGTCCTTTTTTAGCAGCAGGGTACACAGACTGCACTCTCCAGTTCCCACACCCCTCCTGGTACTGGGAAAACCTGCTGAAGATCTGCGTCTTCATCTTCGCCTTCATCATGCCCGTCCTCATCATCACTGTGTGCTACGGCTTGATGATCCTGCGGCTGAAGAGCGTGCGCATGCTGTCCGGCTCCAAGGAGAAGGACCGCAACCTGCGGCGCATTACCCGCATGGTGCTGGTGGTGGTGGCCGTCTTCATCATCTGCTGGACGCCCATCCACATCTTCGTCATCATCAAGGCCCTGGTGGATATCCCCAAATCGCTGCTGCAGACCATCACCTGGCACTTCTGCATCGCGCTGGGCTACACCAACAGCTGCCTCAACCCTGTCCTCTACGCTTTCCTGGATGAGAACTTCAAACGCTGCTTCCGCAAGTTCTGCATTTCCACCTCCTCGAGCCTGGAGGTTCAGAACTCGGTACGAACGCGCAATCCGCCACGGGAGCAGAACTCAAGCGGCCACACCCTGGAGCGCAGCAGACAGCAGGTATGACTAGCCCTGAAGGGGTCATCGCCAGGCAACAGTGTGCAGTCTGAGACTACCCAGGTCACTGCAGGGCTCTGAGATGCACACTGTTTAACACATAAGCTCGGCAAATGGCTGTCACATGACTTTTCTCCATATAGGTTGGCCTGAGCACTGTTTGAATGTAGCATTTCCAAGAAGCTCCTGGCCAGCATTCAACAGAAACATGGACCTCTGGTAGAATCTTGTTCCTAGGCAATGTCCAGCTTGCCACACATGAAATATCTTCATAAGGTTGTGCCAAGTAAAGTTTACCTGTCAGTCATAATCAGCCATGCCCTTTAGCAGTAAAAGCTGTTTAAGTAGATCAGGAAGCACTACATCCTGACCTTTTTACTCCCGTTGAAATTCTCCTTGAAAGCGAATCATTGAGAACCTTTTGTCAAGGTCAAAGCAAGCTCATCTTTGTTCATTGTTCTTAGACATTAAGGACCAGATTTACTAAAGGATTGCTACAAGGCCGCAACATCTACTTCCGATTTACTAAACAGTCGCAATGGGTCAATATTGCTGTTAGGATGTAAATTGCGGGGATTATGTCCCTCTGCGACTTTCCTTTAGAAGCATAGTTAAATATGTTCATGCATATGCATACCTGGATCGAATGTGCAAAAACAGGGTGGAGATTATGTAAATTAGGCAAAATAAGCATTTTAATCTAATTTACTAAAGCGTGCATTAATCGTGCGTGACAATTTTTAGAACTCCTGAAAACAGGCTGTAATTTGTCTGTGCTGATATAACCTATAGCTCACACACTGGATGCCAGAGAAGGGTGTGGGGCTGTACGCATGTCCTCGGCAGTCGAGTCAGTTTCTTTTGTGGGCTGCACAGGGCGGAGATTTAAAATGAATGCATCCTCTAATGCATATCACTCTGGAAAGGAGACAGGATTTAAAATATGTTTCACACATATTACTACTAATCATTTCTCATTTACTCTCAGATAGGACACAAGACTTCTATTGAAGTCATCAGATAGTAGTTAGTATTTTAAAAAATGTAGTTCTGAATTGAAAGAATTTAAACGATTGTTGTGCCTATGCGATCAGTATGATATATAAGGAATTGTGAATACAGTTGAACTTTCAGACACTCTGTGGCCTTCGCCTGACAGGAGGTTTTGTAAAGTTCCGGGAAAATTCTCTTTCTTTCAGGAAAGGTCATTTTGGAAAATGTGAGGAAATTTTGGGAATTTATACTGTTAACAATATTTTTCGTAAATCGTAAGTATGTCTTTGGCTTTTTATGGACTGGCTCTATTTGAGGGGTCACTGCAAATACATGGGTTTTAACAAATGTCCTCAAACAATCATGTTGGTTTACCAAAATGTGAACTAATTTATTTGGATGTTTTTTTTTTTTCAAAAAGCAGTTTTTGAAAAGCCTATTATGTACAGAAACATAAATGCAAAAATATACCTTAATCATTCCTTTCATCTAAGATGACAAATTAGATGTGCCTATGTATGAGGAATAACTTTTTTTTTTACTAACAAAATAGTTTAACTTGACTTGCTTGACCTTGGCTAATTATTGATCTGAACCACAGCTAGATTCATCTTCAGAAGGAGATTCTGAGGAACCTGGACAGTCCTCCTCAGATTCCATTTGTGTGGTGTCATCTTGATGTGCTCAAAGAATTTCAAGTTTGACCAAATAGCCACCAGTTTCTCAACTATTTTGTGTGCCAGCCTTTTGCACACTCTGCTGTGTGTTCCACCAAACAGGAACCAGTTCCGTTCTGATGCAGCTGATGTTGGGGGGATCTGGAGAATAATTGAAGCAACCGAGTACATGGCTGCATACTTAGTGTCCCTTCCACCAGGTTGCTGCCTTGATGTGTTTTGGCTGCCTTGCTGGAAAATTTAGCAGAACTTATAAGAACTTTTTCCTTATCTAGATTAAGGTGCTGTGCAAGGGCAGTGATGGTACCACATGCCACAGAAAGGACTTGGGCCTGTTCAGCACATTTTACTTACATTTATTGTTTTCTTCAACTTGTTGTGTTTTATTGGCTTTGTTTAAGCTTCCTATTATGTTAGGGTCTATATGACGCTAAAATACTTAGTGTTTGTATTGTTTCAAAATGGTGATTTTCTTCAACAAATGCCTTATGACATCCTAAAGAATTAGGAAGTAAGTGTAAAAAAAGATGTTTGGAAATATTGTTATATATTGTTATTACTGTAATATCACCTTCACACAAATAGCAGTGAAATGCTAACATAGTAGGAAGGTTAGGCATGAAATTGAAAACTCCCAAAATTACCGTGAATTACCAAAAGTCCCCCCCTTTGCAACCCTACGCATCACATGTTCTTCCCTGTCTATTCCTTCCACTCCCACGACTTGTTCATTTTGCAGGGATTTTTCCACCTTTTGTTCTATCGGTGTTAATATTCGTTCCTTAGTTGGAACACCACCTGTGTCTTTTGCCCGCATTGTGTTGTAGGAAAGTTTTCTTTCTTCACATTCTCATGTTCATTAATTAATTTTGTATGTGATGTCACTCAAAAATGTTTTTTTCTCTTTTGGTGTTGTATTCCTATGCTGTAATACGGCGTCATGTACCCGGCTGCTCCATATCCATTTCTTGGCACCTTGAAATCTGGATGGGTCATTGTTTGTCTGACCCTTTTTATGGTGTCTCCGACCGTAAAATTGTGAATGAGGGCGTTTCATTTCTTTGATTACGTAATTAAAACCAGACATGTTACATCGGTTGTTAATGTGTCGGTAATCTGCGACTTCAACAGAGCCGCAATATAGCGAATGTTTTGTGCTTTGACTATTCCCTTAGTAAATCCGACCTAAGTAACTTTTCATCTGAATGTGTTTAAAAAGAACGGTTTGCAGCTGAAGACCCGAGCACTGCAGCGCGCTGTAGAGTCGACTGAGTGCTGCGACGTGTCGACTGAGTCCCGCGACGTGCTGCAGAGAGTCCACTGAGTACCGTGACGTCCTATAGAAAACTGAATACCGCGACGTGCTGTGGTCGAATCCCCTCACATTTTTCACGAAACCACTTTCCCTTCTTATCTTCTGTGTAGTGCTGCACTCATGATTTTTACCTGATTTTTTGAGATATTTCCTAAATGGAATATTCTGGTAAAGTGTTAAAGCATATGTATGATATTTTCATCGTCGCTGTACTTTTATGTCTTGCGTGCCAGTATTTCTCCTCTTTTCTCCCAATTAGGTCTTTAAATGAATTTTAAACAGCCACAGAAATCAATACTGTATGTATTTTTTTACCGATACAACTCACACCAGTGGTTTGATTGGTCTTTTTGATTCGGAGTTCATGGATTTCATCATGTATCTTTTGACTGCATGAGTCCGCAGCCATGCTGCACTGTAATGGCTTTCCTGTTTAATTATGCATTATACCACATATATTTTATCATAGGCAACTCATTTAAAAATTGCATTAATCTTTTAAATGTGTGACCACAAATTGTGTCAAGCTTAAATTGAAGAAAGTGATTTCCTATAGCATTGGGGTACCTTTCATGTTTCCCCTGGTCATTAATGCCCCCATTTGGAGGCTCCTTTTGGTTGTGACTGTGTTTCCTAAAATATCTTTAAAGAATGCTTTGTTAGGAGTTCATTCCTATAAAATGCAGGACTCAGTACGTGTCTATGAGCTTTATTACTAAAAGTGTTCTTTGATTACCGTGCAGTTTCTTCTGTAATGTAAATTTGCATGGAACTCCTGTACCCTTTTTATATATTTGCTTCATGATACACTGCCAGGGCTTCATGTTGCTGGTAATGAGAAATTAATTATCTATGTGCTTTAATCGTTTGTTTTATTCCCTAAAAATGTTATTTAATAAACGATTATCTGTAATATGTTTTAGCTTTTTTTTTTTCTTAAGCTGAATTTCCTTTGTCTGCTTTTTTTGCATTACATAACACAGCAAACGTTACTCAATCACGGCTTGTTCATCAAATTAATGTGCCTACCCCTGTATGCAGCAGGGACTATTTCATGTGTACTTACTGTAAAAGCGATTACACCGCCATTATGCTTTTTTTCTCCCTACATTCAAAAGTGTGTTTGACGTCTTGTAAAAACAGGAAGCCTTGTCACCACCACAGCAGCTCTGTTTATTCTGGCTACATTTCTGGGGGTTCACTACATCGGTGTCCTCTCTGGCTTTGTGCCCAACTCAAATACTGAAAAATAAGTTAATACAAAACCTCAGCCTTATTGTTACATCTGCAAAGGACCTCATACCCATCTACCCATATGTGCAGTGCATACTGCCAACGTTAGATAGGCATACAGTCAAGCCTGAACCCGATCTGATTAGAGAGAAGATCAAGACAGGATATTTGACAGGTCAAACTCATCCTCTCCACCACTTCTCCCTGGGATGGGTTGGCAGTTGTAGTGAATCTCAGAATGGCCTCTGCACGTTCCAGTTTCCCATTAGCTTAATGACAGAAACACAAACGCATCATGCAGTGTGATTCAATCGCAATAAGTGTTGAGTGAAACAGCCATGTCGCGCCTTGTCTTCTGCTTCTCACTTCTAAAGAAAATAACCTGCAGAAACTAACACGGTCGCTGGCATCCTCGGCCATCTAATGAGGGGCTGTTGCTGGTGCAGAGGGGCTGTAATTGGGTTCTGCCATGCCTTCAAAATCAAATGGTCCCGTTTCCCACTTCAATTTCTGTTCCGTTTGCTTTGGGAGGTACAAACCTTCCTCTGAAACACAGCCTAGGGGACGCAATAAAAGAGCACTGCCACATCTCGGCAGACCAATCCTTACAGTCTAACCCTAGACTTTCATTCTGTGTGGGGAAAGGACTTTGTGTTCTAGCATGTAAATTATTACAATTCGTAAGATATCTGACCCGTTTCACTAACTGATCTGTTTCTCTAACTGATCTGCTTATCTAACTGATCTGCTTCTCTAAGGCCTGTAGTGTTGGTAAAGAATATTGTCTGTAGTGTTGGTAAAGGATGTGGTCTGTGGTGTTGGTAAAGAATATTGTCTGTGGTATTAGTAAAGGATGTGGTCTGTGGTATTGGTAAAGAATGTGGTCTGTGGTGTTGGTAAAGGATGTAGTCTGTGGTATTGAAAAGGGATGTGGTCTGTGGTGTTGGTAAAGAATATTGTCTGTGGTATTGGTAAAGGATGTGGTCTGTGGTGTTGGTAAAGGATGTGGTCTGTGGTGTTGGTAATGGATATTGTCTGTAGTGTTGGTAAAGGATGTGGTCTGTGGTGTTGGTAAAGGATGTGTTCTGTGGTGTTGGTAAAGGATGTGGTCTGTGGTGTTGGTAATGGATATTGTCTGTAGTGTTGGTAAAGGATGTGGTCTGTGGTGTTGGTAATGGATATTGTCTGTAGTGTTGGTAAATTATGTGGTCTGTGGTGTTGGTAAAGGACGTGGTCTTTGGTGTTGGTAAATTATGTGGTCTGTGGTGTTGGTAAAGGATGTGGTCTGTGGTGTTGGTAAAGGATGTTGTCTGTACTGTTAGTAATGGATATTGTCTGTAGTGTTGGTAAATGATGTGGTCTGTGGTGTTGGTAATGGATATTGTCTGTAGTGTTGGTAAAGGATGTGGTCTGTGGTGTTGGTAAAGGATGTGGTCTGTGGTGTTGGTAAAGGATGTGGTCTGTGGTGTTGGTAAAGCAGTGGCGGGCCGTCAGGGCCAGCAAGGCCTTCTCTGCTGGCCTAAACATCATCAGAATATAAATTTAATTTTGATATATTTTTTCCACAAATATGTATAAAATTATTCCCCATAGTCTATTCTCTTCATTTCATAGCTTTCCTCTTGGTTGCGCTGCTTCCAGCCTCAGATCGAGATTTGGAGAGCTGGCCTTTATGTTAGAGCTTTTATCCAATCATATTTCAGCCATAATGTGTTGCCAGGGTCCAAGAAATCTGCCCTTAGGCCTTCAGAATAAACATTGCGGGCGCATGTAGCTTAAAGTGAACGGAAACAAACCTGTGGTGTTAACCTATCAGATTTCGAGTAGGCGACACCGGGGCCAGCTAGCAGGCGTACGATAACGTCAGCATGTGCACGTCTTTTGATTGGATACGCACTATTGAGAGGCAGAGCTATGCAGAGATAGCAAACTGAACTTGAACGAGCTCATTTGTGTAGATTTCTACAAGCTGTTTTTTTTTCAACCCACAATGGCTGAAGGAGGAGAAGAGATCGATTTGGTCGCAGATATAATTACAACGCCATTTTCAAGACGAACTTTTCAAGAAAAGCTAGACATCGTCAGAAGAGAACGGCCAACCCCGACGCTAGCGAGCCGAGGCTAGCGAGTCAAAGTGGACATTCAAGGCTAGGAATACACTTTCACCACTGTCGCAAATATATCCTCATGAACAAATGCAAATTATTTGTTTGTTTTCTTTTATTTTCAGTGAATAGTTTATGTGTCTTTATCGTCACGTTTCTTAAATGAAACTGCTTTGGTTGCGACAATGCGCTGTTTAGTGAACAAACTTGTTAAAGCTCACATACTTTTGGTGGACTTAATAAACCTTTGTAGACTAATCCCTTAAAAGCGCCTTTTATTTTAAAGTTTTGACAGTATCCAAGCGATCTTAAAGCTGGTAGTTTAACACTCTTAATTGTAAATGCGGATTTATTGATTATAAATGCTTCGGAAATATTAATATAACTCTGTTGTACTTGACTATGTTAAGGTGATGCAACGCCCGGTTATACTGCGTTTCTGTCAAAATGTATAGTTTCTAGAGCCATGGCGTCATAATGATGGTATTAAAAGGTGGAATAATTCAGGTAGGACTGTGTAGGGCATCACTGAAGGCCTAGGTGTGAAATGCACGGCCCGCCACTGTGGTAAAGGATGTTCTCTACAGCGTCTGTAAACCTGTAAAGCATTATTCTACAGAGGTCTTGATGACTTTGTTCAAAAAAAGAAAGGGGGAGCCATTTTAAACTGAAAAAAGACTTAGCTGTTTCATCACTCCAGTCCACACTGGTGGGACTGGATATGGATCGTGAGAGCATGTTTTTCGCCCCTATTGGGTTATCCAAAGTGATACAGAGCAAATATCAGAAAATCCATATGCACAGATAACTCCGAAGCCGCTGCACATCTGCCATAATGACTGGCTGAAGCCATCAGCAGCAGAAAGGCTCATTGGGAGTAAACTCTCTGCTGTTTGCTTTTCCAGCTGACACTTACTCTCTCTGTGTGACTGCATGAACGGTCAAAAGCAAACAACAGGAATACCAGGGAAATGAATGAGAAAGAAAATACATGCGACGATTGCAAGGGAAAAATCCACCATTTTTTTTGATGGACTGAATCACCATAGAAACACTTCACCTTTGATTGCATGCATCAGCAGCTTTTACCGGCAGAGCTGTAGTATGCAAACAGCTTTCAGAAGGATGCTTTCAGCCTAACCTTCTCCCAAGAGCTGAGGAGAACAGGAGCAAATACAATACGTATCAGTCACTCTGGAGAAAGCAGCGGCCATTTTGTTGCTGCGTGGAGGTTCTAGGGGTTGTTAGGAACCAGCTTCTTTTCGTGTAATCAAAGTCAGGACAATGCAGGAATTCACCAAGACAACAAACACTTTACTAGAGAAAGTAGAAGTTTATTGAAATCACAATGGGAAGATCACTGAGACATAGTACATGTTTGCAGTACAGCAACCTTCAACACACTGGTCATCTAGCTAAGCTTATATACCCACAGAGGTCTTGTTTTTCACGCAGATGTTCACAATATCTGTGAGGGCATATCTTTGTTCCAGATTAACATATGCTTTGTTCATCAACACACATTATTAGTCA
The DNA here is from genome assembly GCA_022702515.1 of Ilyophis sp. 1 JC-2022. Lineage (NCBI taxonomy): Eukaryota > Metazoa > Chordata > Actinopteri > Anguilliformes > Synaphobranchidae > Ilyophis > Ilyophis sp. 1 JC-2022. Next base: position 94,372,797 of record CM040396.1, on the reverse strand, counting down.
CGGCCGATACCTTGTGGCGCCTAGAGGTCCGGGCAGGTCCACTCTGGCCTCTGGCCACACAAATACAACCCAGGCCCGATGGTCAGCCCTCTCCAGCTACACCTGCATTAAATCATTGATCAATACACACACATGCTAATCTACTCTTATAGGACAAAACTCTGAATCCATCAGGGTCTTAGTAAGATCAACAGTGGGTTGAAAAAAAGTGTGTTACAGGTAACTTTCACATACCAACCACTGGCTTTACAGATAAACTGCTAGCGCACTGTGGTAAACTCACTCCGGGGAAAACACATCAAGTACAAAAAAACGAATGTCCAATAAGTGGATTGTTAAAGCATATATACACAGATCACTCGCATTATACCAACAGTTAAAAACCAAGGGGTAAACCTGGCGATAAGCAGGCTGGCAATAAACCGAGCTTAGGAAAAAAACACTTGCATGTGTAAACAGTGACGGTGCACAACAAAATAAAACTTTATTATGTCATAAAACTGTTGTGTGTTATACAACAGAAATTCAGAGATATACATTCTTTGGAAATGGGGTTAACTCAGACGTTTACACATACAGTCTATATATTATATATGTACTGTATGTGTTTGTAGGTGTATGTGTATATGCATGCCATCTATTTCAATGAAATTATACATCTTAAATCACTCCTGCAGGGATTAAGGATAGAAAATTTTACCACATATCTGATGAATGCAAATTTAAATATAAAAAAACTGAAATGTCATCACACTCATTTTCTTATATTAACAGTTCTAACAGTGACACTGCTGGAGATTGAACTTTTTAACGAAAGAGCACGCATCAATCAGAAAATGAAGTCCAAGCCCCAATTCCTGAGAGGGAATGCGTTCGGAGCGGAGTGTTTCCTTGGTAACCAGCAGCATGACTCTCAGGGTGGTGGCACAGGCATTAAGCTGACAAGAGCAGGGGAGATGAACATTGTTACAAATTCTCACCATATGAAGTGTCTTTTGTTCACATATTGGCTTTCAGTAGGAACAGCAGTAAAAAACATGATGGGGAACCTCATGAAATGAGTCCTACCCATCTCATGTCACACTTCCTGAATACAGGGAGAATCATTGCGCTGCTGGACTTCTCATGCAGCATTAGAGGTGTTTCCCAATCTAGGGCACTACTGACCTTGGAACATCAACGCCACGGATGCATTTAAAACACTTCAGGGGAATAAATCTATCATAACTGCACCTTTGCACAATAACGCCAGATCAAACTTTCCTAAGGACACTCATTTATATTCTGAAGGACACATTCCCCAGTCTGCTGCATCTTGGGATTAATAGATTCTTCTCTGACATGGTTTAGAGCACCGGCGCTCCGACGACGTACAAAAACAAAGCAAATTAATTCCACTGAGCTTGTTTAAAATATGGCTGTCATGATGCTTTTGAACATGAATTTCACTGTGGTTATGGCTCTCTTCCATTTACAGCAGTTCCACCAAGGTTTACGAAGGAAATACTAACAAAACGGCACCGATAAAACATAATATTCAGAATGTAACAGGATGCAAAATGATGCTACTAAGTGAAATTATGTTATTGAGTTTCAGAAAATGTTATTAAGTCGGAATTATGTTAGATTATAAAGTGTAAAGAATGGTATTAAGTGTTCAGACACCCTTATCTAGGAAGACCAGCATGGCTTACTTACATGCGAATGATAAGTGCCCACAACACCAGCTGATGATAAGGTTCAGAACTCAACACCAGCGGATAATGGGGACCAAAACTCAAAAACAGCTGGTGATGCGGCACAGAACTCAAAACCAGCTGGTGATGATGGGGTACAGAATGAGACTGCTGGGATGAGCCATAATCTAAATCAACAAATACATTTTGTTTCAATGATTTCTCCTGTGCTACAAGCAAATTTGTACTACAAGCAAATTTGTACTACAGTATGTGCAAAAGTGCCACCCACATAGGTGTCCACAAAAGTGAAATCAGTAAAAACACCGGTGTAGAACAGTTTTTATAAATCCAATTATTTTCATGCAGACATTACACTTTCCACTAGGCAAGTCACACAAAATTTGAATTAAATTTACATAAATTTACATTAACTGAATGTGAGCACTGTTTTTTGCACTGATTTTGTGCTGACAGTGAGAGAATTCTGCCAGTCCCAATGCTGCAGAATGATCTCAGAAGAGTAACGGCTTGATGGTCCCCTGGTGGGTCTGTTTATTTACGCCAAAACTTCCCAACAGAGGGAGAAGAAAAACACGTAATTCCATGACGAATAAAGAGATTAGGTTTCGGCGTCCCCTGTTGCTTGGAAAGTCCCCTGTGAAGACGAAGGGCAGCTTGGCAGATATTCGGGCACGAGGACGTGCATCACGCCCGGTCCCTGACAGCTGCCCCCACAGTGGGCATACCTGCTGCTGGGGGGTGAGAGTGCTGCGTCAGGGCAGGGACAGCCTGCTGGCACCATGGCAACGCAGCCACATCTCATGCCACGCCCAATGCAGCCCACTATTGTGCTGGTATCCTGTTTCAGCCTCCCATCCCCCCTTTGGGCCAGTTTCTCACACTAAAGAAAGCGGGCCCATTATAGGCATCATGTTGTTATGCAGGGATATCAATCAACTGGAGTGTGCAGTTAAACACTAAAAAAGCAAAGGAGAAACTAATTCACTGGCTTACTGTCCTCCTGAGGAAAAGATCTAATTAAATATACAATATAAAATATAATAGGATGACAGAATACATTTTGTGAAATGAAAGTGGTGCCCACTTCAAGCACTGAAAGAAATCACTCTTACATGCCCTCGGTGTACCATTCAGTGGAAGCATATCCGTTTACAGCCATGAGAATCTACAGACAGAAGAAACAGACATAGTAGTACTTTACTATTATGTTCTAGCACTCCTAATCTGTCCTTCCGACCTCACACACAGGGACTATCAGTGCCCCATCTCTACCATCTAACCAGCACTATCACTGCTCCACCTCTCCCATTTAACCAGCACTATCACTGCTCCATCTCTCCCATCTAACCAGCACCATCATTGCTCCATCTCTCCCATCTAACCAGCACTATCACTGCTACATCTCTCCCATCAAACCAGCACCATCACTGCTCCACCACTCCCATCTAACCAGCACTATCACTGCTCCATCTCTCCCATCTAACCAGCCCTATCACTGCTCCATCTCCCCCATCTAACCAGCACTATCACTGCTCTATCTCTCCCATCTAACCAGCACTATCACTGCTCCATCTCTCCCAACTAACCAGCACTATCACTGCTCCATCTCTCCCAACTAACCAGCACTATCACTGCTCCATCTCTCCCATCTAACCAGCCCTATCACTGCTCCATCTCCCCCATCTAACCAGCACTATCACTGCTCTATCTCTCCCATCTAACCAGCACTATCACTGCTCCATCTCTCCCATCTAACCAGCACTATCACTGCTCCATCTCTCCCAACTAACCAGCACTATCACTGCTCCATCTCTCCCAACTAACCAGCACTATCACTGCTCCATCTCTCCCATCTAACCAGCCCTATCACTGCTCCATCTCCCCCATCTAACCAGCACTATCACTGCTCTATCTCTCCCATCTAACCAGCACTATCACTGCTCCATCTCTCCCAACTAACCAGCACCATCACTGCTCCACCTCTCCCATCTAACCAGCACTATCACTGCTCCACCTAACCAGCACTATCACTGCTCCACCTCTCCCATCTAACCAGCACTATCACTGCTCCACCTCTCCCATCTAACCAGCACTATCACTGCTCCACCTCTCCCATTTAACCAGCACTATCACTGCTCAATCTCTCCCATCTAACCAGCACTATCACTGCTCCACCTCTCCCATCTAACCAGCACTATCACTGCTCCATCTCTCCCATCTAACCAGCACTATCACTGCTCCATCTAACCAGCACCATCACTGCTCCATCTCTCCCATCTAACCAGCACTATCACTGCTCCACCTCTCCCAAACTAATGACACTGTAGAGGCCAATTAAAATGCCCTTGATTGTATGTCCATATAACAGCAAGCAGGTGAAAAAACTGAAAGTTAAAAAAATTACAAGGTTGTTTCATGCACTGTTTGTCACAGTTCTTGTTTTTGACCGCCAGTTCCACGCTCATAGTGTTTCCCCATGTTTGGGCTTTGTTCTTGGTGTTTATTAGATTGGTTTAGGATTGTTAGCACCGGTGTCTTGTTTGTTATTTTGTCTCAACTCTTCTTTTGTGTTATTGGGAGTCCTTAATGCATTATTGGTTTTATTAATTTCGCTTGTGTTTTGTTTAGTTGAGTAGTCTCAACTGTTTTTGTGTGTATTTAAAGGGTAAGTACACCCTAGATCACTTTTTTTCCCGCTGTAAACGTGTTTGTATGCCTACCTTATAATGAAACTTATTCATCCATTCCGCTATTTCAACAATTCTGAAATAATATTGTATATCATAAGAAACTAGTAGACAAGTGTACCTCTTCGGAGGTACCTCTATGTCATATGGATAATTGCTGTCACCTACAATGAAAACAGCCTGAATGGTTAGACCCACTACATTCCTTTTGTTTCGGCTCCACGTTTTTAAACCGGAACAACATTTTTAAACCTCTCTTATTCCATCTAAATAGTCCACTAAAATACATTTCTGAAAATATTTGAGGTGAGAAATAGGCCATGGAGTTGCTGAATTCATATTTGATCTGCAATGTCTAGTTTGACAGTTTGATCCGAGTTATACAAAATCATTTTTACATTGTATGTTAATTTATGCAAATGACGATGGGCACAGCTCCTCCGCCCCCACCCCTCTCCCTCGCTCACCCCACAAAGTATTTTTCTAAATTGTGTAGTAGGCGGAGACAGGCTGAGACAGTGGGTGCACTTACTCTTTAAACAGTTAGCCAGCTTACTTTTAAAAATATTTTGAAGTAACCCAGGCTATCATCCAGTCAGATGTCATCAAAATCTAAATATTTACAAAAGTTAGCCAGCTATCTCCTTAATCCCGCATTGTGAAATACCTCCCAGTACTTGTCTGCACTTGATCTTAGTGTTTTGTCTTGCACGTCTGCCTACCGCATGTTCTCGCTTTCCATACTCCCTCTGTGTTATCTCATGTTGCCCTGTTTGTTGTTTTGTGGTTCACTTTGTTCCCTGGTAAAGTTCGCTCGTTATTTTCCTTCCCTTGCTCCCGTGTTCATCTCTGCCCTTGGATCCATTCACTGAGCCCTGACACTGTTCCTCTACAACATGGCTACTTTCTCCTACAAAGAAATCATGTACAGACCTTTATAATCAATTCAAATGTATTTGTAGAGTGCTTTTTACAAAGACACTGCCACAAAGACGCTTTACAGAGGAAACCAAGTAGGAATACTGGGCAAAAACCAGACCTGAACCCTGAAAAAGCGAGTAGTTGAAGATAAAAAATAACTCCCCAGTGGAAAAAAAAACACTCCCTGATGGGAAGAAATCTCAGGCGAAACCCGGCTATAGAGGGCTAGCCCATTCTCCACTGGACGGCCCAGTGTAATAGTTAAGACAGAACAAATGCTAAAATAAAAAAGCATATTATGGGTGTAAATTAGGCACTATATAATTATTAGATTAACTGTTGCATATGTAGAATCATGCCTGAGTGTAATATGGAAAAGCCCCAGTGTGCTTTGCTATGGCAGCATATCTAAGAAAAGGGGTGTACACGACCATTAGAGTGATCCTGAACAGAGAGTACCCCAACAAGACACAGAGCAGCAAACCTGAGCATTTGCATGCAGTGGCAGGGCAACAGCACAGTCAGCTCACCTGAAATAACAGCTCTATCATCCTGATTTACACTTCCCAGACATCTTCAACTAAAGGCTTGACTAAAGAGGTACGCTTTGAACCTAAACTTAAAGAGAGTGTCTGAAGCCCGAACATTCAAAGGGAGATTGCTCCATAAGACAGAAGCTCTTAAGGCTCTGCCTCCCAATGTGATTTTAGATATATGTGGAATTTTGAAATAGCCAGCATTTTGAGAGAAGCGATCTTGGAGGTGAATAAAGGATAAGTAACTCTCTAAGCTATTCTATGCTCAAATTTCTTAGTTCTTGTAAGTGCCCTAGTGGCTACATTCTGAACAATTTGGAGAAGTTTCAAGGCAAACAGACAATACAGCATTACAGTAATCCAACCAAGAGGTTATAAGTGAATTAACCATTTTGTAACATCCTGCAGGGAAAACATCTTCCTTAAATTAGATATGTTTCTCAGGTAGGCCACTCTTTTGATATCATTAGCATGCGCCTGAAAAGAGAGATCTGAATCAATAGCTACACCAGGGTTTTTTAACAACTGCATTGGCTGAGACAGAGAAGCCATCTAAATTTAAAGAATAATTTATCTCTCAGAGATTTGGGGCATACTACTAATCTCAGTCTCGTCGGAATTCAATAAGTGGAAATTTTAGATGATCCAGGCCTGCATGTTTTTTAAGACAAGCCTCTAGTTTTGTAACCTGGGCTTCGCTGGGTTTGACTGATGTATAAAGTTGTGTCACCTTAATGGCAGTGGTAGTTAACACCATGTCTGCTCATAATGTCTCCAAGGGGAAGCGTGTAAAAAACAGAACAGGACAATGAAGCTTTTACCTTGCGCTTTGTTTATCAAAGATGGTGCGTTGGCCTTCCAAATTCATAAAGTTTAAAAGGTGCACAGAGGCCCACACTGGCATTGACGAGCCAAAACATGTCCACCATGAAACAAAAATAAACCTATTATTATTAAGTTTAAAGAGATATTTCACCTTCGTGTGACAGAAGTAATTTTGTGGAGCCTACCCCATTATATTTGCATAGTGTGAATACTAGCAACATCAGCTGTCCCTGTTGACCGTTAACGGCATCCCCAGTAGTCCCGGTTGTCAGCCTCCCCATTTACTCCCATTTATTTTCGGGACCTCACCAAAATTAATAGTTTTAAAGCACAAACTAACTATGGCAGATAATACATCGATAAAAGAGAACACGATGGTGAAAAGGTACATGTTTGTTTTGAGCTGTTAAAATGACTTGCCATGAGCTATCGTTAGCTTGCTAGCTAACCCAGCATTGCCAAACATGACTCGGGAGCCAAAGAATAGCTAAATTAATATCGAAATTCATAAGCTAGCTAATGTTTTCGAACAATAGTAGCGCCAAGATTTTTTTTAAAACAACCCAAAAAAAACACAACCTGTGACATCACAAAGGACCAGCCTAAATCACGTATGTAGGCCTATATAAGCAGGCAGCTCTGGATTTTGCTTCGCAACAGGTCCAGGGGGTAGAATAGAATAGAATAACTTTTATTTTATTTTAACTTCAGTTGTAGCCCCAGCAACAACAAAAAAAGACAGACAGTGGGGCAGACCCACAACACACAAACAAACATATCAAACAAAGACATCCAACTGAATCATTACATCAATCAAGTGAATTAAAGGGCAATACAGCCATGATTTAAAAAATAGTCCCGCTGTCCCGAGATGTCCAGCACACAAACTCCGCCTCCACAACTCTCCTCCATACACGCAGCGCAACGGTCTCTGCCCACCGCCGAAACGGAGCACCGAACTGCGTCGTCTCCTCATTCCTCCCGTGCATTATGTTCTCCTTCCCTGGCTGCCTTTCGAAGATTGCCTGCACTCCCGGATCAGTCCTGAAATCCTCAACTCTGGCGAAGAGCGATGGTAAACTTTGTTGCTGCAGTCTGCAGATCCAACCCTAGCATATGTTGCAAATGCATCTCCATGGTGACGACCACAAACAAAATTATATCGACGAGACAATTCGTCGATATTATAAAACAAGCAGCAAGAGTGCTCTTAAAAATCTCCAGCCCGCTTCCCCGTCGCACTACAGACACAAAGGTTTTGCCAGATCTTCTTTTTATTTTAAAAGGTAATAAAACGTTGAAACTGCATTAAATATCAAAACAAACACGTACTTTTTCACCGTCATGTTCTCTTTTATCGATGTATTATCTGCCGTAGTTAGTGTGCTTTAAATGATTCATTTAGATGAGGTCCCGAAAAGAAATGGGAGTGAATGGGGACCCTGACTACCGGGGATGCCGTTTACGGTCAGCAGGGACAGCTGATGTCGCTAATATTCACGCTATGCAAATATAATGGGGTAGGCTCCACAAAATGACTTATGTCACACTAAGGTGAAATATCCCTTTAAATCTCTTGCTTGATTAATCATTGGAGCGCCAGCCTCCGTGCACATTTTAAAAAGAACAGAAGAGGATCCAGAGCAGATCTCGTGATACTCCAAAGTTTACCTTTGATCACCCGGATGACTCAATATTTAGCAAACTGATACCTATCAGAGAGATAGGATGTAACCCACAAAAGAGCTTACCCAGTGGGACCAAATGCTTTTTCAGTCTGAGGAGAATAATGGTGGTCTATAGTATCAAAGGCAGCACTTAAGTCAAGTATGGAAATACAGCCATAATCCAGGGAGAGAAATAAATCATTAATTACTAAGGCAAGGGCTGTCACAGTGGTGCTTCCTAAACCACCACTCTCATACACAATCGTTAGGCTGTAGAAAAGAAGAAAGCTGTTGAGCTACATCTTTCATAGAAATGGGAGGTTTGAAATAGTTCTATTGTTAGACAGGTCAGTAGAATCAAATTGTTATTTCTTGAGTAGTGGCTTGATTTCTTCCATCTTAAAGGAGGTAAGAATATAGCCGGATAACAATGAACAATGTATTATGTCCAGAATTGGTTTGCTAAGAACAGACACAACACCTTCAGTAGCTTTGTAGGTATGGGGTCTAGAAGGCAGGTGGATGATTTCGAGGAAGAACCCAATTTGATTTGTTCACTAGTTATGGGAGTAAAGTGTTCAAGGCATTCTGTGTGTCTAGGAGACAGCTCAATATTGTCAATACAGCTATTACTGTCTGGGGTAGAAGCGTACATGTTTTCCCTAATTCCTATTATTTTACCACTAAAAAAAATCAAGAAATTATTACTACTGCACAAAGCTGGAATTTGAATATTAGTTACTACATGATTAGTTAGTTCAGAAATAGTTTTCAAGAGAAACTGGGAATTATTCTTATTTTCTTGTTTAACCCCTTATTATGTTTGGGGTCCATTTGACCCCATTCAGTGTTTGACATCTCTTAAAAACCAGTTAACCTTATTTTTTTTGTGTATATTGTATGACTTTTCCTAATTTGGTGGGATAGTTAACATGCAATAAACATAATGCAGTTTTCAAAAGTCCTGTACCAACTTTTATACAAAGGTATTGGATGAGGTCATTTTGTCCCCCAGGCTCCGTAGCTGTAAATGTAAGAAAATACACAACCTTTTTATTTTGTATCTCTGATTATTTGTGAGAGGCTTCAAACTAAAGCCTTCACTTACCTCTGACTCTAAACTGAGAAGTGACTCACAGACTTTTAATATTTAGGTTAAAAGTTTAGCTTTGGAAAGAGAATGCTTATCAGCACCTCGACTCTCTTTCCAGGCCAAGTGGAATACCTGCAATCTAGAGGAACGTCATTTACGTACAGTGCAGTCCGTAAATATTTGGACAGTGACACAATTTTTGTTGTTTTGGCTCTGTACTCCAGTACATTGGATTTGAAATGGAACAGTGACTATGAGTACAGAGCCAAAACAACAAAAATTGTGTCACTGTCCAAACACTTACGGACTGCACTGTATGTTCCAGTAGACAAGCCTTTTTTTTATTGGATAAACTAAATTAGGAGTTTCTACACAGAGCAATAGCTAATCCATCTGCCAGTTCATCAGTTGACATGGAGCTAGCTGGTGTTTACTGCCACTTTATAAATTATGTTATAGAAATTATCTTCTGATAAGAATGTGGATCTCTGAAACTACAGGTTTCTCTGGCACTGCTGCCCTTACTCTCCCATAAAACGGTCAGCTGTCCATGATTTCACTACAAAATAAATAAAACAATCTAACTGCCCTATCGTAGCCCTGACATTTCAGCATAGTAAAATCAGAAAACTTACTCAAATATGCATTTATTGTATTGAGAAATGAGTGCAGGTACTTGCTGAAATATTACATTGGGTACGTTTTTTAAATATCACAAATAAATTCAATCTTTTTGCAAATTAGTCACGTAAACTTTGTATTCATCGATATTATTATTAGCCCTTATCGCTATCCTTCATTACCTTCAAAGGAACAATATCCTTTTTTCATTCCCGTTTTAGATTTTTAACATTTATTCTGGTTATGGACATTACCTTCTTCATGGGCTCTACCAACAGGAAAAGCGCAGTTGTCACCCCTCATTTACTGATTTCTATCATACACCCTAACATTTTGAGTCCATATCAACAACATGCATGTCTACTGAATAACAATGGAGGGTGCAAGTTGATTATCATTCTGTTTTTTTTCTTCTGTGCTGCTAAAGTTTGATCTACCAGCTGGTAGAGAAATGAGTTAAAGGGCTAAATCAAAGTATAATCCTGTTCTTTAATGGCAGAACACACTTGACTGCATGTAGAAAGGTGCCTCTATCTGGGTAAATCCTCCTTGATTGGAAGGAAGTCCCACCCCTCCCCTGGTTCAAGCCCACGCCATGACACAACCTGGAGGCCAAGAGTATCGCCATGCTCTTCTGACCAGCATATTAATATATACTTCTATGCTTGAACAGTCTATTTTAACAGCTAGCTCAATACCCCAGGCTATAATCTGCCCAGCCTGCAATTTGCACTGATAGATTCCCCATTACCTCTCTATTACCTTTTATCTTAACTTTAACTACTGACAACGGCCCGGATAGCGGTGGTGGGCTCCCCCTCTAATTAGGTTTCTCTTGAGATTTCTGCAGAGTGTCTTTGTGACGGTCTCTCTGCAAAAAGTGCCACACAGATAAAACTGAACAATAAAACTGAAGTGGCAGGTTGGTTAGATGAATTGTGGCACTTTTACAGGAAGCATCTGAGTGGAGCTCTATACATCACTGTGAGTGATCCAGCTGAGGTCTTTATTCTCGGTGTAAACAGTTGGGTTTGATCCAATTCTGACATTAGTGCCGACGAATGTCCACCAGGGCAGCACCCAACTGGCTTTCAATTTGCCGTTGGACATTACAGTAATGCAACGGATGTAAAAATACAGATTGCTCATTCCAAATGCTTTTGCATCCCGAAGAGATCTCTACCCACAATGCCACACCGAGGCCATACCCTTTCACCACCTTATGGTCACTGATGCTATTTCAAGCCATCATTTTGATTATTGCGCAAATATGGGTCCTCATGCTGGTCGCTTCTAGGTGATGACACACCGGGTTTCCAGTAGACAAGATTACATTGGTGATTATTAAATGAATAATATATTCAATATGCTTACGACAAATTAATATATCAATTTAGTGTTTAGTATTGTGCAAATGTGCATTCCCTAAACAAAGACTACAGTCAAATAATAAATGTCACAACTACAAATTCACAGCTACAGGGAATATTCCTACAGAAATGAATCAGTGCTGGTAGCTACCCACCAGCTAGCCACTGCATGGCAGAATGCAAGTCTCCACTCTCCCAAAGAGAAATATGTAACAGTGGTTTGTGACAACGCTCACTAACTCACTAACGCTCACTAACTCACTAAGACTTTGCATATATCCATACATGCATATGGCCCAAATCAGCTTCCTGTTGTTTAAACAGACGGTGTACTGGGAGTGGTTCATTTTCATTCAGTGTCTACAAACCTGGCATTACTGACCAAGGTCCAGAGTGACTCAGTCTTGCAGCATGTAGGATTGTAACATGCACATTTTGAAACATCGGAGGTGGTGGTGATAATAGTCATTGTTGTCGATGATTTCCACACGCTTTTAAAAAACAGGATTCATTCACCAGAATACCAGCTCAGACACCGTGGTACTCAAACCACATGGAGACACTCCTCACTCAGCCACACTGACTTCATACTTACACACACTCAGGTACACAGCGACCACACACAAACTCTCTCTCTCTCTCTCATTCCAACAATGTACAGCAATACCATAAGCATACTAAATACTCTTATGCTTTTGCTCTGAATGGGCATATTCCTTTTCGAAAAATTGCATGTATATAATGGCTATTGAAGAAGTTAAACCTGATTAAAACATAAGAAAATTATCCCAAATATCAACATAATTAAAAAGTTAAGTTCTCATAGTGTCCACTAGATGACAGTGTGCCCACAAATGCATTTCTTATGAGAATGGAGCGCTGTTGTTTATTGTCAGTCAAATATCTCTGCTCGCAATGTTTTGTTATGAAAGGGCAATGTTTTATGGCACACTCCAGATTAAAATGCGAAAAATATGAATGGGTACTAAGCTAATATTACATCTGTCTCTACTCTGCTGGTTATGGCTGATATGTCTGTTCATGCCAGTGGTCGTCATTAGTTCCTGTTTGATACATTATGTCCATAAATTAGAGGTAAAAAATCCACTATTAACATTGTATCACAAAGGAATCCAAAATGACATTAACATTGTACCACAAAATAATCCAAAATGACACTTACATTGTAACACAGAATAATCTAATATTACACTGACATTGTTACACATTTTAAATTGAGGCCAATAAATAAGGCATGGCCATGGGGGGGAAAAGGAGATAGTTTGCCAAAGGAAATTGGCCTACTTTGTTAAATTAAACTGAACACAGCTGCTTTCTCTGACAATTGTCTGAACAAATCTTTTAATAATCAGAAATTCACTCTAACATATATTTTTACACATAAATTATTCAAATAGTGGTAAAGCAGTTGAAAAAAACTAAACTTCACAAAGAAAGTGCTTGGCTGCCCTCTACTGTGCACTGTTAAAACTAGCATCTGCAGATACCCTACATTTTCTAACCTCATCATTAATCTACGTTATTTTCTTCCTCTGGCTATGACACGTGAAACAGTTTCTATTAAACCAAGCTCTGATCAGTATTTCTCAAGTGATGTGTGTCATCACAATCTTATAAATATTGAAATTTCCAAAACATTTCTGTTTTAGAACGGTAAAATGAAGGGGAGAAAATTAAAGAACAATATCTGCCATAAGGAGAGGCACCACCCTGAAAACCGAATGATTTTGCTTCCATATGTCAATTTCGAGATTATTTGATATTTTACTTCTATAACTTCTATAGTTTCATAAAATAAAGAAACTAAAGGTAAGTAATTATTATAAAGTTAATTTAGATTATTATATAACACCTTCGTCAAGTACGCAAAGCATAAAATTATCTTATGATAGCATCTTTTATGATTAAATGCCTCCGCGGTTTTAAAACTGACCTGGTTGAATCAGATATCGTTCAAAAGCTTGTTTCCTGGAGTGTATTGCAAGCATGACCATATATAGGTATTTCCTTTGCTGTCCCTGGGAGGATAGACGAAAGACAAGCAGTCAAGGGAAACCATTTTTTACATTAGCAAATCTTTAACGGCCATTTTCTTAAAATCATATATTGACCATACGGGATACGGTTTTTTTTAACTTTCACAATAGGTACAGCTACATAATTTTACATACTGCTTCTTAAATGTTATATCTAGGGATTTTCAAAGGCTTTTTAAAATATGTTTTGTCATTTTCATTTTATGTGGCATTTTATCTGTAAAAATAGGCCCAAAACAGTTTTTTTCAGCATGTTAATACTGTTTTTGGAATAATTAATTTAACTTTGACAAAATAATTTGACAAAATCCTCTGAAAAGCCCTTACTATTGAGTTATTAATCACATTAAAACAAAAAAATCCATTCAGATTGTATCTGTTGAGGTTAAAAAAGTGTATCTGATTTTATGCAAATTAGCACATATTTAATGAGCTATTAGCTCATTTGTATATTTTACAAATAAAATAATTAAAAGTCCTAATACAAAAAAGTCTTGTATTTCTATGTTTATTCAACTGGTAAAATTCAATTTTGATATGAGTAAAGGAAAAAATATTTCCTATTCAGGGGTGGTGCCTCCCCTTAACTTATATGTTTGCGGTTTGAATATGACCATGGGGGGAAAAGGAGATAGTTTGCCAAAGGAAATTGGCTTACTTTGTTAACTTAAACTGAACACAGCTGCTTTCTCGTTTGAAAAAAAATGGAAATTTTGGAATTAAAGAAATGGGAAATTTTGGAATGAATTTGGTCCGTATCAAATGCTAATATAACATTTCTTGCATAATGATGGAAAGTTTGGAATGTTGGCAGTAACAGGCTTCAGAAACCTGTGCAGCTGATTTGACTTCTAAAACTGAGCTTGCTAGAAATGGACTAAAAAGTGCACTTAAAAAGGGCACTCTCAAACCAGAGTTCTTTCCATTTCTTCCCTACACCGTTCTCACATTGCACGTCCTGTACACGATTGAGGGCAGAATCCCACCCACGCCCCATAACCATCTGTTTATCCGCCTACTCACACAAAACCGCCTCCGGGCTTTGCCTACAGTTGTCACAGCCAGTGTTAATGAATAACTCTGTGCTAACCACGGAGCTGTCCTCTTCAGCTCACAGCGGACCACACGGCACAATTAAATAGCTCTTCTGAAGGTAAGTTCACTCATCACAAAATGGAGACATATAACATGTATAACCTGCAATAATATTCACGGTACTAAAAAAAACTATCAATTCAGTACTAAAGAAAAGTAATAAATAGTGTACTAAAGAAAAGTAATCAATAGAGTACTAAAGAAAAAATAATCTGTAATGAGTCAGATCAAGTATTTTTCTTGCATATTTTTTGAAATCACAGGTATTTGTTGCTCTTTGCAATTTCTGAGAAATGCAGCCTACTATCAAACCTCTCTGCTACTATTGCGATGTGACATGTAAAGAAAGCTTTAAGGACCAATCAGCTGACTGGCTTGACTAACAATGGTCCTGTTATTATCTACCTCAATACAATTCATTTCCAACATTGTAATAACAAGATCAGCTTTATTACATTAAGTTGTTAAATATGTGTTTCATTTTAGATCTAAGTCTAATTGTCAACTGCAGTGCTTTGTAAATTTTCCTCACTTAAAAATTGTATTCAGCATTAATCGTTATTATAATAACATTATTATTAATATTGTTGAAAATGAAATATTCTTGGATATTATTCCTTTCCGAGCGTAGCGAGCCCCAGATCTTTCCACTTGCATGCTTTGTAATCATTAAGTGGGCTGTGTGTTTCCAGAGTTTCCAGTGTTTGCTCTGTGTGTAGGGGTCTCATCTGTTGATTCGCTTCCAAACCAAAGAATAAAGTACATGTTAGTCAGCAGAGGAAAAACATAACGCAACAACCTGAGGGCAAAACTGCTGACTGATGCCATTGTACTGGTTCATTCACTTCACATGCCTTTTCTCCTCAGATTAAAGTGCTGCTCTACTTTTTCCAATTTGTCAAATCTGAGTTTGGCTTTAGTGATCCCCCCTTTCCGAACGTGCTTCCTTATGTGGCTCTTTGACCTGTGCCGCTGCGGGGATGATTACCAATATTCAGCACGACAAATCAATCCATTCATTCACTGCAGTTATTATTGCCATTTCTATTTTAGTATTTACCACACACTCCCAGGCAGGCTGACTGAGAGCATCAGAAAATAACAGATAATGTTCCGTAAAAAGCATCAGTGACAGGCTAATATCTACAATTGTAGAACAGATTCCTATTGATCAGGGCTTGAAACTATTTATTTTCTATCCGCTCATTCCAAGCCTAATCAGAATTTTAAAGTTTCTGTTCTTTTGTTCTTCTTTTGCAACATAACGTTCCCGAACTGATTAGAACGGAATTTTAAAAACGCTCAATTTTGTTCCTTTTGTCCCACCTCCCAAACATCGAAACCAGCCGAGTTGCCTGTCTCAGTCCATATTATCTTTGTGACCGTGTTTCAGAATAAACGCAGGTAAAACGAGAAGTTGGTTTTTTTGCGCAGTAGTCATTCTCTGATATGCACACGGCTTTTGACTGTTGTATTAACCTGTTCACAAGGTCACAACTGTGTGACGAGAACACATCTATTAACAAATGGCGCAACAATAAACGTTTGGGTTAAACCTCGTTCTTTCTAGGACTGAACACACTTATGTTCCACAAAAACAGTGAACCAAATAAACTTTACAACACCAGTCTTTATGACTTCAATGTGAGCATTTTGCAAAAGCTCACACTTTCTCAGACGTAGCAACAGTTTAGACGGAAAATATACAAACTACCGTTAGTTACACTGCTAACCCTATGGGCAAACAGAAAGCATAATATAAACAATCTAATATTACAATTGCGATTACAATTTACAATTTGCATCACCGTAAACTCACCATTGATCAAAATAATTGAGCAAACACTCAAAAGTCATTGTAAACACTGCTAATATTGTTTTGTGGCACTGCCATCTTTCTATTTCCACACTCAACCCTTAGAGTATATGGGTCCCAATATTCTTCACTCCTCACCTCCTTTCCTCCACTCCCCCACTACCACTTATCTCCTACCCAGAAGTATGCAAAACTGCCTGAACGTTCCGAGTACAAGTAGTTGCATGTACAGTATACAATGTACCTGACCTTGCGGTTTGCGTCGAGACATTCATCGATTTGTAACTATTTCTAAGTAATATGTAGCCAAATAAGCAACATTAGATTAAAACACAAACATTCGTTTCTGGGGCAAGGAGGAGAGGAGGTGGTAGTGGAGAAAAAGATAATTCATTTTTTGAGTATTGGGATGCACCCACAAATGTGTAGAGACAGCGATGTGGGGAGCACATCCGAACCAGGAAGTTTTAATTTTGCGCTCATCTCACATGTTGTGTCCTTGGAGTCAGATGGCGCAGAAAGTGACGTGACGACGGCTACGTCAAAGCTGGTGCGTCCCAATACTCAAAAAATGCACCCTCCCTTCCTTCACTACCATCTCCTCTCCACCCTGACCTGGTAACAGATATTTGTGTCCTAATCTAATGTTGCTGATTTCATATGAATTACATATTAATTGTTAGATATTAATTAATGTCTCAACATGAACTGCAATGTCAGGTATATTGTATACTGTACATGCAACTACTTGTACTTAAAATGTTCAGGTGGTTTTGCATATTTCCGGGTAGCAGACGAGTGGAGGAGAGGTGGGGAGTGAAGAATATTGGGACGCAATCTACGTATTTGGTTGTCAACTCGCATGCAAAAATATGAAGTAGGCCAGAATAAATAATAATTAAAAAAGTATATATTTGTCTGTGTGGTAAGTAAAAAATATTTGACCACAGAAAAATAATAAGCAATTTTTAAGTTAACGTCAATATATGAGTGCAAGTTTTTTTTTTTGCTGTCAAAAATGAATGGAGCCCAATGGGGAAACTGACTTTTTCAGCGCAATTATAGATATCAGCAGAGGGCGACATTATATCCCGTGCTGAGGTTGTGAGCCAAAAGCTGGCCCCCTGACTCAACCAAAGATAATTGGCTGCGTGATCATGATGCTCCACTTCCAATAGAGGTCATTGAAATACTGTTTTTTTTTTGTAAACTCTATGTCACATCCAACAATTGACTTGAATATAAACGGACGGTAACGTCAACATTATCCATGATGAGAGATAAGAATCAGCATCGTTAGCACTAACAAATCCACAGAGATAACTTACACGACAGTGGCCAAATTAAAAAGGAAACGATATCACTCGCTTTATTGAGCAAATGCCCAGCGGCTTGTTCCAATAACATGCACTTACTGGTCTACTCATATTCAGCAGGAAAACCAAAGGCAGAGACAAAGCATCACCAATAATATATTAGCCTATGCGAAATACCACCACCATGATATAAATACAATGCGGT
Organism: Ilyophis sp. 1 JC-2022; assembly: GCA_022702515.1. Classification (NCBI taxonomy): domain Eukaryota; kingdom Metazoa; phylum Chordata; class Actinopteri; order Anguilliformes; family Synaphobranchidae; genus Ilyophis; species Ilyophis sp. 1 JC-2022. Next base: position 94,354,888 of record CM040396.1, on the reverse strand, counting down.
CACAATAGGCTATCCTCCAATTCACTAGCTAAAAAAAGCACAAATAGTATATCTCAAAAATTCCATTCCCTGATGTCTGACTAGGAGGTCAAAAACTGTCATGTGTTTTTTTTTTTTTTTTTTTTTTTTTTGTTGTTTGTTTGTTTATGCAGCACCCCGCAGTGATGGTTTGTTGGATCCATGGGAAATGCCCCAGGGGTGTATGGGAAACATGATGTAAGCATTCCTGAAATACATGGAACAAAAAAAACAACCTTATTAACGGTTACCTAAATTTTCACTCAAAAGATTTTGCTCGTGAACAGTATTGTATTGTAATCATTTCCAATTTTGTTCGTTTTTCGTTTTCATTTCTGTTCTCATTTTCGTTCTCATTTTCAAGCCCAGCTGCAGATACTTAGATACAGATGATCTGACCCTAGAAACAGAGATTATTTGGATTTATAACAATTCATGTAGTTCTTATTGTAAAGCCTGCAATCTGATTGGCCTTCTAGGTTTACCAAGATTTCCTACCAGAGAGACCAACCATGGTTGAGATAACCAGACCTCTCCTCCTGATCGTTCTTCTGACGGCGGCGGCCGCCAACCGTGTGTACGTGCACCCCTTCGGCATGTTTGCCCTGGGGAACGGCAGCTGTGAGCCCACGCTTGCCCTGGAAGTGACGCCGCTGGAAACTGTGTCCCTCGCATCAATCGAAGATGGTGTGGAGCCTGACCCTGTTCACATGTACACGGAACAGAGGGGAAACGTCTCCCAGAGAACCGCCGTCCTCGCGCAGCTCCTCAACACCCTGGGGCAGCGGCTCTATGACACGCATCGAGCACAGAAAGCCCCCAATGGCCTCTTCTCCCCGGTTAATGCCTACGGGGCTCTGGTCACTTTGTACCTGGGGGCCTGGGGGGCCACGGCCAGTCAACTGCAGAGGCTTCTGGGGCTGGAGAAAGAGACGGACAAGCCGGACTGTGTGTCACCTTTCGACGGGCACAAGGTGCTGCGCACGCTCCGTAGCATCAACGCCCTGATGGATGAAACTGCGGACGAGCTGAAAACGCCAGTCTGGGCCTTCAGCAACGCAAACCTGTCAAAGAGCTTCACCCGGGGACTCTGGGAATATTCTAACACCTCTTACACCCGAGCAGTGGACCTCTCCCAGCCTCTGCAGGCCCAATCCCAGCTCAACGCCTTCATAGAGAAGACGGGAGGGAAAAGCAAACTCCTGTTCCAGAACATAAACTCCACCTCTGACCTCCTGTTCGCCAGCGCTGTGCATTTCAAGGGTGAGCACTGCTCACGCGTGCGTAGCCTGCATGTTAAATGTGTCTGGAAGGAATGCACCTGATCTTTCCTGATGATCAGGTGGCTCCTGATATTAGCCTTACCCTGGCGCGCATGCCCAGGAGAGTAAAACAAGCGTTTGTGTGTTTCAGGGAAATGGAGGACGATGTTCAGACCAGAGGCAACCTCCCCACAGGAGTTCTGGATCGATGACAAGACCAGCGTCACGGTTCCTCTCATGACCCACACAGGAAAGTACAGCTACCTGGATGACAAGCGAATGAAGTGTAGAGTCCTCAAACTGGCCCTGAGCAGGCATGCCTACATGCTGCTGGTTCTGCCATACGAGGGGGGCCAACTAGACCCCATTGAAAAGCAGTTGACAGCTCACATCTCGGATTGGTCCCAGCACCTGAAGGAAGGGTGAGCATCACTTCTTGAACCTGCTATACCTGCTAAACTTGCTACTATATGGCTGCTACAATGCACCTGATACACCCGCTACTATACACTTTGCTGTATCAGTGCTGGGGACTTGGCTGTGTCGGTGCTGAAGACTTGGCTGTGTTGTGTCTGTGCTCTGCAGTGTTCTAGAGGTCTCTCTCCCTAAGCTGTCCCTGAATGCAGTGAGTGATCTGACGAGCATCCTCTCAGACTTGGGGCTCCCCAATCTGCTGGGCACAGGGGCCAACTTCAGCCACCTCAGCAAGAAGGAGCACTTCACTGTGGGCCAGGTAAGCGACCCAGTGCTAAACTCACTTCCATTACAGAGGAGAGGGTCTTCCTGTGCTAAACTCCTCTATGAGGACAAACAGCATATGCAAACTATACTGTATCACCTATGAGGAGGATCCTAAAATCACTCATCATACCACATACTGACCCTAAGATTTAACTGTTCACTGAAATAATCCCAGAATTTCTCATCCAAATCTGCACGTTTGTTTAATTTTCCTGTTTACCGACAAGCAAAACTAATTTGGCCTGTAGCATTGAGCTTAAATTAGCTGCCAGGCTCAGCCTCCCTATTAGTTTCAGGCCCAGATCCTCTGAAAGTCAGAGTCCCTCCCAGTACGACTGAGACCAGACTTGTGTGGTTTTCAGGTTTTAAACGAGGCGGTGCTTGAGATGTCCGAGGAAGGATCGGAGCAGCAGGACGAGTCGCAGGGCGATGAAGTAGCGCTGAAGCTGACGTTCAACAGGCCTTTCTGCTTCGCCATGATAGAGGGAAGCTCCGGGGCTATCCTCCTGCTGGGGAGAATAGGGAACCCCACAAACTGAGCATTCTCTGAACCCCAACACTGTACGACTGAAGGCACACACACTGATGCCATTCAGTGGGCGGCAGTGTAGTATCATGGTTAAGGAACTGGACTTGTAACCGAAAGGTTGCAGGTTCGATTCCCAGGTAGGACACTGCCGTTGTACCCTTGAGCAAGGTACTTAACCTGCATTGCTTCAGTATATATCCAGCTGTATGAATGGATAAATGTATTAAGATGTAATAAGAAGTATGTAAGTCGCTCAGGATAAGAGCGTCTGCTAAATGCCTGTAATGTAATGTAATTCCACTGATACAACATGCAGAGATCAGGACTGGTTAATGTAAGACCAAACCATTAATATTCTACATCCTGCATGCACTTTGCTCAAAGTATTAGTAAATATTCGATTGATCATCTTACATTGTATTTTTACCATTGAACTCAAGTGTTGTAGCAATAGGGTCCTGTGGCATAGTCAATCAGCCACTTCACATACAGTATACGTACATTGTTGTTGTAAGAAATGCTCATAATATGGAATGGCTAAATGTTTAAGTTACCTGATAATGCTCTTGAATTCCTTTTTCCCAAAAACTACATTCATATTTAAATGTTGCAATAACCACTGTGAAACATTACGTGTGAATCTGTCTCAATTGTGGATCTATTATGTATTGCACATTCAAACTGTGTTGGCTCATAGTTTCTGGCAACTGTGCAGTAGTTATTTTATGAAAAGAGAGTATTGTGACATTTAAGATTGTGTATCCAACAACACCATTGTGCACACGACAATTCTGTAGCCATCAAATCAACTAAGATAAGGCAAAGTATTAATTGAATGTGAACTATTACAGTAAACAATACTCTTGCCGCAAGTTCTCCCCACTGTATAAATTATGCTCTACAGGACACAGCAATGCTTCTCTCTCCCATTGCATTTTTTACTTAAAAATAATACATTTAGACAGGTTCGGCTCTTCAGCTAAATAAAGCCACTGTACTTTCACTCTGCATTCACAACTTGTTCACACGCTCATTCCGTCCTTCAGAAACACATTTTCTGTTCTGTTGAATTCTACCGCATAAAAAAAAATGGAATAACGCAAACCAACATTTTTATGAACATAAAAATATTACTTTATAACAGAAAAAGGACAACAGATAAAACTGAGTAAAATACAAAAAAGCCTTTACGTTATATCAATGTTTTAGAGAATAAAGTTTTAAAATAATATTGACTCGTTTCCCATCATGGAGGGAAGGATTTCTTCTTTCACAGCAATAACCCCCCCCCCCTGCCCTTTTTAGAGACAAAAGGTGTACATGTACATAGCCTAAAAACAGAATCCTACAAACTGTATTACAAGTACAGTTGGATGTCTGCTGACTAAATAAAAATGAATTATAAAGTGGAGGGAAAATAACTTTACCTTTCAGAACACTATTCCGTTACGTTTTGTATGTTGCTTTAACAGGAATGTCTAAAGGATGGAAAAAGTGATCCCAGTTGATTGACAGTTCATGGCACATCTGTACAACAGTAACTGAAACAAAATCAATATATTTAACAGAGCTCCCTGTAGACCTGTAAAGTCAATAAAAACATGGACTCTGGCCAGCAAACCTACCCTGATGCACCTCCCACAGTTGGTTAAATTCATGGACTGGGTCTATCCACATTAGCTACAAATCTCCCTTTTTTAAACATCATGCCGTTTGTCTTTTTTTAATTGTTCACACTAAACAAGACAAATATATATTTTATATTTAATTTTTGCTTTTTAAAACTATAATCTATTTAATGTATTCCTCTCATGCATGGGAATTGTGGGGAAATTATGTGTAACGGGGGATTGACGAGTTCATTTTTAGTTGCAAACTTTTTCATGTAAACAAAACAAATTTTGAACATTTTGTCAACCCCATGAGAAAGGTAATTTTGGGATCTGATGCCGGACTCACAGGTCAGCTAAGTTAGCAACGTTAACGTTGCCTACCTATTTCATAATACTTGGCAAGCTATCAAACACACAAATTAAGACCACAAGCACCACATCGCCGCCATGGAGTTAACCGAAGTGATTTAACAGACGTTCGCGATACACCGCTCTGTAATAAACAAAATACATTTTAAATTATAAGGTTACGTTACATATTTAAATGTGGAAACCAACATACGTTTACGTCACTTCACATACGGCATCGAGAAAAATAAAATATATATGTACAAGAACTACTTCCGCCACCACACTCGAGAACACCAACAAGTATCGTGAGCATAGAGTAAAGATCACACCAACATAAAACAAAGCCTAGCACAATGCGCCACCTGTAGGGATTCTAACAAAGTGCAGTTGTTTGGCTGAGGGAGTATATCAAAATCACGTTATGACATGGAAAGAACAGAAAAGACAAAACTTTTTTAAACAGAAATAATAGGCTATCACTTGATATGTGCATAAGTGCTCTTTGGCCTGGAAATTGAGTTAGTCAGGTGTGACAGTATTACTCAGATAAAGCATATGAGCGCACTATGTTATCCTACATGTAAGTAGCCAACTCTGGACAAGAGCGTCTACTAAACGAATGCAATGCAATGTTTTCCAGTTTTTACTTAATGCATATTAATTTATCCAAAAAAATGAACCGAGTTTTCATGTTATTAGGATATACGCATTTGTGTATGAAATTGTATAAAATACAAAGTAAGCTAGTCTATGTTGTGAGTGTGCGTGTTTATCATGCTTAACACCAGTTGTTTTATTATTTATCTAAAATAAATTTCTGCCTTTGCTGTGCGATTGTGATATGAAAATGAGGTTGACCTGTCTCCACTCAAAATTAGATCAAAATTAGGCTACTCCTTGGAATTGTTTCTGCCAAATCCGGTTCATATAAATAAATAAATAAATATTTTATCGCATTATATTAAAACAAATCTATATGGCAATGAGCTTTATTTAAGGGCATTGCCACTCTAGAACTGGATCAAGATTATTTTTAATATTTTTTTACTGGATCAAGATATTATTGTTTACGTGAAGCTAGATTTGACGTTAACAATTTCAGTTGCGGACGCCATTGGACAACATTAAGAGACAGGTCAGGTGATATGCAAGGAGGCCGGAGATTTATTGAGTGGTATACTGTGTGTATAGCTCGCCAATTCCGGATGTGGGGATGTATGATTACTATTGATCATTTCGGTCTCGTTGGCTGCACGGGGGGAATTCAGAACCCTCGACTAGAACAGCTCCACTAGCCTACCTCAGCAGTCGTTTGGATGAGGGTCGTTCTCTGTGACGTTTCGTACACCGGCGTCTGCGGTTCGCGTGGGTTGTAGAGACGACTGAAGTGAGCTAAGCTAAGGTGCGTTCAGCTTCCCCTTAACTCGGGGTTACAGTAGCTATTTGCTTGTTCAACCGGTTCAACCTCGCCGAGTTAGCAGTTTATCAGACATAAGGAGCGATGGCGGAGTGCGGGAGGAAGGCGCAGTCTCTTCTGCAAGCTGCCCGCTCCCGCTACGAAAGCTTGCAAATTTCGGATGATGTTTTCGGCGAATCTGGGGACGACAGCAGTGAGAATCCTTTCTACAGCACCTCGGGTGATTCCAACTCGGATAACTACACATCAGAAAGCAACGGGGGCGAGCTACGAGGGACCGAGACTGTGGACAGCCAATCTGGACGTGCCCCCGGTTCGGTTTCAAATGCTCCAGCAGAGGAAGAGGGCTGGAGCGACGCCCTCCGAGAAATCACGATCCCTCCGTACAAGGATACCTGTGGTAAGTCACTATAAAGAACACAGTCACTGTTGTCATTTCTAAGGACTATGGCAAACGAATCAAGGACATAAGCAATTGGTGACATACTGCAGTGAGAGGCTCGATGCCATAAAAATAAAACACGGGCTTAATACATCGTGATATCCAGCGGATTTGTTATGTCAATTTTATAATGTCAGCACCAGACTCCCTTCCTGGCCTGGCTACATCACTGATGGCCCCACCCATTGCCACTTAAACTATAGCAAGTTGCAATTCAATTTATAAAAATCACAACACCTTAGTCAGCAGGATTAATACTGAATAATTTCCCTAACAGTCTTGGCAAGGCGTCCATAAAAATAGCCAGTTTTGCTTGGTTAAACATAAAATCCATCAGTAATTTTGTATCTGTGCCATATTAATAAACAATGATAGAGGGGGGGGTGATGTATAGCCTATGGCTCCTGTGTGTGTGTTAAATATACTACATTGTTTTTTATAATCTATCAGCAGGGTTTAAACAGTTGCAGAATTATAGTGTTTTGAGGATAGTGAATCGCCTTAAATCAGCACGATTTTGGTCCTGAGAAGCTACTGGGGTAGAACAATAGACCATTCTGCCACTGAATGATTAAAAAGTAGATGGGCCTATCTTTCTCACCACTTTTGAATGCATCTTTATGCATTATCTTATCTCTGCATTCTATGGCGGCAAGCAGCAAACACATAGATCCGCTTCTACAACCTGTACGAGTTCTCTGCCGTGTGCCATTTACTACACAAATCCCAAGGAGGGCTTTGTTCCAGCGGTCAGCAATACATGCAATACAGGCATGTTTATGAAAAAATGCCATATAAGCCATATCTTTCCATTGATTTAGAGCGTTGAGCAAGTTACGTGAAAGACTTACATCTATTTATACAGCGACACATAGGTAAAGAAGATAGTGCACCTATTTGTAATCTCTGGCCTGTGCTGAAATGACTATGGCATTATGGATTAAGTACCGTGAAACTCAGTGGAATTTATACTGCCAGGAGAGGTAGGACGCAGGACCGTTCCTGTTGGCACATGATGGAGAAGCATCGCGCCTTGAGCCAACAGTGCACAGCCCTCATCCTGCTCTCGCAAATATAAATGCATGACCGCAGAAGGAGACATGCAGGAAATCAGCACATACAAAGGGTCACGTTTACACACTCATCAAGCTATACTGTGGTGGTCTACTGATAGTTAATTTGTGATGAATATGTTTACATACAAACATCCTATACATACACTCAAGACATGTGCATGTTTACATTCATAGTGGCACATACACATTCAGGCATGTTACATGTTACACACAGAAGTGGAGGAGTCTGATATGGGGCAGTACTATTTACCCATTAGATGGACAGGGCAGACTGGACCTGGAACATGTACTTTGCACAAAGACACCAATTCAATATTACCAATTGGTCCCCAAATTCTCTTGGTACAAAATGATTAGGTGCAAATATCACTGCTCCAAGAAGTTAATTTTGCTTGATATATAAAGAAGTTGGATTGTACAAATCATTGCAATTTCATAAGATGTATCATTTTATTTTTGTTGTTGGCCTTTGCATAACAATCCAATTGTGAGGGGCACCACTAAAATAAATATGCTTGGGTTGGGTTTCATTCATTCATCGATTGATTGGTAGAGGATCTGCGTGTGTCTATAGCCATAAAAAGTGCGGAACTGAACAATGCATCTCTGTCTTCTATGTTGTTTGTGCCTTGGTGAGCCCTGCCTTGTGCTGCTCACTCCATGGTTCTGTTGACTTCAGCAGATGAGTGTAAACAGTTGTGAGGGTGTGACATCTGCAAGGCACACTTCACTCCAGTGTAGTTCATGCGGAAATGTTACTGTAGCTTCCACCAATCATGCTGTTTTCATCTTACATAGAGCAACAATATTAAGTGATTATCTCTCCTCTCATTTCATATGAGATTTAATGGAGCTGGGAAGAACTGCAGATGCAAGGATGCTGAGCCTGGTCAATGTGGGCACAGATTATTTATTACGTAATGGTTCCCTCTGGTAATCCAGCTACATCTGAAGATGAATGGCGTTTACTCCATGCACATTGAGTTTGTACTCCATCCACAGTTAATAAGTTGGTACTCAACGGTGTTGGAGAGAGCTACTCTAGCGTCTGCCTGCGGGTTCTGACACAGCAGTGGCAGGTGCTGCTCTAAGGTGTGCTCTCTGGCCTGGATCCATTATAAGTGCTCTCTTGTTTCGGCGCTGCTAGCCTGTGGTGCTAAAGCTCAGCATAGTGGCCCACAATGCACAGCAGCATGAGTTACAGGAAGTCATTAGCAGACTCATACACATGTACATACACACGTATGCCCAACAATCACGGTTAGATAGGAGCCAGCGTGAAGTTTGTAAGTGGCCCTTATTAATCTCATTATGACTAGCATAGTAGCATTCCAATATAGACTCTTTTATTAGGTTCACCTATCTAGTACCGGGTAGGACTGGCCTTTTGCCTCAAGAACAGCCTGAATTATTTGCGGCATGGATTCCATAAGGTGCTGGGAACATTTCTTAGGAATTCTGGTCCATGCTGACTCGATAGCATCAGGGTTTTTAACCCTTTGATGGATACAGCCAAACGGATGTGATCAGTCTAGAGTGGTCCCTGGAGCATACATTCAAATCGGCTACAGTCTTCAATCATCCAGTTTTGGTGATCACGTGCCCACTGTAGCCTCATCTTCCTGTTCTTAGCTGACAGGAGTGGAACCCAGCATGGTCTTCTGCTGCTGTAGCCAACCCGCTCCAAGGTTTGTTGTGTGTTCAGAGATGCCCTTCTGTGCGCCACTATTGTAAACAGCAGATATTTGAGCATTTGTGACCTTTCTGTTAGTTTGAATGAGCCCATTCTCCTCCGACATCTCTCATCAACAAGGTGTTTTCCCCCACAGAACTGCCGCTCACTGCATATATTGTGTTTATCGCACCATTCTCTGTAAACTGTAGACACTAGTGTGCGTGTGTCCCAGGAGGGCAGCAGACCACCACGTCTGGTGCCAGCAAACGTACTATGGTCAAAGTCACTTATATCATGTGTCTTGCCCATTCTAATGTTTGGTCGAACAACTAAACCTCTCCGCCATGTCTGCATGCATTATATATCAAGTTGCAACCACATGATTTGCTGTTTGGAGGAGGAGGCTATTTGCATTGACGAGCAAGTTTACCTAATAAAGCGGCCACTGAGTCTAATGTACATTTCAAAGAAGCTCACTATCTGGATCACCATTCAGCTGGGATTTAATAATAGGTATAGACTCGGCTGTTGTTTTGTACCATCTCAATCACCACTGGCTTTAAAACTAAAGCCCTGGTTTCTCTGTTCCTTAATCTCCCCACCTCTGCTTTAGTTAAGGCAGTTAAAACGCTCCCACCAGTCTAACTGGTTTCAGTGCCTGCAGTTCTTCGAAGCAGAGGATCCTTTGCAGGAGTGTCTTCCATTAGTGGAAATAATTAGAAATTGTAAACGGACTAATTGGATCTGAACTTTCAGCAGTTATCTCTGGCCTCGCATATTCCCGGTTTAGAAACAGTGTCTGTTAGCATAATTGAGTAAAGACACTGGTGCTGTTGAGAGGAGATGGGATGTGTATAATGAGCGGGAGGGGCTCAGGTATAAAGGGTTGTATGGGGTCACTTGCTTCTCTCTGCCATACAGCGATAGAGCTCCTGAGCAGGTTTAATGCAGAAAGCTTTTCCATCCACAGGTATCATTTACAATACAAATCAACTGGGGAAACAATTAATGCTTTTTCATTCCTTATCTTTTTTCTGCTGTATATATCTGAATGTTCAGCAGTGTTTGGTCTTAGGAGCATTGAGGTAATTGTATTGAGGCATGCAGTCAATGTTTGATAAACGATAAGCCAGCTGGCCAATGAATGGGACATGAATGGTAGTTTTCCAGGTGTGAGCAGCTAAGCTAACTGGAAAATTAATGACTTGCAGGTGCGAGCAGCACCATTGGTCCTGGAAAATGGCAGGTTCCTGTCAGACAAGATCTCACTGAATGCAGCTCAGGGGGTTTTCAATGACTACACACTCTTTCAGTCTGCAGTGAATCAGAACTGGGCCAATAACTGAATCTTTAATAACCTAACGATTCACAATGTGAAATGACTGTCAAAAACGGCTCTTTCAGCATTACACAGTGATAGGTGACATCTTTATGAAAACAGCAGATGTGGTTAGTTAAATAGAGGTAAAGGGAGATTTTATAAAGAACATTATGAATGTAGTAGAGGGTCAACAGTTACACACTCATGATCGCCTCTTATGAACCGGATGATGTCACTTTTGATGCAGAGTCAGAGCTCATCAGCTGTAGGTACCTCTACATGCATTCCAATGTACAGCATCATATTTAAAGTCCATGCAATGTGTGGTACGTCCAAGTCATCAGTATGGTTGGAGGAGGCATTATGATGGTCAGTTCACATCACTGAACTCAGAGGCTCAAAGCTGTCGTAGCAAGAGGCCATACAAGCCTGCGTGCTGAATTAGTGGCCCAACTCTGCCTGCTGAAACTTATTCCTGTTTCCAGGCTTATAATACAGGCCGATGCTTGTTCTCCCGATTTAGAAATGATGAAGTAGCACTGTTGATTATCTCAATGGCCAGGTGCTTGTAAAGGTGTCATGGTGTGATTTATATGGAAGCTGGATGCTTGTGTTGTAGGTCCCACACAGAGGATGCCAGCCAATGCCACTGCCTTGGACTTCTTCCAGCTATTTGTGCCGGACAATGCCATCCAGAACATGGTCACACAGACCAACATGTACGCCAGAAAATACCAGGAGCGCTTTGGGAGCGACGAGAGCTGGCAGAGCGTGACGCCGGCAGAGATGAAGGCCTTCCTGGGGTTCATGACGTCCACCAGTGTTCAGCGCTGTGAGTCCGTGCTCAGTATCTGGAGCTCTGGCTTCTTCAGCAACAAAAGCATTGCACCCAAGATGAGCCAGGCTCGCTTTGAGAGGATCCTCAAGTACTTCCACATTGTAGCCTTCCGCTCTAACCACGGCAGCCAGGGCCTCTACAAGATCCAGCCTTTCCTGGACTCTCTCCAGCAAGCCTTCAGCTGCACCTTCCGAGCCTCCCAAACCCAGGTCAGTACCCCGCTCCCACCCATACCCTCACATTTACAACATTGCTCCAAAACCAAGCACATGTATGGAGGATTATTCAGCCCAAAATGAAAATATAAAATTTTAAACATTTCATTTTCCATTTTAATTTTTCATTTTCATTTACCATTTTCAATTTTGGTTTTCATTTTCGTTTTTAATTTTCAAGATGTATGTAAATGAGGGGGTGCAGCTCTCCTATCAATCAAAGCAAGCCAGGTGAGCCTCATACAGGTTGGGTGCAGTTGCACTTAACAAACACTAGGGAGAGCAGTAGCATAGGGGAATGGGTTACTTGACACAAGACTCCAAAATGCTCTCAGGGCACTCGTAAGTTTTAATGGATGAAATGATTAAGAATCTGAGCAGTGTTATAAAGTAGGCTATTCTTGTTTTATGACAGAAACGGTCTTCATTCATATTCATTGTCCAAAATGTGTCTTCTGCCGTGGTTGACACCTTTGTTCATTGCTCAGTGTGACATGACGTGGTATTGTTTTTGTTTTGTACTCACAAGTAGGCTACCAATAAGTAAATAAATAAATAAACAAGTACCACTTAGGTACCACTACGCTATTCTCTAACACACACATATAGCCAGGAGCTAGCTAGCCAGCGCTACGCTGCGTATGTATCAAAAGTAAAAGTCCTTCTATGTGTTTCTACCACCCATGAACTCAGCCAGCCGATTTCACTAATTAGTTAACGTTATACCTTCTGGCTGAAGAATTGTGATGATTAGCAAATCCAGGTGAAATGACTGGGGAGGACCTTTACTTTCTGAACCTGGATTTTCCACCTCTGCGGTTTCTGGCTAGCTAGCTCCTGGCTATAAATTTGTGTTACAGAATAGTACTTGTGTGTACAAACAAAAGCAATACGTAATATCACACTGACAAAGGCGTCAACCACGGCAGAAGAAAACAAGACACATTTTGGACAATGAATATGAATGAATACCGTTTCTGTCATAAAACAAGAATAGCCTACTTTATAACACTGCTCAGATTCTTAATCATTTCATCCATTAAAACTTATGCCCTGAGAGCATTTTGGGAGTTGAGTGTCAAGTTACCCATTCCCTTATGCTATGGTCCTAGTGTTCATTAAGTGCCACTGCAGCCAACCTGTATGAGGCCCACTCGGCTTGCTGCACCCCCGCATTTACATACAGTTCGAAAATGAAAATGGAAAATGTTAAGTTTTAAATTTTAATTTTGGGCTGAATAATCCCCATTTTTTATGTTCTTTTTTCATTTTCATGTTGGGCTGAATAATCCTCCATACAGATAATGATACTAAATCATATAGTGTCCTTGCCCTACTGACGGGACTGAGCCTAAATGGAGCTCTGCTCTTTTCTGAACTGGTCATTTCTCTTAAACCAATGAGGAATGATGTCATACTGTAAATGGGCTGAGCAGACCTTTACATAGATCCAGTCTTTCCACCCTCCAAGTCATGCCTGTCAGAGCTGGAGGGGGGGGGGGGGGGGGGGCCGGGGGGAAGGAACAACTCTAAACCCCCACAAAAAAAGGTTCCCACAGGACTTTTAGTTGAAATTCATAATTTCTGCAGATGTTGTTTGGGGAGCAGTTAACATTCATCACCCCTGGGTCTGAACTCTGCACTTATAATGGATCCAGGCCAGAGAGCACACCTTAGAACAGCACCTGCCACTGCTGTGTCAGAACCCGCAGGCAGACACCCCTGCCATCTTTGCCCTGTAATCCAGCTCACCTCCACTCAGTAACCCAACAATGCCCACATATTTTTGTGAGTATGGAGGTTCACTCACTTCTGATTGGTCCAGTGAGGATCCAAAGCTCTGACATAAGGCAACGACAATGTCAGCCGACAATGTCAGGACTTTCACATATATCAATCAATCAATCAATCAATCGATCAATTTTTATTTAAAGTGCATGAAATTTGCATTTTATTTAAATGCATTAAAGAAAATAAATAAATATAATTTAATAACATCAAATTTAAAATCAAATTAAAAATGTAATATTTAAAACACAAAGGGCCCTATCTTACACCCAGCGCTAAGCGGCGCTTACCCAAACGCAAGTGTCTTTGCTATCTTACACCCGGCGCATGGTTCATTATAACGCCTGGCATTCACGTCATTTAAATACCATGTATTCTTGCGCCCATTACAAGTGAACTGGGCGTGTTGGTCTTAAGATGAGGAGTGGCCAGGATTATTTTTGGCGTATTGCTATCTTGAGGCAGCAGAAAGCACTTGCGCTAAAACCACCACAAACCTGGTCTAAAGTCATGTCGCAGTTGTTTACATGTTATTTTAACGGTGCGTATAAGTGCGTCTACATAGGCGTGTGCACAACGCGCGTACACCCTCCTATCTGTTACACACAGGGGCACGCACAAGCATGACTAAAAATGTCAAGATTACAATGTGAAATATTATTATTGTGTAGGCTATATATAAAAAAATGTATAACAATAAAAGGGTCCATAGTCCATAGGTCAAAGACATATCTACCTGTCCCTCAGCGAAGGGAAATGCCGAATTAAATTGCTTTCAGCCCACTCCATCAACATCCAGGCGATGTGCGATGGTACGTGTAAGGTTACATGTATAGGCTATAGACTATTTGCAATTATCCTGGATCTAGCTATCACTTAGCCTATATTTGCCAATAATTCCTGTAATCTTCAGGGGGGACAATCTTTTGTTACGGGACAATGGCTATCCATTAAAAGTGGCTTTCCATTTGCTGATAACACTGATATCAAGCCTAATGCACGAATTGTCATTTACACCTTATGTGCGACTTGTCATTTAGGCTACAACTAATGCGTGAATTGTCATTCAAAGGAAAACTCGCACTGCAATAGACGGACATTTGAGTTCTGAAAATGCGCTTCAGATGTCATTACAATAAAGCTCTCTAGGCCTACAGCCTGTAAGTAAATAGAATGGATTTGACTGAAAAAAGTTCAAAACCTTGTAACTGTGAATATTGTGCATTTATTGTTTTTAAAATAGCCTAAGCTATAGCGGATTCGCTGTGCATAAGGTTTTTTCCATAGCCTATGGTTAAACAACAGAGATAAATGTTCAAAACGAGAAGAGAACTAAGCGTCTAATTAGAAACAAAAACAAATTTGCAGCACAATTTATTACACAATTAATTCACAATTAATTTGAATGCCATTCTCTGCATGTGCGCTGCATGTTCTCTGTTTCCCCTGCTGTAAGTCGCACGTTTCACGGTCTTAAAGTGGATTGTTTTAAAGCATTATGCTATGAGTAAAACAGGTTGGTCACATTTTCATAAGCAGGACATTATAAACAAGGGGAAATATGCGTGAACATATGGGTTCCCAACCTGACAGCTTTATTGTATTTAGTGTAATCATTAAGGCAAAATAATTTATGTTATTAATCAATATTACTGTGCAGGTAGCCTAATGAACTTCGGATGAAGCTTGAACTTCGAGAACTTCTTTGACACTTTCATTGCATAATCAAACGAAATTCGTTGAACAAGCAGGCTAATTTGACGTTTTCTAAGGTGAGACTGAAGCCATCCATTTATTCTCAGCTTATTCTCAGCTGTTGCAGGTCCTTTTAACGAAATGTAACCACATATATTTTGCAAAATAACAGCCATACCGGGAACTCATAAGCTAATGGTTAGTCCGAATAATATTGATCGTACTATTGATCCATTTAGCCTATTCCTTGATTGCACTAAACACGCACAAGCATGTCTGTTTCGCCATCAAGCAATCCGCCAAGGTGAAAAAGCAGGCTTTTAAAGAGAATGGGATAGGACATTTTGATTGGTTTATTGCATGTCACGCCCAAGACACACCTATAAGTTCAGCCCATTTGCGCGCTGCGCCGTGCTTAGCGCCCAAAATACACGCCGGTAAACTAGCAAAAATGGAATTGGACACACCCTAAATGGACTTTACGCCATGCGCTTAGACCAAGCGCCAAGATCGCCAAGATAGAGGCCCAAGATGCTATACAAAGTAGCAGGGTAGGCCATGACCTAAAAAGAAAGTGTTCTGAGCTTCAGGGTAGGGGAGGGACAAGAGCCCCGGGGGATTTCAAATGGCTACTGGCCCTACTAGCCTTACCTGCCACCAGTGTTACAGGGATGCAGTTCTAGGGTAGGCAGTAATGAAGTGAATAGAGGTAAGTTTTTAGTCTTGATTTATATATTTCAACTGAACATGCTTTTTTAACATGCAATGGAAGGCTATTCCAGAGATAAGGTGCACCGGTAGGCAAATGCTCTGTGACCAACTGATTTTTTTATTTGCTGAAGGAAAGACCAGAAGACCAGCATGGAGAGAGCGAAGAGGGCGTGCCGGTGTATATGGTGTAATTAGCTCAGATAGGTAATGTGGTGCAAAACCATGCAAGGCCTTATATGTTAAAAAAATAACCTTAAAATCAGCTCTAGCTTGTACTGGTAACCAGTGAAGAGAGGCCAGAATGGGTGTTATATGTTCAAATATTTTATTTATTTATTCTTTGTCAGGATTCTAGCTGCAGTATTCTGAACAAGTTGAAGACTTCTAGTAGCATAACTAGGAAGACCAGAGAAAAGGGCATTACAATAATCCAGTCTAGAAGATACAAATGCATACAGGTTTCAGCATCAGGTTTCAGCAATGAAAGAATAGGTCGGATTTTAGCGATATTACTAATGTGAAAAAAATGCTATCTTGGCAATGGCCTTGATATGAGGCTGGAATGTCAGACGAGAATCAAAAATCACTCCAAGGTTTTTATATATCTGTATTGGGGAAATTCTGCTCATAAAGCACCGATAAAATCTCTTTAAATGTCAATAAAGAAAACGGCATTCATGGACGTGAGTTATTTTGAATAATAACCACACATAGAGGACGCTACTCACTCTGCTCATATGGGGCATCAGAGGATCCATCTCACTGAACTGTATGGTCCATCTCTTATCGCACTTAAGAGGTTTTTGCAAGTTAGTTAAGGGGTCATTTTATTTTATTTTGCCAGACTATTTTTACCAACCATTTCCACCATGCTGATCGGTCATAATAATTTTGTCACATCTTTTTTTTTTTTTTTTTTTTTTTTTTTTTCAAGCTTTGGTTATCCAAAGAACCGCTCCACTGGGGAAGAGTTGGATACAGGTTCAATTTACCTCAAACAAGTCCAGTTTATCTAAACCTCTTATTTGGAAGTGAAAAGGAGTGTGAAAGTTGAAACTTAATTGCCAAAGTAAAAAATTTTATATATTCCGTTGCATGCTCTTTGAACTTTTCATATTGGTCGGGCTCTAAACTACTGTGAGCATCTTCCTCCAGCTGGCCTATTAGAGGAGAGATCAGTCATATTGGTTATCACTGGGTGACATGGGGTACATATCAAACCAAAGAACCCCTGCACGTGGATGAAAACTGCCCAGCTGTTATAAAAATAATGTTTGAAAAAACAGGAGGATGTTTTTTTATTTTTTATCCCATTCTGAGTTTACTGCCTACCCCATAGCAATCCCTTCTAGTGTGCAATAATTTTGGTGTCAAACTGAGGCCCTGCAGTTTGTAGGACGGCAGATTGTAAATTTGTCAAGGATGTGCTCGCTGTGCTGAGGCTCTTAAAATCAATCCCACCCAGGTTCTGCATGAGCCCCTTATTGACGAGGACCCCGTCTTCATCACCTCATGTACGGAGCGAGAGCTGAGGAAGAGGAAGAAGAGGAAGTTCAGCCTTTGGGTGCGGCAGTGCACAGCCACAGGCTTCATCAGTCAGGTGAGTGAGGTCACCTGACTGGCCAGATGTGGAGGGGACCAGATCGGAGGTTGATAACGGATTGTACACAATACAATGTTACAGGGGGAAGCGGGAAGGATACAGCCGACTTCTAGAGATAGGAGGCTGGAGACAACATCTGGCAAATATTGGCAAAGGGCCCGTGGTTGGGTCCACTAGACAAGATCATTAATTTTGTAGCTTACACAAGTATTGACTTTACAGTATAAAACCTACCATTTTCCAGTGTTATTCTTACCCCCAAACTGCAGCAAATTTCAATGCACAATACTAATTTTATTTATTTATGATAGGCTTACTGTTACTGTCTATTGTTGCTATTGTTCTGTCAGTTACGTCAACCTGTATTCTTATGGTTGCTCAGTCATTATGCAATATTATTGTTACCCGCCCAAAGACTGCAGATGAAAATTAGCCTTGGCTAACCCTGTTACAGTACATCAAATCGTAACCTTTTTTCATAGTCTCTGAAAAATAAATTTAATAAATACATCGGAAAGCCTGCAAAGACCAGTTGCGCATCAAACAACACCAAAAGCATATCCGGTATCAGTATACAGTAAGGTTCTTACCAGAACCTAATTTACAAGCCCAAATCAGGGCAAGCAGTTCAGCGACTTGAGCAAAATCAAAGCTTGGTAGACGGCCAGACACCACAGTCTGGCCAGAAAGTAACAAGGTGGGGCCTGTCCTAGTAACGGGACCCATCAGCAAAGTGATAGATCATTGTAGTAAGAGGAGTTGCAGAAATTCAGTAATTTGGCTGGGTTCACAGCAGCAGAGAGGATGAGTTTGATTTGTGTGGCTGGTAAAACGGCTTCCCGTTGTGTCCATCTAGTGGCTGACGGGTTAAGATATCGTGAACAGCATATGCATCATTAACAGAGAGTGGGGCTCCTGAAACCAGAAGAGCAGAAACAGTCACAGCACTGTGTAACAAGGAGACAGACTTGAGGCCGCAGGGTCCAAGCAAGAGGAATAATGTGAAACAGGACATGAGTAAGAACAGCAATTGAATGGCCGATCTCTACAGATGGCCATGAGAAGGAAGGCAGGCCAGAACAAGGCACAGCTAAAGCAAAGGCAAATGTTAGAGGCGCCTTCCGGGCCGGAAACGCGGTTGGACATTCAGGTGGCCAATCAACTTCCTCTAGGCGGTGACGCAAACCCTTTAAGAGTGCATTGATTGGTGCTGCAATAACAGAGATTAGGGCTATTGCGGAAGCCCTGGGACATGCGTACCCATGTGTATTATGTAAATTGATGTGTAATGGCAAACCATGCTCTTGAGTTTTCAGAGACAGGGAGGATCCAGAAATCATTTGCAATATCTAAAACAAAAAATGAATGAATTAATTAATTAATTAAAAAACATGGTGAGTAGGTTTCATATCATCAGAGTACCGGGTGAGCAACAGTTGGGGCGAGGTTATCAGCAGAATATTGCATGGCCGGCCTCTCAGACGCGTGGCTCAGCACCTCCTATTGTTCTGCAGCATGGCGAGCAGCTGTTCTCTATTCAGATGCAGTCGCCATCGGTGGATTTTTAATCATTAACAACAGGGCATTGATAGAAACAGCAGCAACAAAGAGGGTCTTTGATCGGTTGATGCCGATTGCTAACGCTTTCATAATAGGCCATACTACCAGGCCTGTTGAATAAAAGCAGCGACATCTATGCTAAGGTCAGGGACAAAAACATTTGCTTCTGTATTCTCAAAATACAGCAGAATAAAAAATTTTTATGGGGTATAAACTTTCAACACATTTGAACCCAGCTGGAATCTAGGCTACGGAAGCGTGACACTCTAATCAGAGCTTTCAGATCCTTTATTTAATTTCTAGCAGTTCTTTATCCTGCTTATGATTTAGCGTTTTGTCACATTTATCCACAAACCTTCTATATCAAAATAATAGTAACGTTACCACTTGATTTTATCCTTCTTCTGATTTGCCCACCATTCAAACCTCTCCGGTCCCAATCATGTTTCTACAGTCCGCTCTCTTTCTTCACATACGTTTTCTGCAAATAGCCTACAGTGTTATGCTAGTAGCATGTCCGCATGACTCAGTAGCATGACGTTTCTACGACCATCTAGAATTATTTTTTTTTATGCCGTTATTTAACCAAATCAAGCATAATTGCTCATTAACACTAATTCAACAAATTACTATAAGCGTAACTGAGTAATTCACAGTAAATTAATAAACCAAAATCAAGGGCAGATATCTATATCTATAGTAGGCCTAAATACTCAGGAATAATCAGGAAAGACGTGCGCTCAGTGAGTAGCCTAGTTCTGCAGCTAATTAACGTTAGTCTCTCTTGCCACTTCCCAGGTCTCAGAAATACGGAGCCCTCGTACGTCTCCCTGAGGCAAATCAACGGCTCGGCATCTACCTGCACTACTTGGTCCCCCAAACCATTTTCTGAGTTCCACCAAGCTTTAAAAATTTACCTTGGCAGTTCACAATAGAACTGCCCCAAGCTTCCCAGGGAAACTGTATGGCTCACCCGTGCTTATGCACCAATATAATACTCAATTCTGTGTCTCCTCACACAGCATTTCTTGAGCTTCTCAGGGCCACCATACGGTTCAAAATGCAAAACTACACCTATCCACTGTGTCTCCCATAACACAGCACCCTGAGGCCACCGTTGATTTCAAACATAAACACAATTCAAACAAGACAATCATCAAACAACATAATTAACAGTCTTCAGTTACAAATACATAGGCCTCGTCTCTTCAACATAACAGAGTGAAATTTGTACCTCTGGGTAGAGCGCTTGGACTTCCACAGGTCTCGTCACTTGTGATTTAACCAATAACCATAGGATTTAACTAACTAGCTAATGGAGATGGTAAAACCAAAGTAGTCACATCTTATCACAACACAGCAGACCAGAAGAAAGTTTGAGACGGACTCCACCCTGCTCGCAGCGCCAGAATCTGTTTGAAACGTTAAAACCTCTGTATTATTGAAGAGACGGAACCGATGTTTGCAACAAAAAGGCAGGAAGGTTTAATGTACACAGCCGGCCGTGGGAACACATGAAAGGATACAAAATGTTCAAGGAACACACATTTTAGTTGTGCTTTTATACAGTTATAACAGGTACATTTGCATTGAGTAGTCCTGGAGGGTGTGGTCCCTGCCTGATTGGTTTTGAGACACTATTGTTACAAGACACCTCCAAAACCAGCTAGACATAAAGGCGTTGTCTGCACATTCTCCAATACACCAAACACATAACATCATATGTATGTTCCCAGACCAAATGTTGTGCTTCTATGTATATATTAAAAGTGCATTTTTACACAAGCTAACTACCCTCATCACAGTCTAACTTAACTAGCCACTGGGTGGAGGGATTCTTACACAAGCTAACTACCCTCATCACAGTCTAACTTAACTAGCCACTGGGTGGAGGGATTCTTACACAAGCTAACTACCCTCATCACAGTCTAACTTAACTAGCCACTGGGTGGAGGGATTCTTACACAAGCTAACTACCCTCATCACAGTCTAACTTAACTAGCCACTGGGTGGAGGGATTCTTACACAAGCTAACTACCCTCATCACAGTCTAACTTAACTAGCCACTGGGTGGAGGGATTCTTACACAAGCTAACTACCCTCATCACAGTCTAACTTAACTAGCCACTGGGTGGAGGGATTTTTACAGGTTGTGAATCACATTTGCTCAATAAACCCACTTGGCTTAATTGCACTCTAGTGGGATGATAAATGTATTGATTGCAGTAAATTGATTCTGGGAGGTCTAAGGAATGGTGATAGAAATGCAGTCTTCACTCACAAGTATGGGATAATGGATTTCTCAAAAGTACAGGATAATGGATATCTCACAAGTACAGGATAATATATATAGCACTAGCACAGGATAATGGATATCTTACCCAAAGGCTTCTTCTGAAATACAAACCACGCACAACCAGTTAATCTTCAGTGTTTTTAAAGTTTGTAGCCAACTGTCTTAGTTGCCTAATTAAGCTTGCTAACACAGACAGAAAATGGTTGAAATGTTTTGATTCTACACGAGTAAATAACCAATATTCGCATAGCATATTTGAATGTTACTTCATTTTCTTTTTTCATTTTACATTTTAATTTTTATTTTGGGCTGAATAATCTTATATAAAATATGGCATATTCCGATTAAGAAATGTGGCACATGCCGATAATCTGAATATACGCGGTCTGCGCGTGTATACATTCACAAGGTGTCTTTGGTGATGAGCTAGTTTACTGTAAAAATGTTGGTGCAGGCACAAAGCCCTCACTTCTGGACCGACCAGCAGACAGATTTCTGTAGCCTATTAAAAGAATTAAACATTGTGTAATAGCCTACATGGGCGGCAGAAAACATAGAAAATTATTTAAGGCTGCAACAGACAAAATGAAAGATGCTGACTTCAGTCGAACCACAGAACAGTGGACACAGGTGGAAGACCCTGAAAGCTATGTATTTTGAGGAGGGCTGTCAATGTTATTCATGCGAATCAGATAAAATTACAATTCTTAATTACAATTGTTAAAGATATAGGATGATAGATGGGAAATCTTGTCATAGATAGGGTGATAGATGGGAAATCTGGTCATAGATTTGCACTTGTGACCAGGGACCACCACAGCTAAAATAAGAAAATGTGATTAAACGCATTTTATAAGTTTAACGCCATTAACAAGTTAATCATTAAAAATTATTTTCATGACTTAACGTGTTAAGGTTGATCATTTTAAAAGAATACAATACCAGCGGTTCACACCTAATACATTTTAAACACTACATACACATGGAAGAATTACTAGGATGCCAAAGTATGTAAACATAATATGCTGCTAACCATGTATACGAGAATAAGTTCAGGTTATTCAAGACTCGTGTAAACGGCATAATTGGAATATGACCATAACTAGAATATGGATCGTTAGTTGGTAGCGTAGTTGTTACGCTGGGTTGTAGGTTCCCAGGTGGGGCACCGCCATTGTACCATAGAGCAAGACAATTAACCTGAATTTCTTCAATAAATACCTGGTTACATAAATGGACCGTATGCACGCTCCGTTAGTCGCTCCGTTACTCGCTCTTCATTAGTGTGTCTGCTAAAAGCCTAAAATATAAATGGCAACCGATACAACTTTTATGACTGACTGAGTGAATAAAGGTGAACTTTCAGTGCTGCTTTAGCAAACATGTCATAAGATATCATTGGAATGTTACCTTTAATTTTAGCATTGCTTCTGGGATACTGCACAATTATGCAATGCCGTTTATCTCATAAAATCATACCCCTCCCCCTTAAGTGAATGCTGCTGATCGTACATGGCCAGCCTGTACTTTGTTTGTAGTTGGCATTTGGCACCAATCTAACAGCATACAATATATTTAGCGGGTACACGACATCACTGACATCATACAGGTGCTGTAAATCAGCTTTTCCTGAGTACCTGTACCTGTTCTCAGGTGTATGTGTACCTGAAGGAGGGCCCTGGGCCTGATGGTGTTGATGCACTGAAGAACAAGCCTCAGCTCCACAGCCTGGTGGCCAAACAGCTGTGCCACAACCTGTCCGGCCGCAATGCCATCATCTTCACGGGACCCAGCATCACCAGTCTCAGCCTGTTCCAGGAGTTCCAGAAGCAGGGTGCGCCACACTCCTGCACAAAGCTGAGCGATTAGGATTCATTTGTTTTTAGATGATTCTGGAAGGTTTAATGAAAGCCAAAGAGAGGACGGAAATAAGCTTGCAGCATGAACCTAAGTAGAGAGTATTCACACTCTGCATCAGTGTGTGTGTGTGTGTGTGTGTGTGTGTGTGTGTGTGTGCGTGTCTAGCACAAATAGAGAAATGTAACACAAAACACCAACCAACACAACACTGCAAGAACAGCACAACCCCATCACAGCTGGAGAAACATTACACACAACTACACAACTCTGCCCTAAATTATAACTGGATAAATATTACACAAAACACACACAGACACACAGCGAAATCTGAATGTTTGTTACCATCAATCTCTCACAGACATCTACTGCTGTGGGCTTCTGAGCACCAGGAAGAGTGACTGCACAGGGCTCCCCCCATCCATGCTGTCCAACCCAGAGACGCCCCAACAGCGGGGCCAGTCCCACAGCAAGATGATGGGCAACATGTCCCTCATCTCCTGGTACAACAAGGGCAACTTCCGCTTCCTTACCAATGCCTTCTCACCCAGCAAGCAAGGTAATCAGACATCTTCTCTGCAGGGCTGCTTCTAATTATAAACTTGAATGGGTTTACCAAGGTCACATTTGGTATAAAACCTAAGCGGGATATCAACAGTGGTGCATGGCCACGGTGCTGGACAACATACAAATACACCCATATTTGCAGGAATCATTGGTGTCATATCACTGGAGAGAGTGATTTAAATGCACTAGTTCAAGGTCAACATCGTATTATCATCAATGTACTCAGGTGCACCATTTATAATTTTTCAGTTGCTAGGAGACAAACTTCTTTTTTTAGCTGCGAGTTTTAATGAACAGCTGATGAGGGAACCAGGGGGATCCATTTAAGCTGCCATTAAGATGGTGCAGGGCACGTGACTGAACTCCATAATCCTTTCCTCTTCTTTTGGAGGGGATAAGAGGTCAAAGAGAAGTCTGATGAGGTTTCTTTAAAACACTGGGAACTCTGGGATAATCCTAACGCTGAAGCAGATATTATTGGACACCCGATTTCATATCGCCCCCCTCATAATGCTGATCCATTTAAATAATCTGATTATTTAAATAAGCGTTGGGGTCACTCACAGGTGGTTAAGAGTGAAAAGTTCAGGCAGGATTAGAACAAAGACCAAGTTCAACATTGAGTTTACATTTTAAAATGAAAAGTATCCCAAAAAGAATGTGGTGACCTAATCAAACTAGTGCTTACATTAGCTGCAGCTGGTGCCCGGTACTTCTGAACTGTTGTCTAAAAGCCATCTCTGGCCTCCCTGAATGCTCTGAATAGCTGAATATAAGCTCAGCTTCCCTTTCTGCAGGCCCATCTCAACCACAGCATCACCATCACTTCTGCTCCAACCAAGACATGAAGTACAAGTCTGACAGCTAGATGGGCTGCTATTGGAGTATTATTGTCTCATAAATAAATAGTATGAACCTTCCACAAATAAAATATAATGAGATTCACAAATATTGTGCGTAATGTACAAACAAAATAATTGGTTCACAAATAAAAATAATTGGTTCACAAATACGTTTTAGCACTCACAAACAAATCTCTCCCGAAAAGACAAATGTAACTGGTTCACAAATACATTTTAGCACTCACAAACAAATCTCTCCCGAACAGACAAATGTAACTGGTTCACAAATAAATATAACCGGTTCACATATAAATAATAAAAATTATTGATTCACAAATAAAAATGATTGCGACATGTTGCTCGTATAGTCTGTGTGTGTGTGTGTGTGTGTGTTTGTCTGTAATATGTACTGTACGTGATGTGTTTCCAAAGGTGATCAATGAAAGGAACAGTGGTGTTTGTGTGTATGCATGTGTTTGTGTGTGATATGCACTGTACTTGATGTGTTTCCAAAGGTGATCGTTAAGAGGAACAGTGGGGTGTGTGCGTTTGTGTGAGTGAGTGATATGTTGTATGTGTGTGTGTGAGTGATATGTAGCCCACTGTGTGCGATGTGTTTCCAGGAGTGATCATTAAGAGGAACAGTGGGGTGTGTGCGTTTGTGTGAGTGAGTGATATGTTGTATGTGTGTGTGTGAGTGATGTGTAGCCCACTGTGTGCGATGTGTTTCCAGGAGTGATCATTAAGAGGAAGAGTGGGGAAATTCCCTGCCCCCTCGCTGTGGAGGCCTTCGCCGCCCACCTGAGCTACATCTGCAAGTACGACGACAAGTACAGCAAGTGAGTGACACTAATTACACGCGACTACACACACAGTTACACGATTACATATGTGATGCTGCTTACATACCCTGTTACATGATTTCAGGGACGCTGGCTTCTGTAAGGATGCTCAAGTTCACATAAAAGCTGTATAAGCCTGTTATCTGCAAAAAGGGCACACTCAGCCAACCTCTCTGTGTGCAAGCAGGGCTGTGTGCTGGCAATCTTGCGGCACAGCAGGGAGCCTTTCGGTTCTCTATTCTGTTTCTGCAGCATAAACCTGCAGGAGTTACAGGAAAGAGCACTCAGAATGTCCTTCACAGTCCCCAGTTTCAATAATTTGATTTACATTGCGTTGCCAATGGGTGCCAATTCACGGAGTCCACTTGCTTTAATTTTATCATGGCACGTCTCCATGGCAGCCCTCGTATTCACTTCCTGTAAAGGACATGACTGCCTTCCTCCTGAGCTGCAGTGTGGCCTGACGAGCTCATTAGCATGCAGATGGAGCAGTCCTCTGAATCACTGCAGACTGCAGGCACAGCTTAATGCGGGAGCGATCCCCAAGTGACACACACAACTACTGCAAATTAAGGCCCAGGTCTACGCACACGCACACACACACTACTGTGACAAGACTACCATGGAGGGCCAATCTTGATCCACAGGTACTTCATTTTCCACAAGCCAAACAAGACGTGGCAACAGGTGTTCTGGCTGACAGTCAGCATCGCCATCAACAACGCCTACATCCTGTACAAGATGTCTGATGCCTACCACGTCAAGCGCTACAGTCGAGCGCAGTTTGGAGAGAGACTTGTGAGAGAGCTGCTGGATCTGGAAGACTGCTCTCCCACACAGTGAAGGACTGGACACACACAAGCCCACACAATCATACACACTCAATCTCTCATTCTCACTCTCACTCTCACCCTCTCACACACACACACACACACTCAGGTGTTAACTCACTCACACACACACACTCAGTCATACACACTCTCTCACACACTAACTCACTCACGCAACTTAGAGTCAGTCTCTCTCACACACACACACACACACACACACACACTTCACACAAGCCCGTCTGCTGAAGCAAGCCTCTGCTGAAGCCCCGCCCCTTTCAGAGCATTGGCAGCTCAAACTCGGGTAGGATGAGTTTCCTCCCAATATGGAGAGCAGATATTTGTACGTGGGTTTTAGTGTGAGAGGATATGCTATATGCTAAAGAAGGGAGGGCTGTGGAAGCTGAAGGCCTGTGTGATACACCACACCAGAGGCTGGGCAACACTCTCAATAACAGCATTTCCTCTTTGTTTGAAGTTTCAATAGTTTAAATCAATTTAAAAAAAGAAAACATCGTTAATTCTGTCGTTTGGAAAGTCACAACTGATCATCTGACTGTGCACATTAAATTGAAATAATGTAACCATGTGAAATAATGTATTTAACGTGAGATTTTAATGATTCATTTATGCAGAAGAAAGGCAGGAGTTTGAAGCCTATTGTCCATAACCTCTTCACAATAATTACATGAGGAAATCTGATTAGAATTCTACAGCAACGGTGTGGGGTCTTGGGTGACTGCGGGCTAACCTGTACAGAAGGGGACAGGAAATGCTTCCCTTCATTAAGGTATGCGAGTCCATACAGGGGTGTGTTTAGTCATTTTGGGGCCCCAAGCAGAGCTTCTGTGGCCCCCCTCAATGTAAATTTCCACACCTAAACCATTTCTAAATCACACACAGAACTGTTTTCCATTATGATTTCAGAGCCAAATGATTGTTTTGAAGTATCCAGACAACCAGTCATAAAAGTTTGGTTGACTAAATGGACAAAAGAGTTTCCATGTTATATACACTGCTCAAACCAAGTAGGCTATGTTTTAAGTAACACAGCTATTCAAAGCCAAAGTGTCTGGCTAGTTAGCAAACTGGCTGAATATCCAGCTACCTAGCAAACTAGTTTCATGCCAGGCTTAGGCCTACTTTCTGTTGGAACTTAGCTGAATTGTTTTGGCTATTTTGCAAATGAAAGTACAGAATACAGATAACCTTCTGTAACCGGCGAAACAGTAATGTCGTTAGAAGGACAAAGCTTGAGAAAATGTCGAAATAAAAAATGCTTGTTTATCGCACACATGCATTTCGTCCCAAGTTGTTGAAATAATTGAAAGCGAATACAATATCAGTACATTCTATAAATGATTTTACAGAAAAAACGTAGTCTGAAATAGCCTACTTTTAAGCCACTTTACGAAAGACTTGTCACTTTAAAAGACTTTACAACCACACAAGAAATCATGGCCAAAAAACAAATCATTCTGTTGATGAACTAGATTTGAACAATAAAATTTGTACTAAAATTCCAACCAACTAAATGATAAGTAGTCCTAAGCCATTTCCAAGCGAACATTACATTAGGAAAGTAAAAAAGCTTGGTTTTTTTGCCTTGTCACAACGCTGGTTAAGATCGTCTGTGGTCTGAACCGCTAGCCAATGTAGCCTACCTCCATCTAGCACTGCTAGATGAGGGGATGGCAATGTGAGCAAAACTTAAGCGTTTATTATGCTCAAGTTCAGCATGTGATTTCTGTTGACTCTTGGGAAAAAAGTTGTTCATTTTGGCAGTTAGCTAAGTTAGCGTACGTAAAATTACAAAATACAAAATGACGTTGTGTCCGGAGAAAATAGAATTGTGAGCGAGCACGTGCGAGTATGTGAGTATTAGGCGGTCTATATGCATGTTTTAACCTTATACTTAAGATCGTTTTTTTATTTATTGACCGGGTTGTGTGGGTTATGTACGTCACTTTTAGCCAAGCTAAACACGCTCCTCTCTCTAACATCTCAGATTTGTTAATAATTGGACGTGTTAAATATAACATAGCTAGAAGTCATTACACAGATTGTATTTGTTGTTTGTATCTGAGTGCATTTTTACTGTAGTTTACTTGTGTGTATGTGAAGAAGTAAAAAAACATTTAAAAAAATTAAAAAGTTTAAAAAAATAAATTAATTAAAAAACACTTCACAATAAAGCAATGTTGAGATGCACCAAATGGCGAATGTTCATCAGATAGAGTATTCAGAAAAGATGCATAAAACTCCCAGTTTCATCTAATCAGATAATTTGACAATGTGCAAAGAAAAGGATAAATACTTGATATTCATTGATTAATAATAATAATAATAATAATAATAATAATGAACATACCTGAAATGTTTGTACGGGTGTAATTTGGTTGCCAGTAGCATTCTCAAAGCTTGAGTAGCCACACATATTTCTTTATAATTCTATGAAGTGTAAATCTTTAATACTAGGATATGTTTAGAGAGTTCTCTCAACACAATTATAAACTAATTACATGTGATTTTATTCTCCATCCAGGATGAAAACATATGGTCACCTGTTTTGGCTGGCCTTCACCTACACCATGTGTACCTTTATGTAATTTCTTTCTCCCCACTTATAACAGGAATCAAAGAGATTATTTTATGAGACTGCCACAAATGTTGATTTCTTTTAAATCTCAGGTTTAAATTTGATTGTGATTATAATTATAATTACATAATATTATGACGTGTTAATTGTACTATATACTGTAAGTAGTCCATGTTTGACACACATAGTGATAGAAAATAATGTATGACTACAACAACTTTTTTGAATGCTCTAAATACACCTCCTAGCCCTGGACACCATTTTATGAATAGATACAGGCAGAAACCATCGTATGAAAATGCTTTCTAGAAGGAATTGGGTAAAAATACAAGAGGGTGTTGCTCAAGGTCATCATTATCCAACTATGCCATAGATACCTGACTGTACCTGAATGGTACATTTGATGCATGCATCAATCATGTAAAAGTTTTGAATCCCAGCTGGGGTTGGTCTGGCCAGCCTAATGAATAGCTTTTTGTAACGTCTTGTTGACTGTCAAAACTCTATGCTGAAAACAATTTGAGAAAGGGATGGTCTATGCAATGATGCTCTGTACCCACTCACTCCTCCCATAAAACTGTCCTTCATATAATTGCAGTATAATCGTTCCCCAGCCTCCCAATGGCCACCTGCCTGGGCAAGGGACCCTAACGCAGGGGGCAAGGGACCCTAACGCAGGACGCAATAAGTGACCTCATCACACAGATGAGCTCAGTAACTCGTGTTCTTGTAAACTCCACCCCCTTAGTTTAGCCCTTCTTATTGGAGCTAGTACTGCTTGCATCATTGTGTCCCTAAGGTCACTTACTTGGCGTTTACTATGTTTCATAACCATGAGGTTATTAAAGCCTTTGTAAAGAGTTTTGTTGCACAGACACTTGAGTCAGTGCAGCCTGTTCCTCCTTCACACATCCCTTGCTTGGTTCTTGGAGGCGATGTGTTCATTATTCCCTCATATTTCTTTTCTCTCCTGGCCCCAGGAACAGATGGCCAACATGTGCCAGTCACATCACTGTTTCAAACCAGTAACTTTAGTAGGGTCACAGCCAAAGGGGTTTTTATAAATTATTACTAGTTATTTTGCTTCTTCAAGGATTCCAAAGCATCGATGAGACACCTGTTAAAACGTCTACAATCATTAGTGGATTAATATGTCTGTACATCACATATTCTGGATAAAGATTTAGATGTTCATATATATAAATAATCCTTATTGGAGTATATATTTTTAAAAAAGGTATACCTATTTTACAGAATGAATCTAAAGGTATAGGCAATTAGTCACTTTGAATGTGTTATGTTTTATTTTAAGATGCTTATTCTTTCTTTAATGAGTGTGATTTGAGTTTGGAGCTGTGGAGAAAAATATTGGGGGGCAGTGGGTTGCTCATGTCTTTTAAAATGTTTGAACTTTGTTGACCTCAGGGTTCTTCCACCACTGCAGAGAAATCAGCGTGTGTCACAGAGAGTAAGACATGGGGAATGACCAGATGGGGGGGGTCTGTGCTCAGAGATGGAGGGGAACATTGTCAGGGATATTGAAGTCATGGTTATTGTAATAGTATTCTGTACACAAGTAGTGTAAACTAAATCAAAATGCTTTGATGATACCTGACCAATACTGTAAAAACAAAATGTCATTTGAAACTCAAACTGGAAAAAAAGATGTGTTAGATGTATTCCAAATAATGCTGTGATGTGCTGTATAAATTGCTAAGTGTTCTGTCTTTGTCTTGTGCTACAGACGAAATGAGTGAGTTTCTAGTGTGTGAGGTAGTGTGTGAGGTAGTATGCGAGTCTCCACTTTACGCAGCCATTAAATATTTGGCTTGACTGATCTCTGTGTGAAGACTGATTTCTACACTAAACGTGTGCGTCATTGCACAAACTTTGCACACTTCGAATAAATGTTTCCTAATATTTACTTTACACCACCAGGATCAGAGTTGAGAGAGTTATTGTTGTGGCTGTTTTTTTTTTTTTTGGTATTGTTTATGATTAATCGTTGATATCATTATGCTTTTGCAATATGTACTTTTAAATATGAGGACACTAAGATAAAAAATAAAGATCCTTTTCATTCACATGCAAACACTCATTGCAGAGCTTCTTCCAATAATCACAGAAAATAATATGTTCACTTCTGCCAAAAACGTTTAAAAGGTTTAGTCAGAATCAAATGTCCCATCAGCTTGTACATTACCCTTCCATTCACTTCCTGTGCGCTCGGCTTCGCCCCCTTCTCTGGTCAGTGCTTGATTGGTCAGTCTTAGGCAGTCTCCTAGAAGGTGGGATAGTGATAGGAGACAGATGGCCTGTCTGACATCACAGGTCGGTTAAACTACAGAGAACCAGATGGTGTGTGCTACCACTATAATCCCCCTCTGCATAGTAAATATAGAGGTTTGGAATGGACACTGCAACCTGAGCTTCCTGATTAAACAACCTCTCTCGTTGAGAATACATATAGAGGCAAAAAGAAAAAAGAACTTTCCATTTTTCAGGTTTATTTTAACGCTTCTTCTATATCTGTGATAAATGCGTGTAGCCTTACGAATGTGTACGCAGAACTACACTCCAAACTTAGAATATGAGTGGAACTGAGGTCTGGACTACAAAATATATTTACATTATACATTATAGGCATTTAGCAGACGCTCTTATCCAGAGCGACTTACACAACTTCTTATTACATTTATCCATTCATACAGCTATACAGGTGCAGCTCAAAAAATTAGAATATCGTGAAAAAGTTCAATATTTTTTGTCACTCATTTCAGAAAGTGAAACTCATATATTATATAGATTCATTACACATAGTGAAATATTTCAAACCTTTATTTCTTGTAATTTTGATGATTATGGCTTACAGCTAATGAAAACCCAAATTCAGTGTCTCAGAAAATTAGAATATTGTGAAAAAGTTCTATATTGGAAACTCATGGTGTCACACTCTAATCAGCTAATTAACTCAAAACACCTGCAAAGGTTTCCTGAGCCTTTAAATGGTCTCTCAGTCTGGTTCAGTAGGCAACACAATCATGGGGAAGACTGCTGACTTGACAGATGTCCAGAAGGAGGGTAAGCCACAAAAGGTCATTGCTAAAGAAGCTGGTTGTTCACAGAGTGCTGTATCCAAGCATATTCATAGAAAGTTGAGTGGAAGGAAAAAGTGTGGTAGGAAAAGGTGCACAAGCAACAGGGATAACTGCAGCCTTGAGAGGATTGTCAAGCAAAACCCATTCAAGAATTTGGGGGAGCTTCACAAGGAGTGGACTGAGGCTGGAGTCAGTGCATCAAGAGCCACCACGCACAGATGAATCCAGGACATGGGCTACAAATGTCGTATTCCTCGTGTCAAGCCACTCCTGAGACAACGTCAGAAGCGGCTTACCTGGGCTAAGGAGAAAAAGAACTGGACTGTTGCTCAGTGGTCCAAAGTCCTCTTTTCAGATGAAAGTAAATTTTGCATTTAATTTGGAAATAAAGGTCGCAGAATCTGGAGGAAGAGTGGAGAGGCACAGAATCCACGTTGCTTGAAGTCCAGTGTGAAGTTTCCACAGTCAGTGATGATTTGGGGTGCCATGTCCACTGTGTTTTCTGAAGTCCACAGTCAACGCAGCCATCTACCAGGAAATTTTAGAGCACTTCATGCTTCCTTCTGCTGACAAGCTTTATGGAGATGCTGATTTCATTTTACAGCAGGACTTGGCACCTGCCCACACTGCCAAAAGTACCAAAATCTGGTTCAATGACCATGGTATTACTGTGCTTGATTTGCCAGCAAACTCGCCTGACCTGAACCCCATAGAGAGTCAAGAGGAAGATGAGACACCAGACCCAACAATGCAGACGACCTGAAGGCCGCTATCAAAGCAACCTGGGCTTCCATTACACCTCAGCAGTGCCACAGGCTGATTGCCTCCATGCCACGCTGCATTGATGCAGTAATTAATGCAAAAGGAGCCCCAACCAAGTATTGAGTGCATAGAAATTAACATACTTTTCAGAAGGCTGACATTTATGATTAAAATATCCTTTTTTATTGATCTTATGTAATATTCTAATTTTCTGACACTGAATTTGGGTTTTCATTAGCTGTAAGCCATAATCATCAAAATTACAAGAAATAAAGGCTTGAAATATTTCACTCTGTGTAATGAATCTATATAATATATGAGTTTCACTTTCTGACATGTGACAAAAAATATTGAACATTTTCACGATATTCACATTTTTTGAGCTGCACCTGTATACAGAAGCAATTCAGGCTAAGTACCTTGCTCAAGGGTACAACGGCAGTGTCCTACCTGGGAATCAAACCTGCAACCTTTCGGTTACAAGTCAAGTTCCTTAACCTTTCTACTACACTGCCGTCCCTATTAGCCTATTTTACCTATTTGTATCTTCTTGTTTATTTTTGTTTTTAGTGTTAAACATTTGAGTATTTTAACGTAAACTGATCAAACGACTTAAGTGTATCAGAATGTAATTTCCATAATTTGAACACGTCAAACCCTTTCTATGAAAGTGTTACATTTTGAAGCTCACAGAAAAAAGGAATCCAAACAGTAATTTATGTACAAATGCATTTATTTAAGTTAAATCTTTTCTCCCCATTTAAAGTTGATCTTTCATCAGAACTATAAAACAATGTACAATGGCAAACTCTGTACAGTAGACTGATTCATCATGAACCCAACTTGCTTGTGTACGTGTGTGAATGAGATTCTGTGTGGACACTGCCTCACCTCTTCCTCCATTATACATTTACTGCACAATTGTTTTTACCTTCTGCGCAATGGTGAATATTTTTCTTTTCAGAATAACCAAAACGTATGAATAAAACACCACCTCATTAATATTGCATTTGGCTCACATATTCCACATTTTGAACTTTCCTAATCTCCAATATAAGTGTACTATGTCAATAAAACAGTAAATAACTTTGGCACATTGTGCTAAATAAACACTTTTTCCAATTAAACAATACCAATGTACTCATAGTTCACTAATTCAGTTTTATTTTCATCTTCTCCATTTACCTTAAAATGAGCAATACTTTTTCATGTGCAGCTTATAAAAGATTTAAAATGCTTTAACACAATGATATCATTGTGTAGATGTTAACCACACAAACGTCTTTACATTTGCACTGACCTCACAATCGCACAAAGTTCTTGCCTCATCCATATTTTTGATCTCTGTCATTCCCAACGTCTGACAGGACCAAATTTACCAATTTCTTCAGCAGTTCTGAATCATTTTCATTATGCTTAAGTCAGACCAATCCTTTGACTGAAACACATTTTCTCAAAGAGGGGCAAGCAGTTCTTTCTGACCTCTGACACCTTGCTTGAGCCAATCAGGGGAGTCCCTTTATATATACTGTACAGGCTGGTGGCAGGGACAGATCTGAGACTTTTAGGTGAGACTAGAAAATATATTTATATAATACGGCTAACAAAATACAGTCATACAATATGAAAAATAAGCAATCACCTCTTCATGAATAAATTAATCACTGTGATATTGAAACTCTCCTCATCGTAAGAGGAAAGTAATGACAACACAGACTCCATGTCCATCGCAGGTTGAAAGCCATTCAACTGGACACCTTCTTTAACCAGAGATGGCAGAGTGAGGCTTCATGTAATCCAAAATGCACACCGATATGGACAGTGGTCGACGGTCATTTCAGTGGTCGATAGCCCACTATAGCTCCGGCCTCACTCTTCCATCACCCCTTTAAATCAAAGCAAGATGCTTCAAGTTGAAGCAGCTACACAGAAAACTGTACACAGGAAGTTGTATTGCTTTTCTCCCCATGTACAGTTCATTCAACAGTTTCCTTTCCATTCAGTCTTGCGCATTATCCTGCTGTAGCACAAAGCCACATTCTCACTTAAAAGTATGAACGATATCAAGAAAGGCAATCGTACGTGTGGCTGAAGTGCTGGTCATCAACGAGAAATTAAGAGCGGACTACGATTGATGCTCAAGTTTTAGTTCAACATGCAACACTAACGCACTCCTCTCCTTCAGCACGGTTCATTGCTTTCTGTGGATTTCACACCTTTGATTTGTTCAACTGACAAAAGTGACAGATCCAGACAAAATGGCAAAATAATGTACATTTGACAATATTTACCCATCTCTTTTTCTCTGAACACTCAGTTATGTCTTTACCCTGTAATACGCAACAACCAGAGGTCACTTTATTCATGATTATAAACAATGACATTAATGGGCCACATAACCACAGAAGGGAAAAAAAATCTAACAAAGGAAGATATCTCCACATGCACACAGAGCACGAGGAGACCAGAAAGAGAAACATTTGGCCAGGAGTTTGTTACTCTATACGGGGAATCAAATAAAACATTTATGTAGAGGAAGAACAGCCACAGTCTAATGGATAAGGAACTGGTTTCTGTCCTTTTGATGATTTAAAAAAAGAAGGAAAAATATACTTGAATATTTCCTGTACAACACTGAACGAACGTGGAGTTTAAGCCTGAACAGAGTAGCAGCCAGTGCCTCTTTTCACTGCCTCTGGCAGCACGGTGTCTCCCTCTCCGTCTGTCTGTGTCTGTCTGTAGTTTTGGCAGTTCCTCTGATGTAGGAGACCTCAGTAAAAGGCAGTTTTTGTTTCACATTATGCTCTCTACAGTACCAATGACCGAGAAGCGAGAGAGAGGCTGGGTGCACATGGTAGAAAAGGGAGCAGGTCTTTTTTCCCCCCACCCCCCAACATGTTTTATTTATAACCTCCAAAGAAACAGGGCTGAGCACCGCTTACATCTCCGAGCGCAAGTTCCGTATTGAGGAGTCCGTTCACTTCCGCCACCAGCAGCTTTTCGTAAACAATTCCAACTAATGTGACCCAAAACCCAGCGACGCTCCCGCCAAGTCCTGTGGAATCCAAAACTAAATAGATGCTGCCTGGAGGAGGCTTTTTACATTCCACTCAACCACATATCCCAGAATTCCTCGCAGCGAGATATCCCAGAACATCCAATTAGTCCATTTCAGGATCGCAAAAAAAATTATAGTAAAACCACAGAGGAAAAATATTAACAAAAATAAAGAAAATTTAATTTCACTTGAATCAGAAAAACAAGGATTCACTATTCAAAAGCTGGATCAAGATGAAACACTGAGGTATATAGTTGGATGGAAATCATCTTCATCTTTTCATCATCATCGTCACACTGTTGATAAGTGTCCCAGATCTCTATCTCGAGTCTCATCTGCAGTGCGGCCCAGATTTGTATGGGCCAACGAATGTGCTCTGCTGCGTGCGGCAGGGCGTGGCTCTAAGACTGCAGATTCAGGGTGAACTTCCACTGCTGGCTGAGGGAGGGGCCACACACCTCCACCGTCAGGCCCCCAGTCCGTGCAAGTCGGCTGTCCAAGCACAGGTTACTGCCCACGTGCCGGAGCTTGGAGTTACTCTCGATCTGTTCCCACTTCTGTAGCACATAGAGAACACAGACGTGAAACAGTCAGAACACACAAAGAGAGAACACAGCCATGAGACACATTTACAACACAGAGAGAAAACACAGCCGTGAGACACAGTCAGAGCACACAGAGAGAACCCAGCCATGAGACACAGTTAGAGAGAACACAGCCATGAGACACAGATACAGCCACAGAGAGAGAGAACAGCCATGAGACACAGTTAGAGAACACAGCCATGAGACACATTTACAACACAAGAGAAAACACAGCCGTGAGACAGTCACAACACACAGAAAGACAACACAGCCGTGAGACACAGTCAGAGCACACAAGAGAACCCAGCCATGAGACACAGTTAGAGAGAACACAGCCATGAGACACAGATACAGCCACAGAGAGAGAGAACAGCCATGAGACACAGTTAGAGAGAACACAGCCATGAGACACAGTCACAACACACATGAGCACACAGCCGTGAGACACAGATGCAGCACAGAGAGAAAACACAGCCGTGAGACAATACACTCTTTATTCAATACTGATAGAAGTGAACTAAAACCATTCTTATTTCTTATTACTTTCAGTTCTAGCAAATATTTTCCCCTCTGACTATTTCATGAAAGTATAAGATTAAAAGAACCATAATTTCCTGCATCTACTCCTCATATTTACACTATCTCAAAAACAAATTTTGTGTTGCACCCAGTTTTTTAAAAATCAAACACTTGAAGTGATTTCACATCCCAAGAAAATTGTACAATCAGACTCATTCAAAGACATTTCCACTGTTTTTGAGGGTTTCAACCAAATTAAGGAATGCAAGATCTTTAATAATTTTCTGCAGATTTGAGCCGTTTCAGGGACAACACTTTTTTACCTGGCAGGGCTTCAGGTGAGGGAGCTTTGATCCTGCACTCCCCACCTGGATTACTCACCTGTCTGCTGTCGTTCTCCCGGCAGCCCTGGAGTTTGATTTGCGAGGCAGCGACCCGGTCTACCACGGTCAGGCACAGGTCCATGTGTTTCACCGACTTATCCTTGGTCAGAGCCCACTCCTATAATGGACATACCCAGCGAAGCAATGAACACACACTTCTGACCCCTACTGGTGGACAAGTGCATCACAGGCATTCATCCTGTAACTCCCTGTTGTGTCACCACGCAGAGTGAGTGCCCACCTCCCTTCGAGACCCACAAACCTGCCACACTAATTTGGAAATTAGGGTGTGTTCTGCAGTAAATGGACTGCAGCGGGCTGAGATGCTCCATTGTGCCTGACCAACGGCTGTGTTTAACGCGCTTTATTAACGCACCCCTGGAGCACACATGTAAGGTTAGTTCACCGCACCCCAGAGAGTGTGCCGGGTGGCTGTCATGGTGATCACCCAGGTGTGTCGCTGCTCTGGTCATTGCCTAGGTGCGCAGTTGCCACGGTTATCACCCAGGTGCGCACCTCAGACCACAGAAATGAAGCTGTGTAGTACCTGAGCTCGGAAGGGTACCTGGTTGCCCCCGGCGTTGTGGCATTCGTACACCCCCACCACACCATCGGCAAAGTGTCCCAGCGTGTCTAAGCAGTTGGTCCCCTGCTGCAGAGCACCAAAGGCAATGTCCTGGTGGTCCGGGACCCTGATGGTTAAAAAAAATTAAAAATTAAAAATTAAAAATTAAAAAATTAAAAAAAATAATAATAAATTACGATGGTAAGGAAAGCCTGCATCTCTGTCAGGTGTGTGAGAAACATGGCCACACTGTCACAGGGCCCGTGGGGACAGTACCTGTCCAGGCTAAACAGTGAGCACACCTTCGCCCTAAAAAGACCGGGAGTCTAGTGGGTCACATGACTCACCTGAGCTCCGGGTAGACGTTCTCCAGGTACCACTTGAAAGGTTTGCAGCCCAGCCTCCTTTTCATCTCCAGACGGCTCTGCACGCTGCCAAGCGCAGAGTAAAACGGACCAATCAAATGCGCAGATTTTAAATGCACCAATCAAAAATCAGCGCGCGCGACGTCTTATAAGCTCGTCCTCTAATTAGGTCTATTGCAATTCTGAAAGTATGGTGATCTCTAATGTACTTTGTAACAATTCACCCCCACAAGTTCCTTCCATCGGAGTAGAAATTGTACGCTCTAAGAGAGTGTTTCAGTAAAAGATGAAGATGAGTGAAAAAATTGAGAGGTGTTTCTATCACAGACGAGTCGCGCACATGGAGTGTTACTGTAGAAGATGGGGTGCAAAATGAAAGGTCTGTACAAGTAGGGACGTGTATGTCGAGGGGTGTTAGTGAGGAGTGACTGATGCAGCACATGTAACATGATCATTCCCGTCCAAAGAAAAATGTGACTTCTGGAATGAGCCCTGGGGCAACGCACCTATTTCTGGAAGTAGTTCAACAAACACGCATTACCTCGCTACAGTGGCGGCTCATTAACTCGGAAGTGAGGGTCAGAGGTCAAAGGTAATTAATATCACTGGGTTAGGTATGGACAGCCACAGTTTAACAGGCCTGAGTCCTGCTGTGTCGGAGTGTGTGTGACTGTAATTAGACTGCAGTAGAGAGGACAGTATAACACTGGCCAGTAATGAGCCTGGTCTCCACCCTCCTCTCCACCATCTGACTGGTTTTGCTGAAGGTGGGCCAAGTCAAAGCAGGAATGTATATCTTTACATTTGTGGAGCTGGGAATAAACAGTTTGGTCAGCATTACATGGAAAATAAACACTGGCAACTTTCAGAATAATTGGGTCATGGTGCATATTTGCAGGAATTCAAAGGAAAAGCAAGCCAGTATTTTGATTGGCCCTGAGGAACGATCATACTCACTAAAGATGGAACACTGTGGAAGGTAAGAGGGATGCGGTTGAGCTTGTGAGGAGTGGTGTACAGATGTGAGGGGTGGTGTACAGATGTGTGTAAGGATGACATGAGGCGTGCACGTGTTTAGGGGATACCTACTTGCCATAGGGGACGTTTCGGGCCGAAGGAACGGCAGCATAATAGAAGTTCTTAAACTCGTCCATCCAAACCTCCGCAGCGCGGCGTGTGTTCCTGCACACACACGCACACACAGATGTATTTACACACAGAATATGGGTGCAATCACAGGTGTGGAACAGAGCTGTGTGTGGTTTATAGCCAAGCCTACACCGGGACTGGACCAGACACTACGTTTACAATGCTCATGCCAGTTCACCTATGCATCTTATTTCTGAGTGAGGGAGAGGGAGAGAGAGAGATGAGTGTCAGGAAATGAGGGAAAGTCTTTAGTGAGATAGAGACAGAGAGAAAGAAAACACAGCTTCTTTCTTCTGTTACCACCCTGTCTAGGGTCGAACCATAACAGAAGAAAGAAGGCGAGAACAAAACTCTGTAAAATAAAACTGTCAGGAATTTATTAGATTAACTTCAGGAGGCGACAAGGCCAAAATAACAAACACACACTACCTGAGAGGGTAAGATGTCTACCTAATCTACCAACAGAAAAAAAACCTGATCTATCATACACATAGTGTAACAAAAAGAAATGGCGTCAGACACCCTACGTCCCAACATTCACCAGTGAACACCAATATACAAATACAAATATTTTACACAACTCTATATGTATACAATATTTACAATAATCTTTATAGCAACCAGAGCAAAGGGGGATAGTAGGAGCCAAGGTCACACACAATAGGTGAACAAAACAAAAGGGAATAGACGGAAATCAGAGTCAAGAGAATACAGTAAGTGTCAAACAATTGCCGAATAGGTCTAGAAAGGAATAGGCGTTAATTAGTGTCCAAAAAAATAATAATAATAAATTTTTAAAAAAAACAGTAGTGGTCATACACTCACAATCAGCTAACAGAAGGGGTTAGGCAAAAATCTGAGTTGAGAAAACAAACAAATCATACAAGTTATTAAAAATCAAAGTCAGAGTAACAAACAGCAAATCAGAATATGATCTCAGAATATGGTAGCAGTATGAAGCCACCAGATGGCAGCAGAGCATCACTTAAGTCTGTTGAATCCATTACACATCCAGCTTGATCATGGCCACCCGTAGGCAAGCCAGGTCTGCTCTCATCATAAGCAACAGGCTTACAGCTCCTCAGAGATACCATGTAATTAGGGGGGGGGGGTATCGATTCTGAGATGCATCGCGATTCTCTCTTGAAAGATTACGGCTCGATGCAGAAAACTCAATAATCGATTATTTATTATTATTGACCTGTATATTATTATTTATTATTGACCTGTCGCTAGGCTCCGCCCCAAACCAGAAATTGCCCAATCATACTTTAGCAACCGTTACTATGCGTTCTAACCTCGGCTAAGCGGTTCGGTCAAGGACAGGTGCGCTGAAACCAATGGAAAGATTGCAGTAGTTCACTGAAAATCGTAAAAAAAATAATTTTAAACATTAATTTAGACAGACAGGATGGTGAAAATATTTGCTTGGGGAACCTCTAATACCTACCCTGAAAGATTGGAGGGAGGATAAATTTGTGTCCCTTTTCC
Organism: Ilyophis sp. 1 JC-2022; assembly: GCA_022702515.1. Taxonomy (NCBI): domain Eukaryota; kingdom Metazoa; phylum Chordata; class Actinopteri; order Anguilliformes; family Synaphobranchidae; genus Ilyophis; species Ilyophis sp. 1 JC-2022. The sequence continues at coordinate 94,314,229 of CM040396.1, read as the reverse complement.
GAAACCCAAAACCAGCGACAAATGCATTTGAGCTAACTTAACGTTATATAACTTAGATGTCCCAGTGCTGCTCACAAAGTAACATTAACGTTTGCGCTTCAGTTATTGAGACCGCACTGCTGTAACATTAATCCCGGTCTTGGAACTAGTAAAGCCAGCGATCATTCCCACCATATCTGATTTGATCTGAACAGCAGCCAACTTGAGGTAGTATTACGTTGTTTAACGTTATATAGCTGGCGTTAACGTTAGCTCGGCTGACCATACGTCCTCTTTTTACTGGACAGTTATTCTTTTGGGACTGAAAACATCCGTCCAGACGGGATTTCTAAATTCATAAACATGTCCGGCTAAGTTTTGCTTGTTCTATAAACCGTATATAAACAAACAGGTAGCCTTTCTTTTGTTCATAACGCCTGTCTAACGTTACCCCTGCGCCCCTTTTTGAGATAGAAAATATGGTCACCCCAGCAACATCGGTAATCAGCTGGTGCAGTTTCTCCAGCGGTAGACTTTAATTGACCTCGATTCTATCATTTTCATTTTTACACACTTTTACTTCTTGCACATACTGCTCAATTTCATATTTCAAACCTTTGTCTGCTTTGAGGAAATCGCTCTCGCATTTTTTCAAAATTAACGTTACCCGAGTATCTCGGAGAGAGCCACTGTTGCCATTATTTACACTGTAAAGTTCTGACTTGAAATCAGTTGTTTATCCGAGTTTGGAACATTAACGACGAGGGGCGGGACGATATGATCGCCTGTAACAATATTCGGGCTATACGTTCCTTGTGGCTGAACCTATTTGCGAAGAAGGGCAGCTTTTTATGTTATCAAGTGATTCAAAACATGCTGAAGTCCGTGTTATGGTCCTGGTTTTTGCTCCATCAAAACCAATAACTACATAATTGGATTCCTTCTTAATAAAATGAATCAGGTTTAATAAACGCAGGTGGCCATGAGCTGGAGGCGTTCCACGTTTCACCATTCAGAATATTCAGGCTCAGGCTTGTAATCATCCCATCAAACGTTTGTGATCAAGCTCAAACGTCACAGGCACTCCAGGACCAGGCTCGCCTACCCCTGATATAGGTGATGTAAAGGAGAATTTTACCTGGCAAAAACAGTGCCACTGCCCCCAGGGAAGGTATAGGGGTGCTGTTTCCGGAAGACATGCCCCACCCTGCTACAGGGGATGATCTCCAGACTGCCTCCACACTGCCAGACCCGGAACGAGATCTCTGTACGCGGGCACACACACACACACACACACACACACATACATACATATGCATAAACACAACACACACACACATGCACGTAAGTACAGACGCACGCACGCACGTACGTACGCATACGTATGTACACACAAACACACGCACATGAATTCCCTTCTGCCCCTATAGTTCTGTAGTTGAGCTTAAGTAGAGAACAGGTTCTTCCACACTGTAAACACTGGGTCAGTCTGTACATCTTCACTTGGAATAGAAACATTTTTTGCTCACCTAAATTTTCTCCCCCCCAGACATCCATCATCATGTCATATTTTCCCAGCTCTTCAAAGTAGTCCTTGTCCATGACGAAGAGGCCTCCCGCAATCATGGGTGTCCTGATGGCGAACAGAGGAAGAGACGAGGGCAGGTGAGGCACGCTCTGGGCCTGAAGGTTCACCTGTCCCCCTTACAAGGGAGAGTAGCTACGCTAACCTGTCCCCCTTACATAGAACAGTAGCTACGCTAACCTGTCCCCCTTACATAGGACAGTAGCTACGCTAACCTGTCCCCCTTACATAGGACAGTAGCTACGCTAACCTGTCCCCCTTACATAGGACAGTAGCTACGCTAACCTGTCCCCCTTACATAGGACAGTAGCTACGCTAACCTGTCCCCCTTACATAGGACAGTAGCTACGCTAACCTGTCCCCCTTACATAGGACAGTAGCTACGCTAACCTGTCCCCCTTACATAGGACAGTAGCTACGCTAACCTGTGCCCCTTACATAGGACAGTAGCTACGCTAACCTGTCCCCCTTACATAGGACAGTAGCCCGAATGAGCTCCCTTGCTGCACAGGTGCAGCTGCGGATAATAACGCGCTCCCCTGCGGGGCTGCAGTCAGCACCACTGAGATCTGGTGAGCACCTTGACAGGCCACACAACAGCAGCCATTCTAGAATAAAACATTATTTTTAGATTATGGGAAGAACTGCTGAAGATGATCTTTTCTCAATACGTTATTACAGTAGTGGGGATTGGAGTTAATATACGTCTTAGTTCTGATCTTGCACTGCCTGCCAGTAATATTACTCTAGCCAAATTTAATCTCTGCACTTGGGCAACAGAAGAATAGACGTGAAATAAAGGAGGAGGACCATCCACAATGTGAGCAGAGCTGGCAGAGACGCTAAAGCGGGACAGGAAAGCAGGCCCCACCAGCGAGGCAACATTTTACTGCAGCTCCTCACGGCCAGGTGGAGTAACAGTTGTACACGGTCATTCTGACCTCCAGCTCTGCTCTGACTCTCTGAGTGTGGGCCTGTAAGTGTTCAGTGCACCAGAAGGAGAGAGGTTAGAATACATACTTTATAGGAGCGATGGGGTTGCTTTGTCGAGCACGTCTCTGTTCTAGGGTCATGTAGTCCCACTTGAACACCAGGTTCCAGTCGAACCCTGCAGGGTGAAGTTTTACAGTTCATAAAACTTGTTTTACTCCAATGGACAAGTCTTGAAATACTGATTTGTTCATTCCTGTTATCAGTTTAATTTATTTTATAAATCACACACTGGAAGCTGTCATTATGGGCTATTCTGCATGTGTTTTAGTTGCTGAGTGGATCCAGAGGTTTGAATGCGAACAGGCTGGATATCTGGGTCTGAAGACGCACGCACGCACGCACACACGCACGCACGCACGCACGCACTCCTGTATTCATATCTTTGTGGGGACATCCTAAACCTAACCCTTGTATTCCTATCATTATTGGGACTTCCTAACCCTAATCATACCCATGAACCATAACCCAAGCACTAACCCTAAACCTAACCCTAAACATAACCTTTGACCCCTAATCCGAACCCTAACCATAACCCTAACCCAACCGCTAACCCTAAAATTAACTTTTCCCTCATGGGGACCATTCCCGAATCCCCACGAGGGAGCCTTTGACAACCTTTTCTATCCTCATGGCGACATTTAGAACCCATGAAGTAGGCTAAACATGCCCACACAGACACACACACACACACACACACACACACACACACACAGAGACAGAGACAGAGACAGACAGAGACACACACACACACAAAGAGAGACACAGAAAGACACGCACGCACATGCGCGCACACAAAGACACTCTCACGCAGGAATTTGAGAGATTTGCGTTTGCTTTACAAGTTGTGCGGCGTGCATGGCTAAACAGTCTACAGCAGGGGTGGCCAATTCCAGGCCTCGCGGGCCGGTGTGTATGCAGGTTTTTGCTGCCGCCAGTTAACAATTATTGAATTAGCCCCCAATTTTTTACACGATATGATATTTTTCTACATATCCGATATAAATAAAAAGCTGATGAATGAATGTTGCCGGTATGGGTATCATGCAATGCGTGTATTGTTTTATTTTTTCTGTTCTGTAATTTACGAGTGAATCTCGTGTGTGTGTGATGACTAATTAGATTATTTAACCGGTGGTAACAAAAAAAAAAAAAAAAACACACCCACACCGGCCCCCGCGGCCTGGCCCCTGCTGGTCTACAGAGTGGGCGGGTGGGGGATCATACCTCCTTTGAGGTCAGCTGACGCACCCACATACTGGAAGTTGTCCATGTTGATGACATCAATGATGGGAGACACAACACGACTTTTATCCTGAGAGATTAATCGGAAACATGAGCCAGGCCAGACCCTTTACAAGCGCACACACACGGTAAAGGTTCCGTTTCCTGATTCTCTTAGTATGTCTGCCCCTGGACCCCGTTTCGCTGGAGCAGCAGTTGTCCTGGGGAAATAACTGACCGAATAACAGTTCAATAACAGCCAGACTTACCGCTAAGGGCAATGAGGAAACATAATTACATCTAAACAGACAGAAGGCCAACGATCTATTTTCCCAACTTTGGAGTTTAAAGAGGGATTATTCAGCCTAAGCACTATTGGATTTTTCAAGGGAAGGGCATTCAGTGGCATAATCAGTAGATTGCATAACTTTATAACTCCATAGCAAATCCAAAACACAGCTGAAGAAGCTGTGAACAAACACCAACAGCCATCTGTAGAAGGGGCTAGAGTTTGCATTAAATCACATTAATGCAGTTCTTGACGCATGGGGGGGGGGGGGTGGCAGGTTGCACAGGAAGCGGCAGAGCTCGCAGAGGAAGTGCCAGATGTCGGGAGAGGAAGCGGCGGGCCGCAGAGAACTGACCTCCGCCACTCTCTCCAGCAGGGGCTCCAGCCAATGCTCATTGCACTCGCAGTGACTGTCCAGGAAGGTCAAAACGCTGGCGGTGGACGCGTCCGCCCCTCGAACCCGGGACCTCATCAGACCTGTGTGTGATGGAGCAGCGTGTCAGCATCTACACCACTGAGGCTCTAAACCTCAACACCGAGAGACGTGTCGGGGCCAGTTCTCCTCAGAACTACAACAAACTCTTCTGTAGGAGTGGGCGATTGAGCCGTTTCAGCCCAGATACGATCTTGCACGTTTCAATTATGAAAGCGAAGATTAATTCAGAAAGAAATCACCAGCTGTAAACCGTAAACATTATATTCAGTATTTTAATGCTGACAATTTCATTTTATTCCAAACATCTTTCCTGTTAACGTCCCAACCAATTATATGGCTGTTTCGGCTGAACAGAAAGTTTTATATACTGTGTAATATAATATATGATGCAAGTTTATTTTTATAAACGTAAAGAATGTACAAACCTCTGGAAAAACCTCTTACTCACCTTCTCGACGATCATTGCGAAGGACTCGCACTTTCTCTATTTTGGATAATAAAGAGCCATCTTCAGCTGGAGACACAAAGGACAGAGATGACCAACTATTAAAAATAAACCATTAATATGGTCTTTTTTAGGCTGGGGATATATAGACCTACAACAGTATGTCTTAGGATATTTCTTGCCTTAAAACGCAGTAAAAAGAGCCATTTTATAGCCTTTTCTTTAAGGTTTCTTCTTGATCTCTCCGATGTTCAACCCAAGGTTATGCCCTTCGGTTTAACCCGAGCACGATATGTCGCAAATGTCTGATTTTGAGGCAGAAAAACCTGCAGAATGCTCCATACAGAGCCCATCCATATTTACACCTTAATGTGCATTAGAAAAAGCCAGGGCAGGAGTGGGCAAGAGAGGCACTTCAGCATAAATGTAAGATGTGCAAGGTGCTCTGGATAAGAGTCTCCTAAATGCCTAATATGTACAATATACGTACGGTGCACAGGGGGCAGTGTGAAGCGGAGATGGGGCAGGACAGGGTGTGGGAGGGAGGGTGATTTGGGGTTCAAGGCCCAAAGTCATACTTCAGGAGACTCGAGATGAAACCGCATTAGCAACTGCTAACAATGTTGTTTATTCACCAATTCAGCCCAAGGTAGTAAATGAGAGCTCTAAAGAAGCCATTCCAATCCACCAGGTTTATAGAGTCCTGCAGCACACACCCCCTCACCCACGCCCTCCCCAACATGAACCGTTATTGGTCATCCACCACATCCTTACACCTCGTATTTCCCCTATACCCCTTTCACACACAAAACCAGGGATTGACAGGGGATATTGAGCACGGGTTCGACCCGCGTTTTACCCATACACTACCACTATATGGTCACAGGTATGTCCCGGGTCCTCATCGTTCACACAAGACCCGGTTCCGCAAGTTTACTTCTGTGCACGTTCCGTTTTTTTCTTGTCAATACAGCTAGTTGGTAGCCAGGGCTAACGAATACAATGCAGTCTGGCATTGCGCTGGCTTAACCCAGTGTGTTGACTCCTGAATCGAAAGCCCAGTGATGTGCTCCAAATCTTGCAAAAGCTTTTATATAAAAACTGTCACAAAACGTTTTCAGTAACGTAGCCTATTATTTGTTATTTAATAGGCTGTTCACCGTTACATAGCCTATTTACCTGTGACAACTGAGCAATCCTCTTCTTGCGTGAATCTAGCTGTGAATGTAGCTCTGGAATTATCTTCATTTTCACGAGTTGTTCGGTTCGAACATACATTCACATGAATAGCGGTCTCCATCATTTACATGAAAGTATTGGAACATCATTTCTGCACGTTAAAGAGATGGCAAAATCGTGGGTCGAAAAACCATGCTGTGTAGAGAAACCCGTGTCTCCCCTTTCACACTGAAGCAGAGCCGGGTCCGACCCGTGTAAATCCCGGGCCGTGAGCATGGTCATGGACCCGGGTCGGATGACGTGGGTTGACCCTTTCACACCAAAGGCAAACACGGGTAGTTCCTTTTGGTGTGAGAGAGGTATTAGTCACCCCTCCGAGGACTGTGTCCATTCCTGACAGTCCACATGGAGCTCAAATACCAGGAAGAACTCCCCGTTGAGGCTTAAGGGAACAGCACCAAGCCTCCATGATGAGCCGACTGTGGAGCACCATTGATAAAATGTTCCATCGTCATTTCCCCTTGCAGTTAGTAATATAAGAGATAGGACTGCAGCCTACACAAATCCTCAAGGGGCGTCGCCAAGGGGCCCAGCCTTCGCCCAGACTATCAAGCCTGAAAGCAATGAACCCAGAAGCCGTGTGTGTGTGTGCGTGTGTGTGTGAGAGAGAGAATGTTCATGGTCTGTATGTGTGTAATACTATGTGTGTGTAAGAGTGTGCGTGATTAATGCTGTGAGTGGAAGACTAGTATTATTAATATATTGTAAAAAAAAAAACTATATATTATTATGCTATATGCAAGTGAGTAATGGACATGGTTAACAAATGAAGGCAGTGAATTAAGAGAGTGAACTAAGTGAAAGAAGAGAAATGAGCCAGACCCCAGCAGTGTACTCTGTAGAGGAAGAGCCAGGCTGACACTAATGGGCACAGGTATATATAGTACATTATACAACACTTACGGTTGTCACTGTAATCGTCTACCAGGATGATCTCTTTGACCAGGTGGGCTGGACTCTTTTTCAGGACACTGTGAAAAAGAAAGAGAGACATGGCCGAGGGTTACCTGACAGAGACCGGGAGGCCGCACCGTGATGCGCGCCGGACTACATCGAGCGACTAAGTTCTGCCATGCACTTGTGAGCGTCTCACCTGACCACAGTTCGCAGAAGGGCGGATCGAGCCTCGTTGTGAAAGGTCACCACCACGCTGGCGGCTGGCAGCTCCGTCCTCCACTGTTTGTGTCGACAGCTGAATGAGAGACAGAGATTTTAAAGCGCGCAGCCTGCCGGTTTTCGTAAACGCGCAGCACACAAGCACAGCATTCAGTCGGAGCACACTGGGGGGCACAGAGCGAATACAATCACCTCATTCTCCTCCTACTGGAGCGATAAGCTCTTATATCATTAACACCGTATCATATGACCTGGCGTTCGAAAGAGTGACATAAATGTTATGGCACAGGGCAGAATTATACAGAGCTCTATACTTTTTATATCAGTCTACAAATTTAGAAATGGGCTCCCTCACTCCCCCATAAGAACAGATAACCTGCTCTTTTCTCCTTCGGAAGGGTCATGGAAATGCTTATCTTCAAAATGCAATTTCTTACGCTCACAACATGGGGAATTCTGGGAAATGTATGTGTCCTCAGTCATTTAACATGATCTGGGAGAGTCAAACACTAGTGGCATTGATGGAGTGCTAGAGGTGTGCACCTCACAAACGCAGGCTAATGCATCAATGAAGCGCAGCACTCCCACCTTTACCCTTACCTACACATACTCAAACTGCATCGACAACATGGACATCTGACCAAAAACAACTGTTCCGTATTCCTCGTCAATAGTCTATTAACATCAGCTCCAAACCAGAGTAACATTAGAAAAACAGATTATATAAAAGTCAGAAAGAATTTACCTCATCAATAATAATTTCAGCATGGGCCTCATCACTTGTAAGTGGACAACAAGCCTCTGTCTTACATTATAAATGAAAAAAACTACCAAAGAATATGGATATCAGATCTTCTACATGAATAATATACAATAGGTTAACAAAGGCTTCCTTTAGAAGGTGGCCATATTAGCCTTAGTCAATCCAGAAATTGTATTTCTTCTTTGAAATATAGCGCTTTAACTAAAGCATAATCTGCACATAGGAATCTTTGTCCAACGGAGAAACAAGGAAGCCCCTGTGTTCATCTGTGGGAGTTCCCACAATGCATCTGTGCAGACAGCTTTCTTCTTTCACAAGCCAGTGGCCCAGATATTTTTCCATTATATGATTCAATAGGATACTCACACCTTAGTAACATCAGGAATGCAGGCACCTTTCATGGTGAGGCAGGCCCATCAGAGAAGGGTTACAATGATGGTGTCGTGTGTCGCCACACAGGTAACTACGTATAATACTACCCACTCACACCGGATGCATTAAATACTAGTCGGTCTGTATACACTGTCAGCTTAATTATAATTTTATGACCTTAATAAAACGTAAATGTTCGACGGGCAGATGGGAAGACATTTCCAATAGGGCTCATCAATATCAGCCATTTTAGTGAAAAAGAATGTGTTCCACACTGTAAAGCAGAGAGGCCTGCAATGGTAGGCTACCATTTTATAGACTTAATGGTACAGGATCTAAACAGAGGAAATCTTGTAACAGTTTCACATTGCTAAATGTTAGCTTAGGCTAGCTGAGATCAAAAGGGAGAGAACCAGAACAGCCCTAGCACAGTGATAAGAGCGTCCTTGACTGCTTACAAGCAGGTCCAACGTACATGACTCTCTGTCTGTTCGGATTGTTCAAGAAACAAACACCTGTCCTTGTGGCATTTACTCGACACTAAGCTCTCTGTACTCAGCAACTGACAGAAAAATCTATCGCATCCCATGAATCACACTAATAATCCTGTTTATTTCACTGCACCATATGGGGTGTGGGTCTTTAGCTGGGAATAGAGGTGCTGGGCCCAGAGATGTGAGGATGAATTAATGGCCCTTAAAACCCTGAGCAAGCAGCACTAGAGCAGCACAAGCAGCCTTTAGTGTGCGAGCAAGAGGCTTTAATCAGACACTGTGGAGAAAGCAGGTATCTGAGGCCTGCACCTTAAACACAGCTCTGTAGGGAAGTAACGTGATTGGACGGGACTCGGGTGCACGATGTTCCGAGGAGAGAAAGAGTTCTACGTTCCGCGACATGTTCCAGACCCCCGCAGAGACCAAATGGCTGGGCTATTTGGGGATACAGGCCTCAGGGGTGATGAGTCCAGCTGGGATAGTGGACATTCCACCGATGCACCATGGGGGTCAGATCTGATTTTGACTAGGACTGACAAAACTCAATGTATAGCATTCAAGTGTCATAATCTTCAATGTCACAGAGCTACATCAACCAAATGTCTTGATCTGTTCCTCTAAGTTCTTTTTATGAATGGATGAAAAGAGGAGCTCTTTACTCATGCAATGACAGTGCATGTTAACCAACAGTGAGGGGACTGCAGTAACAGGAATAACAGTGCACTGCAGAGGTGAACTGCAGGGAGGATTTAGGTGGATTACGAAGGTGTTTTCAGAAGCAAATGATTCTGCAACTCGACAGAAACTAACCCGTCAAGACTGGACTGCTGGGCTTGTAAAAAAAGCAAGACTTTGTGGTAACATTAGCTAATCAACGTAACAAAAATGACGTTGGTTAAATTGTAAAAAGTCTCGAAAATAACTTTTCACCCTGACCATCTTGCATTTTTGAGGTTATGCAATGTTTGTGGGGTTTGTAATGTAATTACATGATGACATAAGGGCAATGACCAGCTTTATTTTGAACACTACTTCATTCCTGCTGCAAAACTACAATGACAGCAACCTCACTTCCAAGCGGCTTCCCTGCTAGGTTTTACAATTTCAGTTACATTCAAAGTTTCTCTCCCGGATGTTCATGAAATAAATTACAATATCTTACTATTTTAGTTTTTTTCCTCAGGATCACTCTAGGACATCTATTCATCTTTTAGATTACTCTGGAGGGCATATATTCATATTTCAGAATGACTTTGATTGTTCGGTCCCATTTAACTTTCTGAATAGCTCTTCCTTTAATATATAATTGAAGGCCCCAATCCTGCATCAGAACACTGACATTATTGTGCACAAGGCTCTGTGGGATTGGTGCCCCTCTTTGTCAGTAATTTTGGCTCAAATTCAGAGGAAGAGGCTGCCTCTTTGCCTCTTGGAATTGGGAAGACATTTTGGTCTGAGAACATTCTTTTGGTGGAAGGAAATCTAGATGCTGAGTGAACAAATGGCATCTCTGTAGAAACACAAAAAAGGTCACAGAGCGGGCAGCGTAGGAATTCAGATTTACCATGGCTGCACACATAAGGCTTATCCATCCTCTTATAGACCAGTTAAATACAGCCAGCATTAGAGTAAATGTATAGACAGAAATTAGTGCCAGCAGAAATTGAATTTGAATTGCATAACTTGAATTAGTACTGCAATAATTAACGTGCCACTGCAAATAACTTTATTAACCGGAATTTCAGTCGAACCATTATTCCATGAATTTACGTGAGCTGAATGCTGGAGCTGAAACATTATTATACGCTATTTGTTCAAAATTAAATGAAGAAAAACCATTTGTTCATAACCCATGATTTTAGTAACTATTTGAGGCTCATTTGTCTGGTTTTTGCAATGGAATTGACATAGTGGAAACCAGGTTTCCCACGAAATAGGTTTAGGCCATTTCAATTTAAAAAAGGTAGCAATGCGTGAATTAGGCTAGCAGCACAACGTGCGTGTCAGTCAAAATTGAGGCAGGCTGTGAGGCGATTTCAAGATAGGCTAGCCTTCCATATTTAATCAATCAATCAGTCTACAAGATCATAGAATATGCTGTCAAAAGCCGAATAGTGAAATTCAGTGGAGGCTATACCTGCAAAATAGGCTACCTTTTTCAACTGTGGGCATTTCCATCAGTATGTCTTATTGTTTAGGCCCATTTCTGTGCAGGAGAAATCCTATTAAATGAAGGGCGCACCTAAGAGAAAATAGTCATGCACATTGCACATTGATATAACTGCAGGAGCAGGTAAATTATAAAGGTACAGATGCACATTGATATCACTGCAGGAGCAGGTAAATTATAAAGGTACAGACGCACATTGATATCACTGCAGGAGCAGGTAAATTATAAAGGTACAGACGCACATTGATATCACTGCAGGAGCAGGTAAATTATAAAGGTACAGATGCACATTGATATCACTGCAGGAGCAGGTAAATTATAAAGGTACAGATGCACATTGATATCACTGCAGGAGCAGGTAAATTATAAAGGTACAGACGCACATTGATATCACTGCAGGAGCAGGTAAATTATAAAGGTACAGATGCACATTGATCACTGCAGGAGCAGGTAAATTATAAAGGTACAGACGCACATTGATATCACTGCAGGAGTAGGTAAATTATAAAGGTACAGACGCACATTGATATCACTGCAGGAGTAGGTAAATTATAAAGGTACAGACGCACATTGATATCACTGCAGGAGTAGGTAAATTATAAAGGTACAGACGCACATTGATATCACTGCAGGAGTAGGTAAATTATAAAGGTACAGACGCACATTGATATCACTGCAGGAGCAGGTAAATTATAAAGGTACAGATGCACATTGATATCACTGCAGGAGCAGGTAAATTATAAAGGTACAGATGCACATTGATATCACTGCAGGAGCAGGTAAATTATAAAGGTACAGACGCACATTGATATCACTGCAGGAGTAGGTAAATTATAAAGGTACAGACGCACATTGATATCACTGCAGGAGTAGGTAAATTATAAAGGTACAGACGCACATTGATATTACTGCAGGAGCAGGTAAATTATAAAGGTACAGATGCACATTGATATCACTGCAGGAGCAGGTCAATTATAAAGGTACAGATGCACATTGATATCACTGCAGGAGTAGGTAAATTATAAAGGTACAGACGCACATTGATAGCACTGCAGCAGCAGGTACATTATAAAGGTACAGACGCACATTGATATCACTGCAGCAGCAGGTACATTATAAAGGTACAGACGCACATTGATATCACTGCAGCAGCAGGTACATTATAAAGGTACAGACGCACATTGATAGCACTGTAGGAGCTGGGGTAAAGAGCTGCTGCTCTCAGTTGTGCAGTCAAACACTGGGGGGCACAGAGCGAAGTCGAAGTTTACACAGGCACCCACAGTTTAAAGCATTGGCAATTACTGCTCGTCACAGAACTGAAAAATACATTTCTGGGTTCACTACTCAGAAGAAGGAACTCCAAATGTATTCAGATATATGCATATCATGCAAATATCACACTCCGAACACCTTTCACTGGAAAGGTGTCAGCTGTTGGTATAATAGGGAGAGCTGAAAGCAGTGCTTGGGAAAAATTGTTAGTCAAGACTGCTCGATGGGCCCCTGAGCACTGATGTTCAGAGGAGAGGAATAAATGGAGAAAGTGAGACTCTCTGTTTCCAATGAACACCACTGCCTGCAACCACTGACCCAGGATCAGGGATGGGAGTTAAAATGAAGGCTGGATCGGTTGGCTTTTCAGAGGTGGACTAACAGAGCAGAGAGGAATGTCTACAGGAGTGTTTGTGTTGGAGGGCATCCAGGGAGAAGAAAACTGACCTCCTTCTTGGTTCTCGTAGGCCACATGTTACCCCAATGCTGCCTTTCAAACTCCCACACCCAATCAACTATAGCCTCTTTCCAACTCTAACAGCCAATGAGCTCTTTCAATCTCCCAAAGCCTCTTTCGAATTCTGAAAAATGACAGAATGGGCAGGGTATTCAAGGTACCAACAGCCTGTGTTGTGATTGTCAGTCCAAATTCCAAAAATCTCAAATTGGGAAAAAGAGTCGAGTTGAAAGATAAAAATGTATCCAAAATAATCTGAGATGTGACTGCCAGGAAAACCCAGACTTCAGCTTTAGCTTTAGCTTCAGATAGCCGCCTTCTTTGCTGCAGTGTTTCATAAATAAAGCCCTGCAACTGTGGACTGGACTGAAACAGAAAACTACAGAACAGAGACGGAAAGTCTGTTTTCTAAGAACAGAACAAATCTACCTTACAAACAACTACCTCAGCATGACGGATTTTTCTTAGTCACCCTGTTGAGCTGACACGCCTGGATTAAACACAGTACAGAGGACACAAAGGCTAAAACACAAAGGGAATGCACATTATTTATAGGACATTGTCAAATCAACGATAAATGGCACAAGAAAATGCCAAAGCCATAACAATCTGTCTCGGTTCCACTCACAGACCATATATTCACCATATACATCACTTTCCTTCATAGCAGACTTTAGAGGAGAGAGAGGCCTTTCCTTCATATCGGCTTTAGGGGAGAGAGAGGCCTTTCCTTCATATCGGCTTTAGGGGAGAGAGAGGCCTTTCCTTCATATCGGCTTTAGGGGAGAGAGGCCTTTCCTTCATATCGGCTTTAGGGGAGAGAGAGGCCTTTCCTTCATATCGGCTTTAGGGGAGAGAGAGGCCTTTCCTTCATATCGGCTTTAGGGGAGAGAGAGGCCTTTCCTTCATATCGGCTTTAGGGGAGAGAGAGAGGCCTTTCCATCATAGCGGCTTTAGGGGAGAGAGAGGCCTTTCCATCATAGCGGCTTTAGGGGAGAGAGAGGCCTTTCCTTCATATCAGCTTTAGGGAAGAGAGAGGCCTTTCCATCATAGCGGCTTTAGGGGAGAGAGAGGCCTTTCTTTCATATCGGCTTTAGGGGAGAGAGAGGCCTTTCCATCATAGCGGCTTTAGGGGAGAGAGAGGCCTTTCCATCATAGCGGCTTTAGGGGAGAGAGAGGCCTTTCCTTCATATCGGCTTTAGGGGAGAGAGAGAGAGGCCTTTCCTTCATCTAGGCTTTAGGGGAGAGAGAGGCCTTTCCTTCATATCGGCTTTAGGGGAGAGAGAGGCCTTTCTTTCATAGCGGCTTTAGGGGAGAGAGAGGCCTTTCCTTCATATCGGCTTTAGGGGAGAGAGAGGCCTTTCCATCATAGCGGCTTTAGGGGAGAGAGAGGCCTTTCCTTCATATCGGCTTTAGGGGAGAGAGAGGCCTTTCCATCATATCGGCTTTAGGGGAGAGAGAGGCCTTTCCATCATATCGGCTTTAGGGGAGAGAGAGGCCTTTCCTTCATATCGGCTTTAGGGGAGAGAGAGGCCTTTCCATCATAGCGGCTTTAGGGGAGAGAGAGGCCTTTCTTTCATAGCAGCTTTAGGGGAGAGAGAGGCCTTTCCTTCATATCGGCTTTAGGGGAGAGAGAGGCCTTTCCTTCATATCAGCTTTAGGGGAGAGAGAGGCCTTTCCATCATATCGGCTTTAGGGAAGAGAGAGAGGCCTTTCCATCATAGCGGCTTTAGGGGAGAGAGAGAGGCCTTTCCTTCATATCGGCTTTAGGGGAGAGAGGCCTTTCCATCATAGCGGCTTTAGGGGAGAGAGAGAGGCCTTTCCATCATAGCGGCTTTAGGGGAGAGAGAGAGGCCTTTCCTTCATATCGGCTTTAGGGGAGAGAGAAGCCTTTCCATCATAGCGGCTTTAGGGGAGAGAGAGAGGCCTTTCCTTCATATCGGCTTTAGGGGAGAGAGAGGCCTTTCCTTCATATCGACTTTAGGGGAGAGAGAGGCCTTTCCTTCATATCGACTTTAGGGGAGAGAGAGGCCTTTCCATCATAGCGGCTTTAGGGAAGAGAGAGGCCTTTCCATCATATCGGCTTTAGGGGAGAGAGAGGCCTTTCCATCATATCGGCTTTAGGGAAGAGAGAGGCCTTTCCATCATATCGGCTTTAGGGGAGAGAGAGGCCTTTCCATCATATCGGCTTTAGGGGAGAGAGAGAGAGGCCTTTCCTTCATGTCGGCTTTAGGGGAGAGAGAGAGAGGCCTTTCCTTCATATCGGCTTTAGGGGAGAGAGAGGCCTTTCCATCATATCGGCTTTAGGGGAGAGAGAGGCCTTTCCTTCATATCAGCTTTAGGGGAGAGAGAGGCCTTTCCATCATATTGGCTTTAGGGAAGAGAGAGGCCTTTCCATCATATCGGCTTTAGGGGAGAGAGAGGCCTTTCTTTCATATCGGCTTTAGGGAAGAGAGAGGCCTTTCCTTCATATCGGCTTTAGGGGAGAGAGAGGCCTTTCCTTCATATCAGCTTTAGGGGAGAGAGAGGCCTTTCCATCATATCGGCTTTAGGGGAGAGAGAGGCCTTTCTTTCATATCAGCTTTAGGGGAGAGAGAGGGGCCTTTCCTTCATATCGGCTTTAGGGGAGAGAGAGGCCTTTCTTTCATAGCGGCTTTAGGGGAGAGAGAGGCCTTTCCTTCATCTAGGCTTTAGGGAAGAGAGAGAGGCCTTTCCATCATAGCGGCTTTAGGGGAGAGAGAGGCCTTTCCATCATATCGACTTTAGGGGAGAGAGACGCCTTTCTTTCATAGCGGCTTTAGGGGAGAGAGAGGCCTTTCTTTCATAGCGGCTTTAGGGGAGAGAGAGGCCTTTCCATCATAGCGGCTTTAGGGGAGTGAGACGGGGCTACGTCGCAAGTTGAACGCAGTTGAACAACTGCAGACATCCATCACTGATGTTATCCTGAGTAGAGGGGTTTTTCAGTAACACTTGGTTCCCTGCCAGATTTTTTAATAACAACAACCTAAGGCAACCCAGAATACAGTAAACACAGAATATAAGTTGTTTGGTAACAGGGAAAGTGAATGGTGGAAATAACCATACATCCTGAAATATAGCAGCAGGGATTACATTAATTTCCCTTCCAGTTCTCTAAACTCCCTCCCAAGCATATTGGCTCCGTCCACCCTGAACAAATTTCAAGAACCCCAGACAAACCTAACCACATAAACACATCTAATCAATGCATTCAGTGACTTGAAATGTGAACAGAACTCCATGTTCCCTTATTGTTCCCTGCAGCCCTCTGTCCCCAAGGAAATTTCTACAAAACAGCGGCACATTTCTACCGCATAAAGGGAAATCTTAACCTCGTTAAATTATCTCCAACTACATTTGTGAAGGTAATCCACAGATGTGGATGCACTAATTGTGACAGGCTGTGGCCAATGAAAGCTTCAGCCTTGAAGCTGGCGACATTTACTGTGAAGCTTAATAAGGTAAAGGGGAGGCAGAGAGAGCGCTATACGCTGGACACAGGCCGTGCTTAAGATTGGGGAGGGGAGTCTGTAATGTGAGTAGACACTGGCTCCGGATAATGGGCTAATTTCCAGTCCTCTCAGCTTGGAAAGGCACCTCTTTTGCATACGTTCAATCTTTTGTGCGCTGCCTGTACCTCATCAGCCAGTAACATGGCTGCATTTCGGATTAATCAGCATATGCGAGCCACAGCGGCGGAGTCCTGTCACATCGACGCCGCTGAGCCTGCGTGATGCAGGCACACTTCCTGCTTTAGATTCCTTCAACGAGTAATTAGGCACATTTATATTTAAAAAGTAGCAAATGAGGAAAGAATAGAAGATCCACAGCCTTTGTTCTCAACACATACGTACGTGCACACACGTCTCCCGAGTGTCTCTTGGCGCCCTGTAGTAACACCAGTGTGTTAAACTTGAGAAAGCATCGCAGCCTCCTGCTTCACCACTCACTCTAATGTAAACTACTTAAGAGCAACTCTCACAGATGTGCCAGTTTAAGACAAACAGACAAATATTACACAACAAACTGGTGATGGTGAAATCAGGTGGAGTCGTCATGTGCTAACAATGATCTGTGGATGGCACACAAATTATTATGTGGTGGAGGGAAGATGGTTTTGACCGTACAGGTCAAAAACATGGGCAGGGACGGTCGACTAAAGCCCATCCCAGACAAGGGCAGGGACGGATGACTAAAGCCACGAGCTCGAATCAAACGCGCAGCCCACTCTTAAATCCAGTGTTTCTGCCTGTGTGTCAGGCCGCAGCATATCACTGGCTGCTGAGAGACAAAGACTTACTGGTCATGTCTGGTGTCAGGAATGCCGCGGTCCATCCGTAGCTTGTCGCTTTCCACCTGGTTGAACTTGTTGCGGGCGTAGGGATCCTGTCCGGGCCGTACCACGGTCGCACCCACATACAAATCCTGGTCAAAATCCTGCCACCTCAGCTTCCCTGAAACCAGAAGTGAGAGAGATGAGGAACTGCAAGAGGCCCCGTTTGGAAAGCACAAGGCCCAAAAATAAAATTAACAAACCTTTTGAAGGAAGTGGACAGCAGCTGCTAAGATCTGGGTTCCAATTTGAATCCCCACTGACATTTTCTTTCACACATTATGTTTGAAGACTCCATTGCCTCTAAATGCCATTATTTTCTAAACCCATGATCCATTTCCCAGAATTAATCCAGCAAATCTACAGAGGCCTACGGTAAGCAAGCTTTCGTCTTGTACACATAGAAACACTGCTGCACAGATTAAAGTGCATAAAATCCATAACAGCATGTCACCTCTTATATCCATTAGGTAAAAACCTGTGCAAAGTGTTTGAACCTCAACAAATATTGATGCATGCTAGATGAAATGAGGCTGCTAATTATGACGTTACTATGACACCCAAATCATTCCGCAGTGTTCAGCTGCATAATGTTCAGGGAGAGAGTACAGAAATATAAACTACACACAATTAATCTCAGACCTCAGGCATTCCATCATTAGCATCCTAATTAAGAATCCTTAATCAGTCACTAATGCTAATTTTAATACTGAATATTAACATTAAACTGGGCAGACACAATAAACAACAATGAAGAAGACTTGTGATGGCGCTAAAATCCCAAGACACGTGTTCTTCAGTGAGAGCACGTCGGTGTCCATTTCTGACCTGATCACACCATGTCTACTCAAACTATGCAATGGGAAGTACAGTCATTCCTTGGTTTACGCATTGAGAACGAACCGGGGTCACTGCCAATGAGCCAGTGTGTCTGAAGATGCCATCAACTTCAAGATATGTGATGATTCAACAAGATGTAAAAAAAAAAATTTAAAAATTTAAAAATTTTAAAAAAGGCCTGTAGAGGAAATGAACAGGACCATGGGGCAAGGAGTCTGTTCACCACACACAAGCCTCTAATGTTGGCTTACACTCAGCCAAGACCTCTCCCAACATTTCTCAGAAAATAAAGTCGTGTTTAAGTTAAAAAGTCGTGAAACCATTTTAATATGGATGTTCAGTAGCTCAGCTGTCGTTTGCTTCTCGTCACTTCGCTTGCATTGTGGGGCTGATGGTGCACCCTGGGAGCATTTAAACTGTTATTCTATTCCCAGCTGGCATGACTTCTGCCTGATTAGGCCTCTATGCATGGTGAGAGAATGTCTTAATGAGCCGCACGGTTTCACACTCCAGGCAGGTTAACCAGGATGCCTAAATCACACACCTGGTCTGGTTACCGACACCACATAGTTTGATAAGAATAACTCTGAACACCCTGCAATTGGGGAAGAATGTTAATGTGTGCTAGGGGAATGCTTCGGGAAGTGAGGGGAATTCTGGGTCAGGTATACCCGCAGGCTAAATGTTCCATTACTTTGATCATTCTCAAATTTCAATCCGACAACCTCTCGCCCTGGAGGTTTGGGTTACTGCTGACTCAGGTCTAGGCCTAAATAACTCTTAATCTCTCACTCAGATCCCAGTAACTGCCAAATTATCAGTTATAATTATTACTTTTTTTATCATTTATGTTTCACTGACTTTTTCCTACATTAAAATCTACCAGTAAATTCTGAGGTGTACTAGGGATATTAGAGGAAGAAATCTCAAGACCAGGCTCGATACGATGCTAGATACCATCTAGTTTGTAGGCAAACGGTGAGCAGTAGGTACCCTTTAGTGGTGGGGAAAGGCCAAGCATTGTTGCGCTGAATGGACTGTTCTTGTCTTTATTTAATGTTATACGTTATGTTAGCGTGCAGTAGTGTCAGGAATAGTGGACACATAGTGGACATTACTGGGCACCATTATTTATTGTGCACAGATGAACGGCCCACTGTTAGTGAGAGACAATGACATATTTCACCGTCTCATTTAACAAAGCACTTATCCTTTCCATGGGATATCTGTGAGACAAAGTGTTCATGACAAAAGCAAAATGGAACACCTCCCCAGAGACTAACCAGCCAAAGAGCATGTGTTGTTACGGAGTATAAAAGATGGACAATTAAATGCGGTATGGCCCATAAAAAGATCACGGGCTTATACCTGAGGAATAATGCATGAAGAAGCTCCTCTTAATTGGATCCCAGTAGGGCCCAGTATAAATGGGGATTCCTGACCTATGTTTTTACATGACCTACACTGTATGCATGGGGCCAAGTAAACAACTGGACCTGCACGTATGGTTTTTAAACGGCCTAACCTGTGTACGTGTCCACTAAATAGCCTAGCCTGCAAATAGCCTAGCCTGTGTATACAGTTGTTAAATTGTAAAAATGTTGTGATACATTTCCGAGGACCCTGGACAGGACCAGGTGTGCTTGCTGATTATTCTCCCTCTCAGCAGTCACAGGTGAGCTCCTGTACCTGCAGCTGTGTGGCTGATTTTCATTTATTTATTTAACCTGGCAGGTCAGTCGAGAACAAATTCTTATTGTGTGCCTGTTTTGAGGCAGACAGAAGGACAGACGAAAGCAGGGCCCGTTTTCTACCTGGTGGCAGCGTTTCCAGGCCGTGCGTCCTGTCAGCCGCACTGCTGTGGGCCTGATTCCTGTTGGATGAGTCAACACCATTCCAGATGTCCTGCAAAAAAAGAAAAGAAAAAAAAGTGAGAGGGTGGATGATTAGCAAATGTGTGCTGAGCACCGCCCTGTTTGGGACACCATCTGAAAAGCCAAAGATGGCGGCCGTGAGGCTCGCCCCGGTGCACGCTCTGTTCCCATGTCTCGTAGGCTGTTATTTGTCGGTAAAGTGTCTGGTCGAATGGAATACACGCGATGGGAGCTAATAAACCTTAGGTACAATTCGTGTAGGCCTTCTGGACCATCCATTTCGTTCCTACCTGAAGAAATACGGGCTACAAACACCTTACATAAATGGTAAATGGACTGCACTTATATAGCGCCTTTATCCAAAGCGCTTTACAATGGCCTCTCACTCACCCGTTCACACACACATTCACACACCAATGGCGGCAGCTGCCATGCAAGGTGCTAGCCTGCTCATTGGGAGCAATTTTGGGGTTCAGTGTCTTGACTGGCTCACCTGACCGCCCAACGCCGGGGATCACACAGAGAAAACTGAGGTGGCGAGGCAGCGTTCTCTCCAGGTTACAGAGACGTCCCTATCGGCCACCTCTCCCAGCCCTGCTGCTGTCTAACGTCAGATCGCTGAGGAATAAAATGGACGAACTCCTCCTGATTCAGACCAACAGACACTACAGTGACTGCTCTGCCATCTGCCTGACTGAATCCTGGCTATATCAATCAGTGCCTGATCAAGCGGTTAGCCCCCCTGGATTCTCACTTTTAAGAGCCGACAGGTCAGCCGAGCCATCATTAAAATTCAAAGGTGGCGGCATATGCCTTATTACCAACAATCTCTGGTGCACAAACATCACAGTATTAAATTGTGTGTGTTCCCCACACTTAGAATACCTCAGTATCAAATGCAATACCATAAATCTGCTCAAACTCTTCAATAAACTACTGGTCATGAACATTGACCCCTGCCTCCGTGACTGGATCCGCAACTTCCTCTGGAACAGGCAACAGTAAAGTAAAGGTAAACAGCATGACATCCCACCCTTTGACCCTCAGCACAGGTGCCCCCCAGGGCTGAGTCCTCTCACCCTGGCTATTCTCCCTGTACACAAACCATTTCACATCCCACCACAGCCCTGTCAACATTTACAAATATGCAGATGACACAACCATTATAGAACTCATATCCAACACCAATGAAACACACTACCACGAACAGATAAACCAAGCGATAACCTGGTGCAGAGACAATAATCTACAGCTCAACACATCCAAAACACAAGAACACATCAACCTCAGGCACAGGCCACACCCCAAAACTCATCTCTGGCCCATAACCACCACTGACTCACACACATTTCTTGGAACTCACATCACCAATAGACTTAAATGGAAAACCAACACAGAGCACATCATCAGAAAGGCACAGCAAAAATGATTGTTCCTACGTCAGCTCAAAAAATTCAGAGTCACCTCCTTCTCCGCTTCTACACAGCTATCATTGAAAGCATTGGAAGGCGCGATAGAACACTGCCCATCAAAACAACACATTTCACAAAACAGCTTCTTCCCCACTGGAATTCTTCCCCCTATACCCTAGCTGTACCCTACACACTGCTCCCTGCCTGCATGTCTCCCATTGAGCTGTACCCTACACACTGCTCCCTGCCTGCATGTCTCCCATTGAGCTGTACCCTACACACTGCTCCCTGCCTGCATGTCTCCCATTGAGCTGTACCCTACACACTGCTCCCTGCCTGCATGTCTCCCATTGAGCTGTACCCTACATACTGCTCCCTGCCTGCATGTCTCGCACTGAGCTGTACCCTACATACTGCTCCCTGCCTGCATGTCTCCCATTGAGCTGTACCCTACACACTGCTCCCTGCCTGCATGTCTCCCATTGAGCTGTACCCTACACACTGCTCCCTGCCTGCATGTCTCCCACTGAGCTGTACCCTACACACTGCTCCCTGCCTGCATGTCTCCCATTGAGCTGTACCCTACACACTGCTCCCTGCCTGCATGTCTCCCACTGAGCTGTACCCTACACACTGCTCCCTGCCTGCATGTCTCCCATTGAGCTGTACCCTACACACTGCTCCCTGCCTGCATGTCTCCCATTGAGCTGTACCCTACATACTGCTCCCTGCCTGCATGTCTCCCACTGAGCTGTACCCTACATACTGCTCCCTGCCTGCATGTCTCCCATTGAGCTGTACCCTACACACTGCTCCCTGCCTGCATGTCTCCCATTGAGCTGTACCCTACATACTGCTCCCTGCCTGCATGTCTCCCACTGAGCTGTACCCTACATACTGCTCCCTGCCTGCATGTCTCCCATTGAATATGCTGTGACAGTGTGAATATGTGAATATGTAAATATGTTTTGTGACTGATGTCCAGTATTTATTCTTGTGTTGCATTGTCGCATGACTGTTAATATTACCATTGTGGTTACTGTATGTCTTGTGCAATATGTTTGAGGTTTAATGCGTGCTGAAACTGAGCCGTAACATGCTGTACCGAAAGCATATTCCACCAGCCTGGCTGTGTGGTCATTTCAGACTCAGACTCAGACTCACCCCATCTCTCTCCCTCTCTCACCATCACCCCATCTCTCACCATCACCCCATCTCTCCCTCTCTCACCATCACCCCATCTCTCACCATCGCCCCATGTCTACCTCTCTCACCATCACCCCATCTCTCCCTCTCTCACCATCACAGACGCATGTACGCACAGCTCTGATCAGACCTGTGGAAAGCCCCCTGACAAGTAAATCGTGTGATGGAGGTCATAAATGGGTTTGTTAGACAGACTACATTAAATACAGATTTGTTACTTAGCAACAAACCAACAACCTTAAATTGTACATGCAGGACCTGACTATTGAATATAATGGGTTAGAGTGAGATTCTTGAGATGTGTGCAACAGTGTTATTACATTGTGGTTTAGAGCCTACTCGACTGCTCAAACAATAAAATTCCAATATTTTTTGATGCCCAAAAATGGGGAAGACTATGTACAAAAGGTTCTACAATTTCTAAACAGTTAATCCGATAAGAAAATGCCCTCAAATTAAAGCTGACAGTCTGCACTTCAACCTCATTGTCATTGTATCCTTTCAAACTCAAAGTGCTAGAGTGCCAAAATAACAATGAGACAACTGATCATTTAGCAGTGGTCTCTTAATTTTTTCCAGAGCTGTACATACACAAAAGATGACTAATACTTCTTGTTTTGTAAGGTCAGTTTAATGCCTTAAGAATCCAAACACATTGGTTTTACATTTATTTTCCATTAGTGAAACCTTGACATTTCAGAATACAACACATTGAAAACATCTCCACATTTAAAAAAAAAAAAAAAAGATGATTTACGTGGGAAAAAATTCAGATGCGGCTGACAAAAGAAAGGCCAACATCTAATAAAATCCATTCATCTGTCTCTTTCAATGTGGCCTTTGAAATTCGGGTTGCCTTTCACATCGCACCAGGTTACTGTGGCAACCAAATACCTGTAACCTGGAAAACTTTCTGATGACGAGAGTTCAGCCGTCCAGTTACAGTACTCATCAAATGAGACCTCTAGACACATCCTATTCTTTAAAGTCAGTTTATTTCTATCAAATAATTTTATTCTAGATCAAAACCAGATTAAAAAAAATGATTCAAATAACTGAATGTGACTGCTGAAGGCTACTGACAGCATCACATTTCAGATATGGATCCAAGACATAGACCACAGAGCTGTGTACCATGCCAAGAGTTCCCTCATCTCACGACTCCCCTTAACCCACTCACTGGGCCCTAGGACAAGCCATCACCAAAACACTCACAAAACCTCTATAGTGGATGTTTAGTCAGAAAAGGTTAATGAAGATCAGGCAGATAAACACTAACAAAGACCTGTTTTTCCTCTTTTTAAGTCAGTGGGACACGGCATTGATCTCAGACAGATGGTCTTGTAACACAGGCTACAATCTCAAACAGCTTGAGCCCAGGTAATGAGAGGAAGCTCTCATTTAAACTAGTTTAGGGGAATAATGGCTCCATCATTCATGCATTTCTCCACGCTATCCTCAGGCTGTCTCTGGCACTCAATTCCTCCTCTCCTCCACAATCACTTTCATCAGTTCTACCAGAGGTCAGTGGGAATGATAGTTTGGAGCTCTATAACTGAAAGGGGAGGACTTATTGCACATCATCTTATAGTCAGTTTCTGTATTGTACTGTACTACGCTTCAGACTGTTTAAAATGGCTAATCTATGCCAATGAGACTTAGTCAGGAGACTGAGGACTATTGGTTTTATGGGGGGAAATCCAGAGTTACCCATTGCTACTGAACCATACTTAAAATTCAACCTAAACCCAAGAAAAATGACAATAATTATACAAAACAACCAGCTGGCAATTTACTAAAAAACCAAGTGGACCAAATGTAAATATTGAACCTGTTGGTTGTTTGTTCATTCACTTAGGCTGTGTGGAGACTTTGCCCTTTCTCATTATACGAGCAGGACTGACATCTAACTTTCAAGCCCTGGGAGCCCTGGGGGAGCTCGGGGGAGACTGATTTCAGAAGAAGAGTACCCCTCCCTGCTGTTTCAAAACAAACTTTTTTCAGTAAGCCTTCTGTAGAGAAATTCAGAAAGATTCTGTGACTTATTTCCTGACTCTGCAACATTCTATGGGATTATGTAGATTGTAGGAGTGCTGCCTCCTCTGGTGAATAACCTCCACACTTGTAGGGTAATAAATCTCTCTCTGTGGCTATGCAAGCAGGAGGAAGCCATATCCTGCTACCAGCTGAGATGGTGCCAGCCCATATCTCAAAGCAGCACAAGGCATGCTGGTTCTTCCTCTCTCACACACCTTTGTACATTTGTGTTTGAGTTGTGTTTACAGCACTTTACCTGAGCTTAATCAACAATAAAAACTACTTCAAAGGTGCAACCCCTATTCAGCCAAAGCACTGTAGCTCAGAGAGACAGTAGCTTTCATTGAGGGGAGAACAGATTACGAGAAGACCCAGCACTCTGGAACGAATTGGAAATGTGCCACAACTTGACGCACATTCTCCCTGGAGCAAGTTTCCACTCGGCAGGTCTGCGCAGATGCAGAGGAGGAGCTCACACTCCTAAAATCGCTGGGTTTCTACGTGT
The DNA here is from genome assembly GCA_022702515.1 of Ilyophis sp. 1 JC-2022. NCBI lineage: Eukaryota > Metazoa > Chordata > Actinopteri > Anguilliformes > Synaphobranchidae > Ilyophis > Ilyophis sp. 1 JC-2022. The sequence goes on along the minus strand of CM040396.1, from coordinate 94,289,170 downwards.
GACGGCCGAGGAAGACCTGAGGCACAGCCCCCTCAATACCGAAAGGCAGAAAAGCTAAATATCATAAAATGGCCTCTAATGACCTTACTGACTGAAGAGTCTAAACAGCGGCCTCTACAGGCAGAGTCGATTATTGCTGCCTCTGCATTCTGAAGGATGGAATTTCGGGGAACTTAATCTTCTTTTGTTCATTGCTGCAAACTGGGTCAGCAGTGTAGTACAATGGTTAGGAAATGGTTAGGAACCCTGGCAACTCCAAGGTTGTGAGATTGATTCCCAGCTTGCTGCCCCTGTACTTAACTCAAATTGCTTCAGTAAATAAGTAAAATTAAAAGATGTATAAGTCGCTTTGGATAATAACGGCCACGACGCCTGATTGGAATGTAATGAATACACAATTTGTGGTGTGGTGAGCCACTGCTCCTGGGATGCATTATTGCCTAGTTGTCTGTGGTTTAGGTCAACCCCTGTACATCATCTCTGGTGGCACTAGTGCAATGGACACGGATACACACAGCATCAGCAGTGCTGCAGGTAGAAACAGGGCTTAGGGAGTTACAAGGGTTGCAGAGAGGAGGGTTTCCAGGTAACCAGGTAATTTTCACTAATCCTTGGTAATTGTACAGGGAAAATCACAATCACAATCAGGTCCTTCATGGAAAGCAGGTTTCTGCAACATATGATACCATCACTGCTATTGCACAACATCATAATCTAGATCAGAGGGAAGTTCTTATAGGTTTGGCTAAATTTTCCAGTAAGAAAGAACTGTGAAATCCATCTGGGAGGCAGCCAAGCACATCAAGGCAGCAACCTGGTGGAAGGGACACCAAGTATGCAGCCATGTACCCGGTTGCGTCAATTATTCTCCAGATCCCTCCAACATCAGCTGCATCAGAACGGAACTGGTCCCCGTTTGGTGGAACACACAGCAGAGTGTGCAAAAGGCTGATAAACAACATAGTTGATAAGCTGGTGGCTATTCAATCAATCTTGACTCCTTGAGCCCATCAAAGATGACACCACACAAATTGAATCTGAGGATTGTCCAGATTATCCAGAGTCTCTTTCTGAAGATGAAGCAAGTTGTGGTTGAAATTGAATTAGCCTAGGTCAAGTAAGACTAGTTTTGTTTTATTTTAAGTTAATAGGACATGAAAGCAGAGAGCAGTGATTTTAAGTTCTCTTTTACATATATTTAATTGAAAACGGTACAAAGAAAAGATATTTAATGTTTTACCTTATCAACCTTATTTTTGTAAATATATACTAATTCCAAATTTGATGCATGCAACACATTCCAAGAAAGTTGGAACATGGACAAAGAAAAAAAAAAAAAAAAAAGACTGGGAAGCTCAAAACACTTGTTTTGAATATTCCACAGGTAAACAGGTGACGCTATCATTACCGGGTATAAAAGTATATTCAAAGATTCTTGATATCTTATTTTCAGGTACTCATATTACAAGCGATACTATGACCTCTGCATTTGAATGGATCTCTATGGGAATTGGGGGGTGGGAGTAGATTAAGCTGTAAAGTACACGGGAATAGTATGGAACCCATGGTTGCCTAAATTATAAATATTGTTAACAGTATAAATTCCCAAAATTACCTCAATTCCTCAAAAAAGGAATTTTCCAGAAACTTTACAACCCTAAGAGTTACAAAGGCTAAATAAATGTTACCCGATTAGACCTAGTCTTCTGACCAATGCTAATGCATGCCGGAATTAAGCTTCACCAAACTAAAACCAACCTAAAACCAACCTAAAATCAACCTAAAACCTTTCTCACACACAGTAAATCTAACTGCCAATAAGACTGGTCTGGGACCATCAGTCTTTCAGGGAGTGAGTCTCTGTAAGACTCTCAGATTGTAATAGAAATTCTCTTTTTCACTCTAATTGCCATTTCTTCTCTGTATTGCAGTCCCCTTTTCCACTTGAAGCCAAAATTGTTCTTGACAAGATTCCTGCTGAAGACTGACAGTACAGACAGCCCAATCTTTATAAAACATTCACAGCAAAAACAAGTTTAAAAAAATAATAAATAAATAAATAAACTTTCTGGGAAAATTAAAGGTAAATTGGCTTGGCGGCTTGCTCTCTGCAAACATATGATTGGGTCTCCTCTGCCCCGCTCTGCGCGTTGCACAGCTGTACATGGTTCACAAACTGGACATTCCAAGTTCGGGTGGGATTGGAGATGCCAAACTTTTAAATTAGAAAAGATAGCATTCAGAATGATTTCAGCTTAAATTCAGACAGGACAGCCCAGTCCCATGATCCTCTGCTCCAAACAGGCCTGATCAAAACCAGTCAGTGCTCTGCAAGTTAACAACTAAAAACAGCAAGAACGCACATTTCTGTCAAACTATTTTACCGTTTCCCATAAACAGCCCTAAGTACGAAGATCACATGGTCTGTTGCCAGGGCGTCTGTGCTGCTGCACGCCCGTTCATGTGCACATAGCTCATCACCATCTTCACCAAATAAACGGGAGAAACAAAATCTGCCCAACAATCTGTCTTCGGGTCCAAGCTTCAACAGAGAGGAGATCTTAAACTACACTAATCTGGTTTTAGCCAGGCTTTTAGCAAGATTAGCAACCGGCACCCACAGGTTTTCCGTTGAAAGACCGACGTAGCGCAAGCCTCCAATGTGAGCATATCATACGTTTTATCACTGTTCAGCCAACGCTCAAGCCATAGTTCGGAGAATGTAGAATTTAGCTTATTACAGTGTACTTGGGCACCCCACAAATCTGACCCCCCCCCCCCCCCGCCCCCAGCTCCCATCCCCCTCGCCCGCCCCCTCCCCCTCCCTTCCTTAACCCCCTACTGACCCGGTCACCTTAACCGCCCGACTGACGCCGTTACCGTAACAATCTAAATCATTTTCCCAATGTCCAGATCTGCATCTGAACAGCGTCAGTACAGTGGGGCAAAAAAGTATTTAGTCAGCCACCAATTGTGCAAGTTCTCCCACTTAAAAAGATGAGGCCTGTAATTTTCATCATAGGTATACCTCAACTATGAGAGAAAAAAAAAAAAAAAAAATCATCCAAATCACATTGTTTTTTTTTTTTATTTTATTTGCAAATTATGGTGGGTGGAAAATAAGTATTTGGCAAACAACAAAAAAGATTTCTGGCTCTCTCTCTCACAGACTGTAACTTTCTTCTTTAAGAGGCTCTCTCCTCTCCTCCTTACCTGTATTGTGTATTGGCACCGTGTTTTATTAATCAGTCATAAAAACACAACACACCACCACAACACACAACACTCACACTCCACTCCAAACTATGGCCAAGAGCAAAGAAAGACACCAGAAAACAAAATTGTAAACTGCTCCCCTGCTGAAGGCTGAAGATGCAATAGGTAGGTAAGCAAGCAGTTGGAGTGAAGAAATCAACTGTGGGAGCATTAATTAGAAATGGAAGACATACAAGACCACTGGTAATCGATCCTCGATCTGGGCAAGATCAAGACCCCCCCCGTGGGGTCAAAATGAAAACAAGAACAAAAAAAAAAAAAAAAAAATGAGAACCACACCTAGGGAATGGACTGCAGAGAGTGGGAGAGCTGGAACCAAAGAAACAAGTAAACAACACAACCATCAGGGACACAAATCCGCAAGTGCCAGCAGAAGTGTGTCAGTGCCAGACTGTCCCCCCTGCTTAAGCCCAGGCCATCCAGGAGCTAGAGAGAGGATTTTGGAGAGGATTGAGAGAAATCAGAATGGTCATATGGATGATGTGAAACTCAATAGAATTTTTTGAATAGAACTTTTTCTTCTCTCAAATGGAGGAGAATGAAGAGGAAGAACAGCATAAAAAGAACATCACTGGAAGACAAGCATGGGGTGGGGCACATCATGGGGGGGGGTTGGGCTTTGGGACTGGGGGGGGAGGTCGACTGATCCGTGAAAAAGGAATGTGATGAAATGGGGAATGGGGCCGTGAGATTTGAATTGAAGTGAAAACCCAAGTCAGATGAAAAGAAATTGAAGAGCTGGCTGGGTGCATGGTCTTTCAGCATGACAATGATCACAAACACACCGCAAGGGCGCAACGAGAGAGTAAGAAGGCATTTCAAGGTCCTGGAGTGCCAGTCCCAGTCTCAACACTCAGCCCCAAAACAAAGAGAAAAAGGGAGTTGAGTTGAAATGTTCAGCAGCCCCAGCCAACAACAGCCTAGAAACTCTCGGAGGAGATCTGCAATCTGGAACCAGGCCAAACCCAACAACACAGTGTGAAAAAAACTTACAGAAAACGTGAGAAAAACTTGTTGCCATACAAAGGGTATAAAACAAATGAATTTGCCAACATTTTGTTATTGAAATTGATTTTATTTTTTTTTTAAAATTTTTAATAATTTTAAAAATAAAAATTTTTAAAAATTTTTTTTTTTTTTTTCTTTTTTTTTTTCTCTATTTTTTCTCTCATAGTTGAGGTCTACTTATGATGAAAATTTTTATTTTTCATCTTTTTAAGTGGGGGAGACTTTGGTGAACTTGGTTGCTTTACTTGTATATCTCAATCTAGTGACAGAATAAAAGGCACAGACTTTGTATACACTTACAATGCATGTTCTCTATAGACTGCTTTATAAATAGAATGTGGCTAATATTTGGCCGATATTCGCCATTTTAAAATGGCTGAACAAATCTGGCCATCATTTAGCAGCTCTCAGCATAAAGCACTACAGAATCTCTGTTCTTAAAGCAGCATCTGTGAGCTTTCCAATGAGATAGACGTTTATGATATATAGATTAACTGGATAGATGGACTATATTCAAAAGAAGTGTCATATTCGGAATAATAGATTTGTAATTCCACAGAGGATAATGCAATTGCAGTGCGTTCCGTTTTATCCTGCGGCATCCATTTCTGCAGGATTGCAGTACACAGACAGACAGACAGACAGACACCCTCACATCCTCACAGACTTTGAGGCACGTTCCCGACATGTCCGCGAGGACTCAGGGCTGTCCCGCGGTAAAATCGGCAAGTGCATGAGGGCTTGGTCACTGACTTTTTGAGCCCTTTATGCGGACTTTCCGGAAGTCTGCAATCCTGCAGACTTTGCTGAGAGAATTACCCACAGTTCTTAGCGTTTCTGACGATAAAAACAGAAACACAGCAAGAAGTGTCTCAAATTTTAAACAAACGACACATGGTGGGCAGAGTTCTTTCAGCGGGTATAAATCTAAAATGAAAAGTCCTAAAGCAGCGATTGTCAAACATTGAGCATGCGAGACGGCCGTCTTCATGGCAACATATAGCATCACAAAGTGCCGTCCCATTCCTCGTACTTGTATCTTTTCGAGCCCTTGCACTCTCATATTTACGCTGGGCACGCGTGTGACGTCAACCAAAGCCTGTGGAGACTCAGACTTTAGGGCTCAGCGAGTGGACACTACTTGAAGGGCACCGTTATAACACCCTCTCTCCTCAAAAGAATAGTTGTTTAAAAGAAATCACACCTCCAGGGTCACTGGCACTGCATCAAAGTATTTCAAGTATGTGTGAGTATTTTGCGTGTGTGTGTGTGCGCGCATGTGTGCATGAGTGCAGAATAAAAGAAGAATGAAATCGTTGAGCTGCACATCATTCCCACAATTCAATTCTGCAATTATTTAATTTCCTGGTATGAGCCTGAACACAGAAGCCATGGTGAGATCCTTTATGCAGCACAATGTTTGTATCCAGGGCACAGGCTTCTCACACAGATAAGGATCTTGGGATATCACTTCCCTCCTAAGTGGTCAGTTGCAGGCTCAGTTGAAATGGGAATGAGGGCATAACTAGCCTTCTCTGGAGCTTTCAATTTGGCAGCGTCACCCATGAACTCACAAATCTGCATGTGAGCTCTAAGGGCAGGAAGTTGGGCTGGACTGGATCTCAAAGTTAGTTTTAATCCAACAAGTAGCAGATCTTTTTTTTTATTTTATTTTTTTTATTATTTGCTGTTCAACCCAGGGCTGTATCAAATTCACACACCAATCTGGAATGTCCAACTATCTGCAACCTCAGTCGTGTTCCATGCGTGAACCACCCTGCCAATTCGGGAGAGCTGGGACATCCACGGTTCTCCTCCAAATCACGTGGCCTCAACAGTCACTTCTTTTCACATCACAGAAAGCAGCTAAGTTCGCACAGAGCAGCGTCAGGGGAAGAACTTTCACATACGGCTTTGGCGTGCAGTCTTACGAGCGCCATTTTCAGCCAGCAGGGGGTCACCAAAAAGGGGTGAAACGCGTAACCCCGTCCGACTGAACCCTCCGTACCCTGGGTATAATCCAATTGCGCGTCGCCCTGTGGATGCATCGGCCGCAGTCGGCACCGGCACGGTCCGGGTTCGATCCAAGGCCGAGGCTCATCCGTGCGCCACAGAGCGTTTCTCAACCGAAAAAGAGCCAGAGAGCAGCCCGCAGCAGCGCTTCTCAAATACTCAGGAGTCCTCGAGGTTCACTGCTCGCTGAGCAGCCAGGTTACCATGGTTACTGTCACTTGGATGAACAGCTCTGCTCCCCGGGTTGAGTATAAACACCGACAATCCCACTGGTCATCTATCGCTTCTCATTTTCACATAACGCCTCTCTGCAGCTTCCCCTCCTCTGAGAATCACAGGAGCCACACGCCATTCCAAAGCTACGCGCTTCAGAGTGCAAACGCACGATCACACAACAAGGACAGATAAACTGAATAACATTTCTCCACATGTACGCTCTTATTCTTAGTCTATTCAATCAATCTTGCCTAAAGCCCCATAAAGGTGACAGTTGCAAGAAAAAAGTCTCTGGATGGCATGATTCTCTTGGTTATACTCCCTCTATAAAACGATCACATACTACACGTTTTTAAACCAGGAGACACAAGATGGGACAGAGCACTTAAATCGGTTTCTGAACTTTGATTTCTCTTGAACACGAGTAGAAGGCCACTATTCATACAATAAATAAATAAATATTACTATCGTTTCTAAAGACAATCTTGAAATAGAATAGTTCACTTTCTTAAGGTTAAAAAAAAATGTATACCATTAGTCAGAGTTAATGCATTTTTCTGATTGCCCCGGACAGTTTTAGTGTGATGAAGAATGATTTAGATTCTTCCATAAGTTTCTGAAAATGCACAAGTGGAAGCTACCTGAATACAGGTGTGTAAACATCTCGTTACATCATAACATCCGGTGGTGGAAAAAGCATATATCAGTGCATACAATCGTGCAAAACCACAAAACCACTAAAATAATAATCCTCCACCAACATCTATTTACCCGAAGCATGCCAAATTTAACAAGCAGTGTAAGAGGTAAGGTAGTGCAACCCTGCAGGCAATTGACAGGTTCCATCAACAGGGTTTTAACCTCATTAGTTAAACAGAAGATTCACTCTGACACACAGTAATTATATTAGCAAGAATCTAGAATTCCTAAACAATGAAAAAACTCCTCAAACTCCCAAATATTTCATAAGCAATCTGCGGTGACGGCTTATTGGAATCAAATTGTCCGCTTCCCCAGTTGGATTTAATCTAATCGCAGTGTAATACAGCCCTTCTAATAGAAACCATGTGCAACTGGCATTTCACTCTGATTTATGTATGTTTTCATTAGGGAGAAGTAATACAAATGTTTTTGGGATAAGCGATATAGCCCAGTTGTGACACACAAGAGGTATGTGGGTTATATTCATTCTGTTATGTTCAAGGCAACGGCTGCTAAAAAAAAATTAATAATAATAATCACTGTTCACTGTACTACACCTGCTGTTCACTTGCTGCCCTCCTGTACTATACCAGCTATTAACCTGTACAATAACTGCTTTTCATCTGCTGTCCACCTGTACTATACCAGCTATTAACCTGTACAATAACTGCTTTTCATCTGCTGTCCACCTGTACTATACCAGCTATTAACCTGTACAATAACTGCTTTTCATCTGCTGCCCACCTGTACTATACCAGCTATTAACCTGTACAATAACTGCTGTCCACTTGTACCATGCCTGCTGCTTACATGTACTACACCTGCCTTTCCTTTGCTGTTCACAAGTAGTATACCTGCTGTTCACCTGTACTAGATCTGCTTTATACCTGCTCTACATCTTCTGTTCACCTGTACTATACCTTCTTTAATAGCAGCACACCTCATTTTAATGTCTTACGTAAACAAATATGAGACAATAAAAGATCTGGGCAGGGTGCTACAAAATATAGCTTATTTGCGCAATAATCATAAAACTACGGAATTAATGTTTGCCTTACAGTAAACTTTGGCCGGGTTGTGTTTTATAGGATTTCTCTCACAACTGAGTGGGGCAGAATCTGAGTAAATCTGTCACTAACCCTGGTTACTCCCGATATGCACCTTAAAAAGGAAAATAATGCCAATCGTGCAGATTAACAGTGATGGTAGGTAAGCTGGAACTGGGTCATTCCGCGTCACTTCAACGCGATTTTTCACCCGACCCTCACAGAATGAAACGATATTTGGTGTGATGATCTGAGAAACCCCCAGAACTTAATTTATTTTGTAATTTGGCTCGTTATTTACAGTAAATAAGTTATTTCCTTGACAGGCTATCATAACTGCAAAATTTTAAGAGCACCCATCACAAAATCTTCCAAGATTGTTGCTTACATCATAAACTAACATTTGAAACAAATTATGAAATTTGAAGTATACCCATTTTTGTAATTCAAGATCAAAGATCATTTCATTACGCATTTTCTCTGCACTTCATGCTACGATTTATTTGATGGAAATGGAGGCCATTCAAACTGCTTTAAAATGATGTAAAAAAAAATATTAAAAAAAGCTTTGTCGGTGCTATACTTTTGGAGATACAAGTATTTAAAGTTTTGACTAATTAGTCAAGTTCGTTGACCTGTACCGCAAAAACTAACAAGCCAAATAAAAAAAAATTATTCTGGGGGTTTCTCATATAAGCAAATCATCACACCAAATCTTTCAATCTGTGAGGGCTGGGTGCAAAATCGCATTGAAGTGACACGGAATGACCCAAATGGCACGGGCAGAATATTATCTATAAAGTTTTAATGAATCTAAACGTCTTTCTAGTCATTTTCTTTGATTAAAAAAAATATCAAGCAATCAATTTTCTGAATAATCGGTATAAATACATACAGTATAGCTAATTATTTCCAATTCTATTTTGTGATGGCATTTCGAGCAGCAATTTGTCATGCCCCACAGATAATTTTAAGTGCACAATTCAATCAGTGTCCAAATGCAGGGAACATTGACCACACAAAGATGTTGTAATCTGATTTGGGCAGATTCAGCCGTTTACGCTTGTGAAAAAACTCAGATTTTCTTCTCTTTGTCATCTGATCATCTCACTCAGAACTGAGGTGACGCACAATGACGTAGGGACTTACATCTGAGTGTGCTCTATAAATGGATATATAGATTTTTACCCAATTGAACTCAGTCTTGTCTACATTCTCTAACATGACAAAGAATGAGAACACCACAGCGTAAGGCGCTATAAAGAGAATTCATTGGGATCACTCACCAGTGGACTACTCCAATATTTAATAGACTAGTTAATCCGGCAAATTCAATTAACACTGGTTAAGGCTGACCAGTAAGAGTTGCATATACGTCACTCCCGTTTCCAGCTGCAGCCAAATATTAATGTTAGAGCACTGCACTGCTGGGTAAACATATGGCTGTGCGCATTTGGCCATACGCCAACTAAATATGCATAAGTAATATTGCATTTTGGCCTGGTACTTAAATACACAATGACACACAGATGTTTGCCGTTAAGCAGCCCAGCTCTGGTCGGGCCTCTTCTCCACAGACGAACTAAACAGAAAGCTGTATGACACTCCTACGCTAAGGTTTCAAATACAGCATACCTCAGACGTCCTTATTTCAAGTGTGGCACTGTGGGCGATGCATTTGGGAATACATTTGGCCTGGTGCCGGGTGGGGAGGGTGTAGTTTGTGGGGTTTGTGCTGTACCGTTACATGGGTGTAGTTCCCTAAGGATGCCCCTACCGGCTCTTAGACAGTGTTAGAGTGTAAACAGGGTGCGGAGTGTGAGGGAGATCAGTAACTCAGCGTCTCGCGGCAGCATTTCTCCTGACGCAGGGGATATTGCGCAAAAAAAACAGTACAGAAATGCTTACTGGAATTTCCAAAATGAGGGACTCCCTCAAATCTGAAATGGTCAGACAGGCATACCAAAGCGCACCCATAAAGGATGTGACATCATCACTTCTGCATAGTCTTAAGGTCTCCCTTTCAATTATAGCAGGGTGTCGGACTCCAGTCCTGGGCCGCAGCGGCTGCTGGTTTTTGCTGCGTTTCAGCATGAGTGATGTCACTGGCTGAAGAGTCTACATGCCTTGTTCTCAAGGCCGTAATTGGCTCCTGGTACCTGCCACAAATACCTGCAGACACCGTGGCCCTCCAGGACTGGAGTTTGACACCACCAGCTTAGAGCCTTACAGGAAACAAGCTCTCTGTACCCCTTGCGAGCTGCAGAAAAAGAAATCAGGAGAACGAGGGGAGTGGAGAGAGGCAGGCAGGTGGATCAGAGAATGGGAAGGAGACATGGTCAAAATAATCAGGCTGGAATTGAGCTCTTCAGACAGACAGGGACACCCGGGCCCTGGGGACAGGAACAGGCAGAACTGGAGTTCAGGGAGAGGTACTCTAACTAACCCTAAAGGCTAATGTTCCCCTACCCTACTCCTCACTGTTGCCTTCAGACAGCAGTTCACTCCAGCTTTGCTTCCCCAGAGTTAATAGCCCTTAAATGATCAGTGTGTCAGGTGGTGAGACTTTGTTACTATGGTAATTTGATGCTTGAGGGGTCAAATGGGGGATGTTCAATGATGCTCAGACCTCATTAAACTAAATAAACTCAACTGCACATTAACAGCAGGTCCACGGAGAGACAGTGAAGGACTATGGAACAGTAATACATGATATACAATCAGATGTGTGATGAGTAGGGTCAGTGTAGCTAGCATGCTACACGCATGTCGTTCTTAACCGTTTAGAGCCATATGCATTCTGCACAAATGATCATCATACTGTATGCTTATTTTAGCACAGTCATTAAGATGATAGGTTATACTTTATTGACCCAGTGGGGTAATTTGTCCTCTGCATTTGACCGATCATAACTACTTAGGAGCAGTGGGTAGCCACAGTGCGGCAACCGGGGACCAACTCCAGTTCTGAGGCCAGTGCCTTGGTCAAGGGCAATGGCAGGAGTATACCTAACAGGAGTATAGCTAACCTGACATGGAAGGCTGATGCTTGATCATTGTGTGGCTGACTGGCCTGTTCTTGCTTCTCCTGTAAAATACATTGAATGCACCTCATCCTCAGTTGTTCTGGAAGAGATCATATGCCACAGAAGTGCAAGTACACTAGGTCTGCTGGATGGCTCATTCGGTTAAGGCACCACACTAATGGTACAAGGATGAGATTCACGGCCTCGGACCGAATCCGGACCATGTCAGTGCCGACTGAAGCCAGTAGCTCCACAGGGCGACGCACAATTTGGCGCCTGTGTCGCCCTGGGTATGGCTGGGTTTAGTCTGACAGGGATCCGCCTTTAATCGCTCGAGCGACCCGATTGCCGATAAGGGCACTCCAAAAGCCGACGGTACACGGGCAATATTTTCAGCCAATATTGTCCGTGTACCGTCAGCTTAAGACAGCATGTCAAAGCCGCATATGAAACGCCTTCCTTCCAACCCCGCTCTGTGAGCTTAGCTGCGGTCTGCAACGCAAAAAAGAAGCAGCTGTTGAACAGGACGTGTTTCCTAGGAGAACCCGGGAGTGTCCCATCTCCTGAATTGGCATGGTGGTAGCAGACAATTGGACGTTCCAGATTGGGGTGGGAATTGGTTTTATACAGCCCCAGGTTGGGCGGTAAATAAAATAAAAATTTACAAGTATACTTTTTTTAGCCGGGCATAATTTAGCCGTAAAAGATACCGTTGCACATCGTTCCTGACAATCATTGGAGCGGATCAATAAATGCAATTTAATTTGGCTAAATCTAAACCAAAGTTAAATTCGTGCCTTAATTCCTTTTTAATGGAAAGCACAACAGTGCGTGCTGGAGAAGGTAAAGGACCAGAATACTGAAGAGTTCCGAGCGGTTTGATCCTACGCTCAGCTCCATCACAGCTCTAATGCTGGATCACTGTTCAATTACACGTCTGTCACCCTATCAAAGATCCTTTCATGGAACCAGATCAGAATCACACGGCCGGCCGTTGCTGAAGACAGTTTTGCTCACTGGAGACGAGACTGGCAAAAAACAATGATCAGCGTGGGAATGATCAAAGTCGTGCTGCGTGTCAGTCCCCCGGCATCCTGTGCACACGTTTTAAAACTCAGAAAGTTAGGCTGCTTTGCCCATTTAAAACAGAGCTCTGGACACAGGATGGGCACCTGGGGCAGAGGAGGGTGCGTTTGGGGGGGGGGTGAGCGTGGGAGGAGGAGGGGAGGGGGCGGAGCAGACTGTCGCTGGCCCCTCTGCAGGTTGTGGAAGTAAAGGATGTGAAACAGCGTGTGGGCGAAGTCCCCAGCCAGCTAATCTCAAAAGAGTTTTCTCAGGGGGTCACAGGGCCAGTAGAGACATACTAAGTACATCAACATGCTCAACATTAAACCTGCTGTAGGCAAGCAGATTGGACTTGAAGCAGAGACCATAGCTGGTTACAGTCTGTAGAGCTCCTCTGAAAAGAACCCACTATTGCAGGGCAGAATATGAGCATGTTATTTCGCACTTGTGTGCAACTCGCCCAAAGAGCAGCGCAAACTGAAGTTGTAGAAGTCAAGGCAAGGCAACTTTATTTGTATAGCACCTTTCAAACAGCAGGCAATTCAAAGTAATTTACATAAGAAATAAAAGACAATAGAACATTTAAGGAACGTGTGCTGTACCATTAACTTCACAGAATGGTTTCACACACTGACATTTACACAGTTTTTATTCTAAACAGGACACGTAAAACCTTTCATACGTTTCAAAACTGCTCAGTGAAGGATGGTGTGAAACAGTTTGTTTTGGTTTGGAGGAGCAGTAAAAACACTAGTCTGGCATCTTACACCCAAAGCATGCCTGAAGCTAAAAATAAAAAATAAGCCAAGTCGGTGTCTAAAAATATGTTCAGTCCATAAATGGAGGCAGATTTGTGGGGTTTAGCGCCCCATTTCTGAGTGAAACCTGGACATTCCATCAGCTATGGAGAACTTCCTGTTGGGGTCTACTGCTCTCAGATTGCAGCGGCTAATGGTTCCCAGAACCCCTCACAGAGCCGCACACAGCACCCCCCTCACAATCTTAATGCTCACCAGCTCATAACGAAAACAAGAGAAATACAAGCGACTGGAATCTGGATTCACCAGGGACCGAGCATGGCAATGAATGTACACCACCTGTTACAGTCAATGCAGTCTCCAACACCATCTAAAGACCATCACAGTCAATACCAACTACTACACCACATATATAGCATTACAGTCCATCTCCTATACCACATACAGACCATTACAGTCAATACCATCTCCTATACCACCTACAGACCATTACAGTCCATCTCCTACAACACCTATAGACCATTTCATTCAATGCTGCACCCTTCTTATGGTCACCTGCTAAAACTAAGCAGTCATACCACCCTGTTCCCAACTAATAGCAAAGTACTGAAGCTAGGCGAGGCTGGGTATGGTCGGTATTTGGATAGGAGGCCTCCTGGGAAAACAAGGTCACTGCTGGAAACTGTGTTGGTGGGCCAGTAGGGGGCACTCTTCCCTCAGGGCTATAGAAGTGACTGGGCATTGTGCCGTCCTCTGGATGAGACATTGAACCAGTCAGACTCACTTTGGTAATTACAGATCCTATGGCCCGAGTAGAGGAGGGGTGTCAACCATGGTGTCGCGGCCAAATTCCCAGTAAACTGGTTCTCTACATCGGATACAGACACGCATGCAGACACGCCATTAGACAGTGTCAGATAGAGGGAGACAAACCTCTATTATATCACCTTAAAGCACAGGCAGTCACGAATGCAGCTCTTTCAGAGCAAACCACCACATCCTGATGGAAAGTCATTTCTTGAGCCACTAGCACACAAACAATGAAAAGCCTCCCTGGGGTCTTGAAATTCCACAATCCTTCAGGGCGCTTATCAACAGTCAGTCATGTGCAGTTAACTGTGATTAAAGCAATCTCGGAAAAACTATAGGCAAATTAGTTAACACGAGAAGCAGCCATGAACACTCAGTGTCATTTGAATATGGCACCAGTGATTAATAATCTTTCACAGGGCTAGAGGAGTGGAGAGGGTTCTGACCACTTTCTGCGAGGCAGAATTAACGGATGTGACAAAACCTGTAAAACATTTCATTCTTCTTTGAAGACTGGCACAATACAAGCCAGCGTTTCATTCGCGGGCCTTCGGTCTTCAGCTAAAGCCGCTCCGAGTTATTTTCACATGTCATGTGTGACAGTGGGAGTGAGAACAGAACTACCGTGCCAAAGATGAGCAAAAGATTTCCCTTTCATCTGCAACCTTCTGATCATGACCACAATAACCACACATCATCCACATGTAGCTGCCTGGAACACACCTAAGAACCAGAGCTCTAATTTCACACACACTCAGATTAATAGCCAGGCTTCAATACAGTCCACACAAATTAGTTTACATATCGGTTTATTCTCGTTTATTTTGTACATTAATTAATTACAATTATTTTGCTTCAAACAGCAGTTCCGTTGTTGTGTGATGGTGACGCTGAATTGTAGCCAGCCGTCCTGGCGGTACAGCGGCTTCGGCAACATTAGCCTGCTGTGGGGATTCGGGATTGTTCTCCATGCACGCTCCCACAATTCTCAGTTTAAAGAAAGCCTCTTCAGAAACAACTGCTCTGAGGTGAGTGGCCTTCTTCAAATCCCACCATTCAAACACTTCACCAGCTCCCCCTGCTTAAAAGCAGAAAGCCAGCCATGTTAAACAATAGAGCGAATAAATATTATTTTAAATGCCATTACTGGGAATTTGATGCCACAGAACACCTCCTGCGCTCAGAGTAACTGAGGAGCTTCGAGTGCGCAGGAGAGGGAAGAGGTGGCTCCCATGCCAGAGAGCTTTATGAAAGGACGATATTTTATATCTGGAGGATTTCATGAGCAAGCTCTCTTACTCCCGTCGACAGAGTGAAAGGTCTTTTCGTACGTTTGGAAAAACCGCAGTAGCACAAGTCTACAATTTCAGTTGATCTCATATCATCGGTAACAGCCCAGGAGATTTTCAGGGACGTAACGTTACGCAGTGTAAGCCCATTCTGGCAGCAACTCGGGTCAAGAAGAGCTTCACAGGGACACCTCTTCTGAGGTGAAGAACAGGAAATAAATTTTACAAATCTGTTCTGAGTGTGACGCACAAACCTCTGCAGTGTATGTCCACTGGTGTTGGGTTGAAACCGGAACTATAAAACCGGTTTTTTTCGGCATGTATAAATGAACACCATTGAACATTCCTTTACAGAAGCACAGTTGAATGACAATGACAGTACATACGTAGCCATATTTGTATTGTATACATGTATAATTATCTATAATGTCTCCTAAGCGCGTGAGCAAACAAGTCAGTGATATTTATCTGACAAAGGTGTCACCAGCACCTGGCCAACTATGATGAATTTGTATGACTTACCCAGTAAGATAGAAAACCATTAAGATAAGAGTAAACCCTTATGTAAAGGGTAAACCATTAGGATATAACAGGTAAATATATTAACTTGCTAGCTGAGTGTGTGAAAAGCTGCAGTGCTTTGTTGGGAGAAGAATCGGCGTGCGCACACACACCGCACAGTTGCGCGCACACACACGCACACGCACGCACGCACGCACGCAAAGAGGAATCACCTGCAGCATCTTTTAGAGAGGGACATCAATTTCCTGTCTGTGTTAATAAAATGCTGACATACAGAAACCAATATGCTCTCTGTGTTTCAGAATACTTGGAGGCAGATGTCTGAAGGCAGGGGCCTTCATATGAACTGTAAATCAGACTCGCTTTAAGCCAGCGGCGTATGGGAAGGTCGCGTACGGGAGCGCATCGAAACGGCGTACGACTGCCAGAACACGCAGGTCACGTGTATCCACATATCAAACGCTGTGGAGAAACGGCGTACCGAATTAATGCACAGAAAGCGTGTTGTTTATCTGTGAGAAAAGAACACAAGCGTACTCCTCCAGTCAGAAAGCCTCTCAGTGACTTTGATCTACAAAGAGCAGCGTGTGGAGCGCTCGTTAGTCTTGCTGCGCAGTTCTGGTTATTTTTGAGGCGCTCGTATAGAAGCAGCAGGGTGCAGCTGCGAACGCATTTGGCGGGCTTCCTGACAAAGCCACGCAGCTCTGGAGCACACCGCGTCATGTGACGGAGATTCATCGCGCACACCTGGCAGCGCGCGTCGCGTTAGGAGTGGCACCGAGCCAGCAGCACGTGCAGAAAAACTGATCGTCCGAGACAACGACTACCTCATGTTACCTCTGGAGAGAGAGGAGACCGAACAGGAGGTCCCGGTTCAACTGCACCAGCTCCCGAGTGCGATGACTCATCATCAGGTGTGACACTGAAAATAGTGTGGGTGTGAGCGAAATCCTTGGAAGAACCTAAATTTCACTTCCCAAAGCGCGCCCTTTTCAGAAACAAGCCCACTGCAGGGCCGGACTGGTCTTCCAGGATCGCAGATTACCTGAGGATGGAGGGATGAGAGAGAAGAAAATAAGAGTTGAGCTGTGGGACCGCCTGAGGGTGAACCGGCTCATCACACTTATAAACCATGTAGTCATGGTTTCTGACAAACATGTTTTGAAGCTGCTGACTGAAGCGGATGGTGTGGGTGAGTAGGCTCTGCCATTCGGACACTCTTTTCATCCCTCGATCCATCCGTTTTTCCTTCATACAGGCCACCTTCCTCCCTCTCTCCTTCCCTTTGCGTGACAGCTCGTCACACACCACCAGTTAACCACACACCAGGGGTGTGTGTGTGTGCACGCATGCGAAGCCACTTTCACCAGGCTAGGGGAGGGCCAATCATCAGCGAGCTCTCAACAAATAGTACACAGAATCCGGCTGTGCTGAAGATCACCAATGCAGCAAGAACAACGGCTCATCAACAAGTTACCAAAGCAGTGGTTTTACGAACAAAGTCGGATATTCGCACCGTCGTGCGCGGAGAGTAGCCGTAGCCTCAAGCCTGTGGATGACAAGGCTTCATATGAACTGGAGAAATGCAAAAGGCAACGCTGGAATGCTCCAATCGCCAATAACCACAGTAACATGGAGAAAGCCTAAAAGGGTTGGACACACATTTCATTTCTGCAGCATGAAGCACTGCGGGCTGTAATGGCAAAACACCGCATGACCTGGTCGCAAATCAAAATGTGCTACTGTCCACACGCCACCGTGACACCACAATGAACAGTTATATCACACGCCACCGTGACACCACAATGAACGGAGTTACATTACCCTTCGCCTGCAATACTAAGAAGCAGCACTGAGCAGCATCAATGGTTTTAAGAGTGCGGGGACATTTACATACTAGCATTGATTTAATGGATGTCGTTGATGAAACTGATTTAAATAGCTGAAAAGATTTACATAATATACCCAAAGATGCCATGACGAGCTAATATTCATGCAAGGTAAAGACATTTATCACGATCCAAAGCCTAAAATAACTGGTTATTATATTTCCATGGCTGAAAAATGATTTAAGCATGTCTGAGAGCAATAAAAGTGGCATTTATTAGACACTTGAGCACAGAACCATTTTCCGACATCCAGACTCATTCCTCCTGAGATCATTTCCGTGGAAGGTGCCTAATTGCAGCGGACAGGAAATGCACAAGCCCGCAGTGTGACTAATTCAGAGCAGAGCCGTCTGAGGTTGGGAACTCACAGGTCTGCACCCATGTGATTTTTAAAGCACACCCTTCTGTCTCGCGGCCCTAATCATCGACTCCAAAATGTCCAAAAAAAAGTCAAATAGTTTAGATTGTGTATAAAGTGCTTACTCAGCGGCAAAAGTGACAGCATGTGAAACTAATCAACATACTGTGGACAAATGCAAACATTCAAAAAAATGTAAAAACTAAACTCATACAAAAATGTCTGGCTTCACCCAGCTTAAACTGGCATACCAAGAGCAGTGGTGTCCTTTTCCAGAAACAAACCACTTTCAAATTCGAAATTTGTTTCCATTTTCCAACCCCCCCCCCCCCCCCCCTCCAAATTATTTAAACAGTGATTCATCAGCAAGAGGGTTTTCTCCATTTTGAAAGAGGAAGAATCAGCAAGGGGGTGGGGCAGTGAAAGCAGATATTCAGGTCCATGTTGGAACAAAGATTTTACTCCACCCACAATGAATAAAGGGAATGATATGAGAAATTTGTCCTTATTCGAGTGAGAATTGAGAATTACGAGCACGCCCAGGTTACGCATCGTCTGCTACCTGTATATCTTCATTTCAATAAACCGGTCGGAAAAAACGAGGAGGCGGCCGTAAAAAAATGCAGAAAACCATTCCATCACACCCCTTCCAAATCCATTCTTCAGCCTCATTCTGCCTGTGTCTCCTATCCACAGTAAACCTGCACATTCCCTACCCTCAGTAGGATCCATTTTGATAATGCAAGCAAGAATATAAAGTACTTTATGAATATCAGGGCACACCTTCACACTGCATAAAAGATGCATGAACTGCGGCTTTAGATTATACTCTGGATCATGACATACAGAAACTGTGTGTAATTAGAGAACACACACTGCAGTCAATATGACCTTCAGGTATGCTAAATGACTTAAGATTCTGATTACTGCTGTAATATTGCCACTTCTCAACCCCACCCGCTGAATTCATTATGTTCAAGCCCTGAAGGGAAAACCCACATAAACGGCACATGAGCCAACACAGACCAGAGGAATGTAGTACAAAACTTGGGGTGAGACACAAAAAAAATAAAAAATAAAAAATACTATTGAATTGCCATTTGCCATGACCTTTCATTCCAACCTCAAGGCAGCATGTCTGAAACTACGTTGTTTCAGCGTATATGTTAACGGCTGAGGTACGGTACTTTGGAATGTGTCAGGGTTGGCGGTCTCTGTATGATACATTAGAACCTCATCATGATACCGCAGTACTGAGAAACCCACACCGAACAGGCTCAACTGCCAGCAATGAAGGCATTACGAGTCTCAACAGGCCATTAGTCTTCTCTCATGTTTCTTTCCGTCCTTATCACTCAGCATAATTTTTTTCTACCATATATATGTACCGTACGGTGGGAATTCACTGGGGATTACATTTGTCTTTTTCCCAGATGGACGAATTTTTAGCCAGACACAGCCATTTTCACTTTTTCAATTTTTTTCATTCATTTTTTACAGAAGAAATGTGAAGAAAATAACCAAAAAACAAAACTAAAAAACTTTTGTAAACATTATGTAATATGTTAAAAAATTCGAAAGCATTAGCAATAAGAAAATTTTAAAGAAATAAAGAATTTAAAATGATGCAAAAAATAAATTTACAAAAAAGGATTCGTTGGAAATACCATGTATGTATGGATATATTGTAAATTGTACAAATCAAACAAATTATAAAAAAAAACAAAAAAAAAAATTCAAAAAAACCAAAAGAAGTGCTAGTAAATGTCAAGTTAAATTTTCATAAAAAAAGTAAAAAATTTAAACCAGTACAAAACAAAAGATTTTTCTTGAAAAAAAAGAAAAAACAGAAAAAAAAGAAAAAAAAAAAGCCAGACAACAAAAAAAACAAAAAAACAAAAAAAAAAACTTCAAACACTGAAACAAAAAAAAACTTCCAAAAGACTACAAACACAAACGGACCAAATCCTATCTTCTTGACAGCGAACCAAAGGACACAGACAGACAAACAAACAAGTTCTGGCCTGCTTCCTTGTGAAAATGAGAAACAGGGAACAGCAAAGCGTTTCTCAGTGTGTAGTAACAGACAACCTGACAAATAACCTGACATGCTCTGGGGTTTACAATGTTTTCATTCACTGTTCATTTAGGCCGTTTCACCCGTCTTAATGTCCGCAATTTCAGCTACAATTACATTACGAAAATTAAGCGAATTAATCAACCGCATTTCGTAAATATCGAATTACAGCTAGAATTTTAACAAAGGGAGAATCACAGTACTACCCGCTGTAATATGTTTATGGAATACAATGGCGCTAGGGACTGTTTTTAGTCTGCCACACAACAGAAAAACAAGCTCTCTCAGATGCAAGAAAATGCATCAACACAAAAGGTGATTTTAAGAAAAACAGTTGTGCATTTATTTTAAAAAACCTGCTAGACAGCAGGGTGGCACATCCTGTTAAGAAACCATGATCTGGTAAGGCACTGTTCCAGTGTGTGGATGGGCCCCATGGTCTGGTATCTAAGCCATGCCACTATTCCACTGTGTAGACAGACCCCACGGTTTGAGCACAATGATCAGGCAATGCGAATGGCTGAATTCTGAACTGGCCCCTAGATCCAACCGTTTATAATTGCACATGCACAACCAAGAGCGGCATATTATAAGTGACCAAATATCAGCAAGGGCCCAAGGGGCTAGTTCCACCAAGCAATCCCCGCTCGACGCTGTTCTGAGAGAGCAGGATCAGAGAGAGGAGGCCAACAACACATGGTAGGACTTCAAAGTTCACAGGATAGAAAATGAGTGGTTCAGACATGAGAAAGGCACAGCGTCTAGGGACAGTTATAAAGCGGTTCCCAGTCCTACAGATTTCCGAGACGACTGAACAGAAACGCTGCTGTTATTTTTTCAGCTGCCGTTTGCCTTTCGGTATTCTCGAGGATATACTTTGCATACCACGCACGCAGCCATGCAACGTTCACGAAAGCGCAAGTTAAAAGGACTCTTGCTAAGTTGCTAGGCTCATAAAGCATCACAGTTTGCGGGTATATTATCCAATGGGAATCAGGAGAGGGGAGCGATCACAACAAATTAATTATTAAAGGTCTTTGTGCATTTCCCTGTAAATTCATCGCTCTGGTTGGGGGCCCTGAACCTGAAGGTGGAGAGAGGGCCGCTCGCGGTTCTTCAGAGAACACGCGCTCGCACACGCTCCGTGTTTTTAAGAGAGGAACAGTGCATCGCTCAGATACTGCTTTCAAGGTTTAAGGGTCCTTTATGATCACCACCTTCCTCCCAACCCAATCAATACTTTATTAAGAATCATTTTTCATACCAGCCTTCCACGGAGCAGAGGAGAATGAAAAAGAAAGAGATTCAGAGTGCATTCCGTCATTAAACATTTGACTAAGTTGTGGCTACGCATATATGGTTTCATAGAAAGCTAACAGAAACGTATAGAAACCTGGCAGGTTTCATATATTCACACAAGCAAATGCATCTCTGACCAGAATGATACCATCTTTGATGTTAACAGCCTCTTAAATGAGCTTGCCCCACTTTCTCCTGAACTGCCAACTAGTACAGCTTTATTTACAACACTGTTCCCCAGTAGGGAAACAAAACATCTTAATTTCCTTGATTCATTTCAATTAATTGATTCTTCACATGTTGATTACCTGATATATTATCTGGCTTCAAAACATACATGTCTGGACATGCAGACAAACCTCTAAAACAGCAGGAACGGTACGTGTGCTGTATGTGCTGAAATTATACAGGACTTGGATCATTCCTTCCAAGAAAAACAATCTTTGTTCCTCAGACTTTACATAACCATGATGACATACAATGCATACAATATGCCTACAGCCCATGGAATATGAATGTACCACTCTATATGCTACATAAAATCAAAGTGCTTCCAAGAATTGTGTCCATAACTGATGTTTTTTTTCCTGCATTGAGGCAAATGAGAATTTTGTGAAAACAGAGCCCCTGCACTGAAGACCAGGAGACTGCTGTTAAAAGGGCGTTTTAAGTGCCTTCAGGGAGAGAAAAAGAGCACGTTTCCTTAGCACTGCAATCTCACACACCTACATGAGTAAAACCTTCACCATAGCGGCCTTTTATAAGAATAATACAATGTTGAAAAGGGAATTTATCCTCCACCGCACTACGGTAAAAGCTGGGGCTCTTTCAGGAAAGAGCTGGCCACTAAATAACAGCCTGTAGGACTCATGTTTATAACATCCTGTGTTTGATCAGTTCTGCACAGTGCACTCAAGCTCATCTGACCAAGCAATAAACGCAGGTCACTGCATTTCAACAAACTGCAAAACACAGCTTTGCAAAATACTGCAGCGATCCAGACGAGTAGAAACCGTCCAGAATATCAGTGGCTTCATATTTATTGTGCTGCCTATAGCACCATCGCAGGACTACGGTCAGACCGGGGGTGAGCGGCAGAGCTTGGACCCAGCGTTTTGAGAGCTGCCACCTCCGCTTGTGTTTTTTTGTTTTCCCTTCGTCAAATGCTGTACTGGATTGCCTTTGCTTAAAAGGTCTGACATTTGATATTCTTTTTGGGTGGGGATTTCCAAAAATAGAAGATATTACATTGTGAGCCTGGCACCTCATGACTAACTATGCCCTGCCAGTATGTTCAAATAAGGAAGGAAAGGGCTAATCCATCTGCACATTCTCTCGTTGTAATCAGAAGCTGAATTTATGCGATTTCAGTTGAAGGCCATTTTTACTGCAGAGATATACAGAGTGCAAAGGCTAAAGCACCAATAGTGTTCATAGGGGGGAAATTAACCGATCCCAACCCTGCCGCCAGCCATCCCTGGTCTGCATGTCATTCTCACAAACTCAAACAGAATTTCAACCATAAGTGATCGCAATCATGACCCATAAAAGATGGCAGATGAGATCAGGCACAACTACTGAGGCAACAATGGAAATGTTTTGCACGTCATTCAGATGCCTGGATAGTTCAGGTGCTATTCTAGAATTAAAGCCCTCACTTTATGAATAGTCGCGAAAGACTTGCATGTGACTAGAGACAAACGCATGCATTAATCATATTAAACAAGACGGTTCACGGGGGCCGCCGCGGTGGTACAGCGGTAAAGAGCGCTGACTTTCAGTCAGCGCAGTTGTACTCCGAGGATCGGGGTTCGCGCCCCGGTCCTGCCATAGCCGAGCGTGGCCGGTGCCCTGTGGAAGCGACAATTGGCGGTCGCTTCCGGGTGGGGGGAGGGGCTCGGAGAGAACCGCTGCGCACAGTAGGACCCAGGGCGTGTCACGGTCAGGAGCTGCGCCCTGTAGAGGACGTAGCGCCCTCCCTATAAAAATATCGATTGACGGGGTTGTGCAGCGGTGGTTCTCTAGCGGTTGCTACACGGGGGGGAATTGAAATAGAATAGGGGTTCAATTGGCTACTAAATTGGGAGAAAAAGGGAAAAATCAGAAACAAATTTTTTAATAAAAAAACAAAAACAAAAAAACAAGACGGTTCACTATTTAACATCATCTGCTTGATCTGAGTCAGTGTTTGCCTGAGCAGTCACTCCCTACCATTGTGTGCACGAGAGAGTCAATGGTCCTACAGACAAAAGCAAGGAGAAACACGACTAACTGGGGTGGAATAAAGTGCAATATTCACAGGGTTTTTTTCTGGAGCACAGCCAGGGGCAACTTGGGAAAACTATTCCACAGCGTATGCGATACCAACCAGCGTGCAGAGTCTGCACAACTGATGCAAAGGCGTATATTCATGCCTTGGGCACGTCTGGGTCCACAGCTCATCGTCTGAGGTCTTTGAAGGTCTCCCTGCTGCAGAAGCAACTACCTCCTTCAATTCCACTGGCCTCTGTGGAGATGCAGCCTTTCCAGACGGTTTAGCCATGAGATGTTTAAAATGTAGCCTAATGCAAGTTTCAGTAGATCACCACCCCAGAGAAACGTGCGCTGTAAATATGTCAGTCTACGTGCAAAACATCTTGTTATGTATGATACCATGTGTAAGAAGGGCTGTAATTCCTACATGGTTCACCCGATATGGATGTACACGCCCTCAAATTAAAACTGACAGGCTGCACTTTAACCTCCTATTCATCGTTTTATTTCAAATCCAATGTGCAAGAGTACAAACCCAAGACAACAACATTCGTGTCACTGCCCCAATACATTTGCATTTAACTATATTCTGTACATATTACTCGATGTGTAAATGGAAAGCTGTAAGTGTCAGGTCATGGGTTATATCCCAAGCGTTTGAAGTCTACTTTGTAAGCAAGACAAAAAAAACTGCAGATGAGGGCCAGAGAATCGAGTATGACAACCAAGAAGGTTATTGTGAGGATGAAAGAAACAATGTCAATTAGAGCTACTGCAGTGTTTGTGTAATCTAATGTCAACAGAATGGAATATCCCAAAGAAGAAACAAACTATTGGAGGACCAGCGAACAGGCTGTGCGCGGAAGACATCAAAAAGTGATGACAGGACGATTATAATATATTGTGGGAATACAATTTTCAGCTCGAGTAATTGCTAATGATGATCGCCACACAATGGGAGTGAAAGTATCGCAGGACACTTTGCCTGGAAGGGAGAGAGGCACATTACAGAGGCTATACTTCCAGATAACCAAACATCTGACCTAAGAACAGAAAAGAGAGATTGGAATTTGCAAAGCAAACGCAAATATGAGCCTGAGGACTGAGAAACAAGCCTTATGGCCAGATGAGACAGATAAACCACTGTGATGGACAGGTCAAAGGGAGAAGAAGAGGGACTGCTCTGAACCCTGGGCTTACTACTTAATCTGTCAAGCATGTTGGAAGCAGTGTGACGGCTTGGGCCTGTATTTCTGCATCTGGAACCGATTCAACGGTCGTTATTGATAATGTAACCGGGGATGGCAGCGATAGAATGACAGCTGATGTGCACAGAATCATATTGAGCACCAATATTCAAAAAAATGCAACCAAACTCATTTTACGAGAGTTTATCATGCAGCAAGACAAGGACCCAAAACATACAGCAAACCAATGAGCTTATCGGGAAGAAAAGGTTGAAGTGTTTGACATGGTCGGTCACCAGGTTTAAACCCCGTTGTACACGCTTTTCACTTTCTCAAAAGGAAACTGAAGTCCAAAACCCCGGCTAACAAACAGGAACTGAAAGAGGCGACAGTAAAAGCTTGGCGCAGCACCTCAAAAGATCACATGATGAACCAAGTGATGGCCAAGAGTATCTGACTCGATGCAGTCATCAACGAGAAGGGGTATGCAAGTCATTAAATTTACCAAAACTTACTTTTTCCCCCAAATACTTTTGCTGACTTGAAATAGGGGGACCCGTCTGATTGAATGGAATTATTGATATACGTATAGTCCAATACAGGCTATGTTAAACAAAAGTCATGAAATAAAATGTAGACATTCTGAATTTTGCCTTAGTTATCGTTTTATTTGAAATGCAAATACAATTAGAAAAACAATCAATTTGCCAAGACTGTCTCAGTACCTTTGCATTTAACTATATTTAAAATATTAAAAGTTCCCTGACATGCAAGATTACATTTTCATCACCATCAGTTTTACCATCAAGATAGAGTACAGTAAAGTCCCACGATATAATTCATTAAAAAAAAAAATTTGCAGCCATTTTTAATTCCTGTAAATGCCACTAGACCATGAATAATTCCCCTCCCTCACATTATGGTTTATCATTTATAACATTTAGAGTTACAGACTGAACTCACACAGCTCAGAGAGCCGTTGATGAGCTCCTTGCTGCATCTGTCATCTGAAGGGGGGGGTGGGGGGGGGGTTGTTAATGTGCCCTGGAAAGTCAGGTTTGACCGGCCTGAGTTTTTGTTCAGCCTGCACAGTGTAAATGTTAGTGATTCTTTTTCATGTTTTTCTGGATTTTACAGAAGAGCCCCTGTTCTCAGGAGGGAATCCATCAAAAAATCTAAAAAACTTTTGATCAGACCTTAATCCCTGCATTCCTGAAAAATATATAAAATGAAAAGAAAAGTACCTGAAATTAAGGCTTCGGTCCACCTTCAGGTTCTCACAGATTATAATATGGTTTTGATTATAGTATGGCTCTGGTCAAGCTCATTTACTTACTGCCATTCAGCAAATGACAACTGCAAATCCCGGCATACGTGATCCTAGTCACCTCAGTGTGTTGGTGCACATTTTCTGTGGCAATATTTCCTGTTTGGCTACAGCTTACACAAAACTCCAATACCTCAGAACACATAAATATAGAGCCACCATGATAAAATGTCTTCGCTTACAAATTTAACGGCCCAAAGGTTTAGATCAGCAATGTACAAAGGTTTTATTTATGCTCAGAGTAGGAGTGGCCCTCTTTCCTCTCAGTAACATTCTGCCCAAGCAAAAAGTTTGGAGGAACAAAAGAAAGAAATGATAAAAACCTTTTGAAAATTAAGAGGCCTGGTCCTTGTGCTAAGCTTTCTGAAATGCCTGCCAGCAAAGCGAACACGTAACAATTCACCAGAACTGTTGTACCATCTGAGGTCTGTAATTAGCTTTAGAAGTGTGCGGTAGGTGAGGTACCCCGGCCTCTACTCCAAAGCAGACGGTCATCCCTTTCATCTGCACAGAAACAGCCACCACCCCACCACACGCTTACATTAACAGCCTCATAAACACATGCATTACCCGGGCTGCCAACAGCTTTGGAATTTCACCTTAGAACTTAAATGCAGGTCCAGTTTCCGTGGCAGCACACTTTTTACAATGGCATACAAGTTATAAACATTTCTTCTGAGACACAGCTAAGGCTTACGTGTTTAGTTTGAAGGAATGCATGTCGGCTTGGAGGCTCAGGTGAAAATAAAAGTATTTTGTATGTGTGCGTTTGTGTGATGTGGCAGAAAGCACATGGGTGTTCCAAGATCTGTCATATTAAATATGGTAAGGCTGGCGGCAGTGTGGTATAATGGTTAAGGAACTGGGTTTGTAACCGAAAGGTTGCAGGTTCGATTCCCAGGTCGGACACTGCCGTTGTACCCTTGAGCAAGGTACTTCACCTGCATTGCTTCAGTATATATCCAGCTGTATTAATGGATACTATGTATAAATGCAAAAAGAAATGCTGTGTAAGTCGCTCTGGATAAGAGCGTCTGCTAAATGCCTATAATGTAATGTAATGTATATGTGAGAATTGTTGCTTTTCCATTCTACTCCTCACAGAAAGCACCTACTCAGTGGTACTCTATGACATCATGTGATGAAGTGTGGCAGTTACACGAGAGCCTCATCCATCATGTGTGAGGAACTGCATCTTCTAAACTCCAAAATAAACTGAGGCAGAGAACAGTTAGTAAGAGCCAGGAAGCCAAGGACAACAGCAACTCGTCCAGAGAAGCTCAAAAGGCAAGGGGGGGAGGGGGGGGGTTGAGTCTCACCAACTCATGAATTCAAGCATAATTTATTCCCTCACCCTTCCTAAAGACACATATCTTCTTCAAAAATAAACGTAACAGTATGGTTCAATCAAGTGATTGATTTCTGACAGAATGCCTCACGTCTGCTGCTTTTACAGCTGCATCCTCAGGATCTACATTCAGACACAAGGTTACTGTGTCATTAGAGTCACTGTATATCATCACAGGGTTACTGCGTCATTAGAGTTTCTGTATCATTTATGTTAGTGTCATTAGAGTCACTCATCACAGGCTTACTGCATCATTAGGGTCATTGTGTCATTTGTGTTACGGCGTCATTAGAGTTACTGTGTCATTAGTCACTGTATCGTCACAGATGTAATGTTTCATTAGAGTTACTGTATCATTTGTGTTACTGTACACCATTTCAATGTTCCCCGTTAGCTTGAGCTGTTACACTGTCAGTATACGCAATGTCACTGAAGCACCAATGCCAAATTAGAAAGTTGGAGCTTGTTCCAGAAAGATAAAAGATGAAATGCTCAATCACCTTTTTCCAGAATTAGGCACAGGATTTCTGGCAGGCGGCCAATGTAAACCCTCTCACGGCAAGCACTCGTGCCATAAAACGCTTTGAAGACTAGAGCAGCTGAAATCAAAACACTGTGGGACTAAAGATGCGCTTTAGAGTCGAGGATACATGCGACTGCCCCCATGCCGTCAATCCAGGGGACAGCGGACGATATTACAATGCCCTGAACATTAAAAGAAACTTCCCCAAGTAAGTTAGGTTGGTCATAAGATGTAGAGGAAAATCTGCTCTTCCAAAAATCTCAGAAAAGCGCATTCCCCTCCCCCATTAGCCGTTCCCCTACAGCCAACTGTGTGGTTTCCCCCACATTAAAAAAAATCCCTCCCTCTGCCACTGCAGAGCAGCTTCTCTCTGACCGTTATTGTACTTGCTTTGTTGGTCACACCCCTGAAAATTCATCTACCTATGAAAAAAAGGCCAAAAATGACCAGTATATTCCAAGAGGAGCAGAAGTCAGACTGTCTGCACAATGCTGACAAAACCAGCCCACTCATGCAGGCCTTGGAATGCACCAGACAACCCAACGAGGAACCACATAATGCACTCCGTAAACACTACGGTCAGGCCAGTAAGATGATGCCATGAGACGCAAGCGATCTCTGCTCAGTTAACATTTGCAGGCTTCCTTTTTTTTTTCTTTCTTTCTTTGCGTTTTCAATATTTTCTGACATGGCACATGTCACAGAAGAAAACATTGTCTTTATGAAGACGCTCCCTTTTCTGCATATTGCTACTGTACCGCTGCTTCATTTCATAACCTCTCACTCTGCCATCAGCTCCTTAAAGCATATCATTGCCAGGTAACTACACAACCAAAAGTTCTACCAAACTTCAGTTGTGAGTCCAAGTGGTGGAGAAATATGTTCATTAGTTGCTCTGTGCTCCCCTGGGGTGATAATCCAGAATAGGGTATTTGTCGCTCTTCATTCACTTCTATGTGGAAGCTAAAACAGCCTAAAAATAACATCTTTAGCACATATATGATCGCGAACTAAGCGGATTCTGTCAATACAAGCAATAAGCATTTTGCATACGTATTTTTATTAAATGGCCCTTTCCTGGCTTTTTCGTATTTTATTTGGAACGTAGATCCAGTAGGTAGGCTATGTTCTGGTGCCAGAAACAATGTTAATGCGTCGATGCATCAGAAACCACTCATTGGTCCAAATTTCCACAGAAGCATAGGTTCCTAGTACTTTTTTTGGTAGTCTCTTCTGGTGGCTTGCTAACAACATTGAAGAAAATAGTACTTTATAAATAATTTGAATTACACAAAAAAAAAATACGTACAAGAACTGGTTATTTTTTCTATTGACAGAATCCGCTTCTTTCCCGGTCGAATACATACTAGAAGTGTCATTTTGAGACCGTTTTAGCTGCCCCATAGAAGTGAATGGAGAGCGACAAATACCCTATACTGGATTATCACCCCAGGGGAGCACAGAGCAACTAACGAACATATTTCACCACCATTTGGACTCATATCAGGGCCAGGTAACTACACAACCAAAAGTTCTACCAAACTTCAGTTGTGCTTTAAGAATTACAATCCCACAATGCATTTGACCAGACCAGTAAAATGATGCCACGAGACACAAGCGATCTCTGCTCAGTTACCATTTGCAGGCTTCCCATAATCCCATAATGCAGTCACCTGCACTGTGCCAAAACAAACCTTTTTTTCAACTGAAATGGAGGCCTGGAAAGAATTGATAAGTTTGAGTCATTTATTAAGAGTTAATTGAAAATACTTTTCAATAATCTTTTATTTATTTATTTTTATGTATTCATTTAAATTACCAGTGACCCAAAATAAGAGGTTTTGCCATAGTATCAAAAAAATAAATCTAAAATAGAGCCACTTCAGTGCACATGGCGACAGCTTTTGGACATACAAAACCGAATGAAAAGGACAGTGGCAGACGGCATTCACTGTGCCAAAACCACATGCTTATGACACAGACATCATCGTCTCATGACCACATGCATTTTTCCGTCAAGCAATGAAAGCACTTTTATCCTCTAGCACCCACAGACCATATATGTACACACACATTTTCCATTTACAATGACTTGAGGATTTACAATTTTATATCTGTAGACGCAGAGCTCCACAGGAAGAGGTGTGCGTGTGCATTTCAATTCTGAGCAGAGCACAGTGCTTCTACAGTGTGCCGAGCAACGCGCGTGCGTGCCGAGCAACGCGAGTGTGTGCAGGATCTTCAGAGACCTTCTGTGTTAAGGGGCAGAAGACAAACTGAGGATCCTGCTTTCTGAATCTCGGAGCTGGGACTGGTGCATGCTCAAAGCATGGCAGAAACTCACCCTAACTGCAAGTCACGATGCACTCCCTACCTGACCCGTTTCAGCTGAGCACACAGCCTTATGACTTAACCTGCTAGGCACCGATTTAAACCTACACTGTGCTTACAGGCTTTGACTTACATTTGCCTGACACTCCACATAAACACACTACTTAAACACAGAAAACTGCTTTGGACAAGGATGGTAGTGGTGTAAGCCCTTTATTAGATACAAAACATGTTGGTGGTGTATCAGCACACTGCATTGTGAGGGACACAGTCTGAGTCCTGGAGGGGGGGGGGGGGTTGCTGCTGCCCAGGGAGTAAGCATCGTGACTATTCATATAGACACTTATAGGTGGGATCATTTAAAGGTGGAAAGCTTTAAAACATTTCCAAAACAAGCAGAATTCTAAAAGTTCTTGTAACCCTAACCACCCTCTCCAACCCTCAATACTTGGCTCATTGTTTAATCTTCCCAGTTCTGCCCAGAGATTGGCTGGCTGGTTCCATTTCTCTTCTCCAATGAGGGATCTGTGATCAAGCCTGGTGAACAACGCAGAGTTTGAAACGTGCCAAGGAAACGGGCAATGAATCCATGATATCTGCGTTTAATGGAGATTAGAGCTGTGTTAATCAAATCAGAACCCCCTGCGCGTCACAGCGTTTCAACTTGGCCCATCAATCTCGTGTCAAATGAGATACTGGAAACAGAACCATCCCCCTGAGCGCAAAGTGGCGAGAAGATAGCCCTCCAATGACAAACACACGTAGTCAAACAGGAATTGACATATATTCTGGACTTTTTCCACCAAGAACTTGGTGCAATTTCTGTAGCAAGAAAAAAGGAACTAAAAACCAAAACCACAAACTTAAATGCCATTCATGCTTTTGTGAATGTTCAGGGTAGGCTACAGGGCGAGGGGACCGTAGCCTACACGAGCATGAACTGTAGTCGATGAGATCCAGGCTGAAAACAAAGGACGTCATTTATCAAGTGTTTTTTTAGTTATGAAATCACTGTGAAACAGCAGCTAGATTAGGCCTATGTCAGAGGCTACACATAGCTACGTTTCTTCTGCGGAGGGTTCTCCTGACGGAGCGCCATAGGTAACGTTAGCTTTGCTAACAAACGATTGGTGCATGTGACATATATGGAAAGATACAGACAACAAGCATTTCAATATACAAAACACATATGTCTATTCTTCCGCTTCTGTGAAGCTGAACAGCAAATTTGTCTTTTCGCGTGAAAATCTGGCGGTAGTTAGACCTATAAGCTACCATTTAAACTACTCGGGGATCACCCTCAAAAGATGACATCAGAGCGAATGTTTCCCAAAATTAAATGCCTGCGGTAGCCTACGTGTAGCTGATCTGACAAAAGTAAAAACCCAAAAAATGTAATCGGCGAGAACCTGATGAGAATAGGCTAGCTAGCCTATAACTTAGCCTATCACGAGAAATAAGATGAACTGGATGAAAAGCGGGTCGGCACCGGTTAGTCCTACTTGTTAGCGTCCTCGACGTTTCATTACGAAGCAGAATTTATATGAAATGATCTACATTTTTAATTCCAGAAAATAACTACGAACAGAAAAAGGTAGCAAATTAACCTATTTCACAAAGCGAAATCGCTACAATGTAGCCTGAATCGTAATTGCAGGCTATTTTAGACTGTGGGGCAAACAGTCTGCGACCACTCAGGCTCGACTATAAATGCAGTTATAGGGGCCAAACTAAATGCCGGATTTGACAAAGGAGTTTAAATGAATTTGCGTTATTAGCCAAGCGAGTTGGGGAATAGCCCTCACCGCTGACTGCACAAGCTAGTAAACCGATAGCAGGCACGAATTAAAGACATAACGTTAGCTACAACAACC
This sequence comes from Ilyophis sp. 1 JC-2022, assembly GCA_022702515.1. Lineage (NCBI taxonomy): Eukaryota > Metazoa > Chordata > Actinopteri > Anguilliformes > Synaphobranchidae > Ilyophis > Ilyophis sp. 1 JC-2022. The sequence goes on along the minus strand of CM040396.1, from coordinate 94,256,973 downwards.
TTTCAGTCCTTTTTAAACCAAATAAAGACGTACCAACAATTAACACATGTTAATAACCAATTGTAATCTGAAGGCAACGAAATAATGTAGGCGAATAACATATTGCTTCCCAAAAAACTCGCCAAGTCTCCATTTGCCAAATCAGCTGTGACCTGAATTCCTGTTCTCGCTTAACTATCTAACGTTACCTTACCATAAGAAAAAAAAATTTAGACAAATCCTACCTTTCGACTCAAGGTTGTCCCCGAATAGAAATAGTAAGCAATGCCAAGCACCCAAAGAACGGCAAAGCATAGGAGTATCCTGGACTTTCTTCGCATGGCTGTAAATCTGATGCGAAATTGCAGTTTTAGCGGTTTTGAGAGTCTCGGATATCGGAGATGCAGGCGACGTCCTGTGTGTGAGATCCGACTGCGCTCGGCGCGGCTGTAGCTCCAACCATAGATATATATATATGTACCATAGATATGCTTCCAACCATCGAGATATATGAGAAGAGGGAGCAGGAAATAGTCAACATCACCGGGTTAGAGGGGAAAGGGTAACCCGCTGCGGTCCAATCACAGCCCGCAGAGATGTCGGTGGAGGAGGGGCGCTGGCCGGGAAAGGGGGCGGCCGGGGCTTTAGGCGACGCTCCCTAGGTTCGTGAGCTACATTCGGCTCGGTTTTGGCACAATTGGCAGTCACCCGTTAGGACTTGAAAGACACTTTGTTGCTAAGGTGATGCGACGACGAATGAACTGTTTCACATTAATGTGGAGCGTAAAATAGCCGAGCTTATGTTGTAGATAGCTAGCCTTGCTGCTGCTGGCGATGGCAACCACGAACAAAGGGCCTTTATTTATTTATTTACTTACTCACTCGTGTTTGCAAGGTCTTTGTGAGAGCCTATAACATTAAAACTTTCATCCTTGGCGTTTTGGTTCGAAGAATTATATAGGCTAGTCTATTTCAAATAAATCTGTCAACCCATTCATGTCTGGCGTTTAAAAAAAGGTCTTTAAAGGTAAACTGCTCTGTCAAATGTGCTGTAAACCCAAGAGCACAAGACAGTTCGAGTTTATTTTAGGTAGGTACCAGGGAGGGCAGTTGAGAATAAGTTCTCCTTTACAATTCAGACTTTAAAAATGACTGGTCTGGTAAATAAACACTAAACTGTATAGGCTACTGTAACTAGCCTAAACATGTCTTACTAGCTGTAGCTACACGACGACAGTGAGAATTTCCCCACCTACGGTTCATTTTACACAATTTTCTCTGAAATGATTAGAGATTGATTAGGGACCTTGGTTTACCATCTGAAACAACCATTTTAAGCAGTAGCAAGTGTGCCCATCGCCGCACAAGAACATTGCGCTTTCTAGTTGGCTCAAGGAGCCCCCTACTGGCGTAGCAACACCAGCAACAACCTTTATTTCCCATTCTCATATTTCTTAGCTGCGGTGTCCAATTCACCTTTAATTGCTATAAGGATATAGTCAATGTTTTATCTTCTTTCTCATATAGGGAACCAAAAGGGCTTTACCCTCGGTGACTGACCCCACTCAATTTAGCTTAACACAGAGCTTGCTTAATTAGTCCACATTCAAAACAGCAACGGCCAATTCGGATAAGGGTAGGTCACGAAGGATTTTAATTAAAATCCATCTGATCCGACGTCCGATAAATGAAAACCAGAACCCTGCGCCGTGACTATGATAAATATGAACCATATTTAATCTTGCCACCCGCTCAAGGAGCACTAGTACTACTGAAGTGCGTGCTTTCCTTACAGTAGGGCAGCCTATAGGCTACCAGATCCACATCAGATAAGTAGGCTATTTTATTCCCTTAAGTAAAACTATCCTCAGCGAGGGATTTCACTTGGCTACTTTAAACTATTATCTCACTGCTAGGCTACGCTGCATACTGTGTATGTGAACATTAAATTAATTTGTTTTATTGAAATGTTGATGTCAGCTAAATAAAGGTGAACCTGAACAAAGCTATGTCTTCTTACTCTATCCATCGCTTCCTTCTTCCTCCAGTGTCTTGCAACGCTTTCTAGCTGCTGATCCACATTAGCCTACCTGGCAAACAGTAGTCAACGTCCATAACTAAGCTGTGAATGATTTGAGTCTACATTTACGCTCGTTAGCTAGCTCATGATGAATCTTTTAAAAACATTTTTATTTAGTAATGAGTATTAATTGTAAAGGTAATATGTACAGAGATGAGGGGAGGGGTTCTAGAATTTGTGTGTTAAGGAACCATGAAATGGGGTTGTGTTCTCAATTATTAAAAACAAATGACACTATCAATATACAGTGCCCTTCACTATTATTGGCACTCCTGGTAAAGATAAGTAAAAAGGGTTATAAAAACTTCACAGTTTGGTGAATTAGCTCAGGGGTTCCCAAACTTTTCCATGCCAAGGACCCCCAAATAGTCGTAGCCTCTGGGCTGGGCCCCCCTTGCGATGGCTTTTTTTTTAAAAAATTTTATTTACACTAGCAAATTTTTAAAAATCTAACATACAGCTTTTTTTACACCACAACAAAATTTTGACCCTATTTTTTTTTATTCATAATCGTTAGCAGCTCGCACTAACGCTTTGACTGACGAGCACAGCGGTTCGTTTTTGCTGCGATTGCGAAGAGGGCGAAGCAGAGATAATTTCGATATGAAAGGATGATGATAACAATATATATATTATTTTTTTCTTACCGGCTTAACCGGCATTTTGAATTTTATTTAATTAATTTTAATTAAAAAAAAAAATTAAAAAAAATATTTTTTTTTTTTTTTTTTTTTTTTTTTTTTCTTCCTTTTTTTTTCCCCCCCCCCCCCCTGCGGCCCCCCCCCCCCCCGCGGCCCCCCGCCCCCCCCCCCTGAATTAGCTTAATCTCACACTGAAAAAAATCCAAACTTTAAGTACATTTATTATAAGAAAAAAAAATTCTTATCAAGAAATAATTATTTTTTAACAAAACCACGAGTGCCACAATTATTGGCACCCCTGCATTTATATATAGAATAAAGTAGTAATTTCTTATATTTAGTCGCATATCCTTTGCATGCCATGAATTCCTGATGTCTGTGACCCAACAACATCAAAAGACTCTTGATATTTTATTTTATGGTACTCTAACAAGCGATACTTTAACGTCTCTACATTTGAGTGGATCTCTATGGGAATTTGGGGTGGTACTAGATTTAGCTGTAAATTATGCTGGAATAGTACGGAATACATGGTTGGTAAAATGGCTGTAAGTCATCAAGGGTCTGAGGTATCAAACGAGCCTCAAACCATCAATCTGCTGCCAGATATGCAGTAGATATGGATGGATCACTTTAAGGGTTGTTACTCCTGACAAATTTTCCTATTGAACTCTGGAAAAATAAGTCAGGAGAAGAAACCCTTCAAGTTATCCATCCATATCTACTGTATTTCTGGTAGCAAAGTGATGGTTGAAGGCTTGTTTGATACAACAGACCCTTGATGACTTACAGCCATTTAGCCAAAAATGATTACTTTATTCTATATATAAATGCAGGGGTGCCAATAATTGTGGCACACGTGGTTTTGTTAAAAATAATTATTTCTTGATGGGGAATTTTTTTTTCTCAAAATAAATTTACTTCAATTAAAGGTTGGATTTTCTCATTTTTTCAGTATGAGATTAAGTTAATTCACCAAACGGTGAATTTTTTATAACCCTTTTTAATCATCTTTACCAGGGGTGCCAATAATAGTGGAGGGCACTGTAGATGTCTACTACAATAAAGGCGGATAATTTAAATCTGAGAGCTTTCTTAATTTACCATCTCCTCTGACGGGCTTTTCTCTTGGCTAAAATGCAGGTGCATTTGCCTGTGAAGAGGCTTGCAGCAGTCGAGCTGTGCCTGTGCGAGTCAGTTCCCCTGGGGAATAAGGCAGCCAGCGTCTGTCATCGAATTTTAAACTCAGATATTGTTCTGCATCTTAGAGCTGAAGACTGCAGTTGATTGGTAAAGGTAGAAACGCAACAGGACAGGAGATGCAGACAGCAGACATCCAGGGGAATCAGAGGCCAGAGGCAGGCAGAAGGACGGAGGCTTGCCTCATTAATCAAAAGAAAGACTTAATGACAGAGTCACGCAGGGGTGTCTTCAGTGGAGCAAGCTTACGAATTAAACAGGATCACGCGAAGAAACTCGAAACCCTTCAGTACAACAAACACTTCAGAGCTCCATCTACATATAATATCATTACGATATAACCAAAATAAATATGATCATTAATAAATATTACCATTATATAACCAAAGTAAATATCACCATTGCTACATAACCAAAATATATAAACAGTAATATATAAGTAAATATGACCATAAATATATTACCATTAATATGTAACTTTAATATCACTATATTTTCTTGTCAATAGTCAATGTCCTTATTGTAGATAGGAAATTGTGTTCAAATGACAGCAAAACCATGTTAGACTTCCGTTATTAATTATGTAAAACAAGAGGTTAAATGAGTGCAGTAACATCAATATAATTTCATAAATATTGATACTGAAAAAATTATATTGATCTGGGGTTCAATAAATTGCAGTGCTGAGACCACAAACTGGAAGCAGGCCAGTTTGAAACATCCTCCCTTTTGGCTTTCATATTTGCAGGGTCCTGATTGGCAGCAATCCTGAGCAACTGTGCAATAGATTAGCTAATCTATAGAGCAGTCTATAAGTATTTGGAATGAAACAAGGAATATGAGGTTAAAGTGCACACTGTCAGCTTTAATTAGACATGAGCATCCATACCAGGCAATCCTTGTAGGAATTACAGACCTTTGTATACATAGTTCCCCCATTTTAGGGGACCACAAGTAATTGGGACAAATTAACATAATCATACTTTGCAATCGATGACTGCCTGAAATCTATGACCCATAGACATCATCACATGCTGGGTATCTTCTCTGGAGATCCCCTGCCAGGCTTATACTGCAGCCATCTTTAGTTTTCTGTTTGTTTCGGGGGCCTTTTGACTAGTTTTTTCTTCAGCAAGTGAAACGCATGTTCAATTGGATTCAGGTCAGGTTATTGACTTGGCCAGTAAAGAACATTCCACTTTTTGGCCCAGGAAAACTCCTTGGTTTTTAGGAAACTCTTACCTGACCATTCTAATCATCAGGCTTAGCAGTGGTTTGCATCTTGTGGTGAATCCTGAGATTATGCTGGTGTAGTCCTCTCTTTATGGCAATCTTTCACACATCTATGCCTACATCCTGGAGAGTATTCTTGATCAGTTTGACAGCTGTAAAGGGGTTTTTCATCACAATTCAAAGTATTCTTCGGTTATCCTCTACAGTGGTCTTCCGTGGTCTACCAGGTCATTTGCTATTACTGAGCTTACCAGCACATTCCTGCTTCTGAACAATGTACCAAACAGTTAATTTTGATGCCTCCAGTCTTTTGGCTATGAATCTGATCAATTTATTCAGATTTTTTAGCCCCATGATGGTATGGTCTGCTTCACTGGCATTGACACTACTTTGGTCCTCACATTGAGAGACAACAGCAACAACATACTCCAAATGCAATTGTCACACCTAGAACTAACTCGACCTTTTTTAGCTTTTATGCGCATGAACTAATGATGCAAAAACACAGCTGGCCAAGAAACAGCTGAACAGCAAATTGTTCAATTACCTTTGGTCCCCTAAAATGGGGGAACTCTGTATAAAATGGGCTGTAATTTCTAAATATAGACGTAAATACCCTCTAATTAAAGCTGACGGCCTGCACTTTAGCCTCATAATCATTGTTTCATTTCAATTCCAATGTGCTGGAATAGAGCCAAAACAATAAAAATGGTGTCCATAATCAATGCAAACATGCCAGCCAGGTTTTCACTTACCTAGAGACCCCCCTTTATACTCAGAGGGCCTCTCTTACCACTGGAAGGAGTGATGTCATCATTCTAGACATTTCAGGTGCGCTGTGTGTCAGTCAATATTACTGTATTACCGTATTGTCACAATGTTTTCTTTTTAAATTGCCTAATTTCTGATTCAGTTACTTCTGTTGGATAGACATTTTTAGAAATAGCATTAACCAATTGCTTGATCCACATTTCATGACTGAATTTGTATATATAAAAATAAAAAAAACTAATTGTAAGCCTGCCAACATGTGCTTTTGCTTTTCTCATTACAATTCTGGATATAAATATGGAATCAGCTGTGGCGAAGCAATGACTCATCAAGCTGGCAAAACATGTTGAAGCCTCTTATGCTGTCAACTGCAGATGAACATATGGTCTGGGACCTGGGAGAGCAAGGTGTGGACTTATTTAGACATGGGCAATGAGAGGTTGCAATTAGAGAGGAGTAGTGAGGTGGCAATTAGAGGGGCAGTTACAGGGGAACAGTGAGGTGGCAATTAGAAAGGCAGTGAGAGCAGAACAGCGCTTGGCCCCTCCTCCTTCATTCTCAATAGATTTCTCTCCATCTTCCACGCTCTCCTCCCTGAAGTGGTTCTGTAGGCTTTATTGTTTTTTTCTTCCAGCCAACATCTGCTCAGGGCTACAAGGTTGGCGCTTCGCATTTACACTAATTAAATTATCAGTCTAATTAAATAAACGAGCTGCCACAGGAAAGGGTACCACACTGTCTTGGCGGTTTGTGGATTTAGATCCAAATTTATAAATCGCACAGCATTCTGGGCATTAGGGTGGCCTCTTGTCTCGAGGGAAGCATTCAACCTGCATTTATCCTTGAATCCTGAAACAGAGCAAGGCTCTAAAACAAAAAATTCTCCTGTAGTTATGGAAATGAGGGAGCATGATGTCTGAACAGCTATTTTTATTTACTATCCAAAGATTGCATTATTACAACATAATTAACCTGTTAGCCAAACTCTCTTACTGTGGAACGGATGATTTAAAAAAAGTAGGGATGCACCGATCCAATACTGAGTATCGGAATTGGGTCCGATACTGGCTAATGCCATAAACGTGTGTGACGTGACTGACAGAAACCAAGCTTGAACGTGAGTGAGTGTAGCTTGCGTTAGCATCATGCTGCTGTGGGACTTTCGTTTCCCAGCTTGAGTGTTTACCGTTTTTAGAACGGACAAGAATGATACCAAGCAGAGTACACTCACACAACGGGTTTGTCATCAGCTGTTTAAAAGAGTCAGTATCGGATGGGGACTCGGTATCGGCAGATACACTAAGTTCTGGAATCGGAATCGGTATCGGACAAAAAAAAGTGGTGTCGTTGCATCCCTAAAAAAAAAAAAACCCAAAGATGTCTTTAAAATACCCTGGGTTGAAATCAAAGATAATTTTACCTTGTGGTGATGTTGAAGGTCTGCTGTTCAATCTAATGACGATAAAAAAAACCTGGGTCTCACACTGTAATTGGTCATCGGAACATGAGAACACGCGATGACAAGAACTGGTCATTCTGCCATGAACGCTCGCCAGTTTGCCAACAGCACAGCATCAATCACTGTGTCAACCCTGGTCTTCAACAACCCCAGGTGCTTCTACTTATACTCGAGCCACGATAATCTCCTGATGATGCATGACTACCTATAGACAGCCTGCGTCTTAGTGTCAGTGGAAAGTGTAGCTTTGACCTTTCACCTATGCCCTCTTATTCTGCAGAGAGAACTCAATTTGATAGTGCAATTTTTGATAGTGCAACTAATCCACTTTCGTAATCCCTTTTAAAAATGTATTCAAAATAAAGTCAAATCAAATTTCCTCATTTTGCTCACACTAAGGAGATTAAATGTATTAAGTCCCTCATCCTAACTTGGAAGCTTGATATCCAGAATCAGTCTTGCAACTGTATGCGACTGTAACATCACCAGGTATTCTCACAAAGTGTGACCCCTGTTGAGCGACTATTTCAGCCTTTACTAATTGGCAGAAAAAGGGAATGAACTAATATTAATGAGCAAGGACCCAGATGGCTTTCACCATAACAGTGACAGTGTCTTCATAACAAAAATGTTTGCATAAAAAAAACACCCAACAGAACATGTTTACATGGGTTCTCATTATTGATATTGGCATCTCAAATGGCATTCTTAAAAAAACATTTCAGCACAGCCAAAACAATGTCACAGTACAAAAAGATTCATAAATACTTCTTGGATACAAATAACATTTTCCCCAAAACACAACGATATTTCTCAGAAGAAATGTATCTGTAAATATATAATTACATATGGGAATGAACTCAATGAAGCTGTAATTATTTAAACAGTTTCGTAAAGAATGCATGTACAGCACATTGAATGACATTCATCTCCATGAAATATGCATCTCTAATTTGTCTCTGTTGTAGGTAAAACCCATTTAAGAGACCAAATTTGGTTCTCGGAGTGCATTATAATCTCAAGGAGTATTATCCGTTGTGGTTTATTTCTAGGTATGGAATTACGATGACAAATATTGTACACTCAAAATAAAGAGATCACATCCTGCAGGCACCATCTGTATAACCTCATTTGAACAGAAACCTGCCCGATGTTTAGACTGATTTCAAAGGTCTGTGATCCTTCACAAACGCACATGAAGTTGAATACAGGGTTTCCACAGGGTGACATCTTTAGAGACACACAGCCAGAGTACGTGGCAGTGCGGGGCTGGGTAAGGGCTTTAGGCTGTGTACTTAGCCTCTCCTTGCCTCTGGGTCTTGTGGTAGTGTGTGTAGCTGCTGTAAAGTTCGTTGAAAACCTCCCGGACGCCCAGCGGCAGTGTGCTGGAAAGGAACTTGATGTCCTGCTCCACACAGAGGTCCAGGATCTTATAAATGCCCTCTGTCAGGTGACTCTTGATTTCCGGTTGCAGCGTTACCTTGGAAATAAAACGGTAATGAGATGTTGGAGGAGGGGGGAAATTAACAGCACCTCTGCACAATACAAAGCAAAAATACCCAGAAGCCCCAAAGAGGCCCTGGCAGACAGCTCTGCTTTCAATTTGTTTTTTTTGTTTTTTTTTGTTTTTACAGCAGGCTGGCTCTTAAAAGAAGAAACTGTGCAGGGCACTGTAAAAGACTAGGTTAACCACTCCACTGAGGTTACTAAAGTCATCAGGGGCGTACTCATGTTTTTCCCCCTTTAGAATCTTAAAACTCACCTACTACATTGCTGCTGTGTCACCTCCACCCACACCAGTGACTTTTTAAAACCCAACAGACTCTAAAGCTCTGTACTCAACACAGATTTTCCACTCTGACTCACAAAGTCAAATGTGACTAGGCAGTTACTCCATCCTTGAGAACTACATACATGTTTCAGATGTATCTTGTGCACTAGTGAAGATAGAATACAAGTCTAATAGCAGGTAGGTAGAAGAAGGTTGGTGCACATGGTCCTTCGTAACCATGTTACCAAGTAGGCAGTGAATGTCCTTACTTTCTGCAGCTCGCTGACGTACTGAGCTACTATGAAGGAGGACAGCACTGTGAAGCCCTCGGCAACAGAAGCGATGTGTGTGTACATGCGCTCTGCTAGCAGAGCACACTTCAGAACCACTTCAGTGTCTGCTTCAGAACCTACAGGGGAGGAGAGGGGAGAAGTAAGAGTGTGGAGGAGGAGCGGAGGGAAAGAGGAGAGGAGGGAGGGAGAGGGAATTAGGAAGAGTCTACGCAGAACATCTAACAGGAAAGGTCTGGGCAAAAAAACAACCACAGGAAGCCTGAGGCCTTAACCACAGCACGCCTGAGGCCTTAACCACAGCACGCCTGAGGCCTTAACCACAGCACGCCTGAGGCTTTAACCACAGCACGCCTGAGGCCTTAACCACAGCACTCCTGTGGCCTCAAACACAGCACGCCTGAGGCCTTAACCACAGCACGCCTGAGGCCTTAACCACAGCACGCCTGAGGCCTTAACCACAGCACGCCTGAGTCCTTAACCACAGCACGCCTGAGGCCTTAACCACAGCACGCCTGAGGTCTTAACCACAGCACGCCTGAGTCCTTAACCACAGCACGCCTGAGGCCTTAACCACAGCACGCCTGAGGCTTTAACCACAGCACGCCTGAGGCCTTAACCACAGCACGCCTGAGGCTTTAACCACAGCACGCCTGAGGCCTTAACCACAGCACGCCTGAGGCTTTAACCACAGCACGCCTGAGGCCTTAACCACAGTACGCCTGAGGCTTTAACCACAGCACGCCTGAGGCCTTAACCACAGCACTCCTGTGGCCTCAAACACAGCACGCCTGAGGCCTTAACCACAGCACGCCTGAGGCTTTAACCACAGCACGCCTGAGGCCTTAACCACAGCACGCCTGAGGCCTTAACCAGAGAGCGTTGGTGAATGCAGCAAAATATGCAGGTCAACACACAGAACCTACAGGTAGTGTTTAATGACACAGGTAGTGGAAAGGGAAAAATGGAGAGTTAAAAAATGAAAGACGTTTTGAGTGAGCAGACCTCTGACAGGTCTGCCCTGCCCCCACCCCCAGCGAATCTAGGTATGCTTTGAGAAACAAACAGCACAGTCGGAAACAAACAAACCTAGCTACTTTTCAAATGTTTTTTTGAGTGCAATAATGGTCATAGCCACTATGTGGTGCATTGCCTTTTTCTCAGCTGCCATGTAATTAACAAAAATACATTACATGGAAGATGTACGCCCTTGCTGCTGATAGGCTGTCTTACTAACATTCAATAGATATCAGTGGTGATTTTTTTCCGGAAGCATTTCACGGTGCCTTGTAGTTCGGAGGTTTGCTACGACATCAGGTAGAATTAAAGAAAAGAAGACTGAAAGAAAGGCAATACACCACATGGTGGCAATTACCGTTATTGTGCTCAAAAAAATATTCCATAATTATCGAACGAGTAGGTATATCACCCAGCCCTAGCTCACGCCATTTAAAAATGAGCATTTTCACAGTTCTCTCGCTGCTGGTCTTTCCATGAATGCACCTGGGCCTCCATATGAGCCCATCATAAATCATATCAAAGCAGACAGGTCAGGTGATCTTTGTATTTGTACAAAGCTAAAAAACCTGCACTGTGTCCTGTCGTAAAAACAGCCATTTATCTTTACACTGTGGCCTGCATAGTGTCAGTTCACACACACAGAGGGCTAGATCAGTAAATGCAGGAGTAGACCATTGAGTGCTCCACATTCCTACTGCACTACTGACAGGTTCATTAAATCTACCCAGAAAACTTTGAAAAACACAGAGTTGGAAATGTTTTCTCCAAAACATATCGGAGGTAGAAAACATAAAATTATTTAAAATCATCTAAATTAAGAATGATCTTTTGTGCAAAAAAAACATCAGTATTGATCTTAAAAATTTTAAAAAGAAAAAACTACCTTTTATCTTGAAAATAACTTCTGAGTGTTTAGGGTTGTAGAGTCTCGGAAGCGTTCAACAGGACCCCCACCCAAACATCCCAAAAACAGGAACACACTCCACAAACAGAAAGTGGCTCCCAGGCCTGACAACTGACACCACAAACAGCTTTTCTGGAAATGAACGCAGATCTACTTGGATAAAACACAGGGCCCCCTCCCTCAAAAAACCTCTGGAAAAAGACAGTACTTATAAATGAATCCTACATAAACATGTTGGACAAAGCAAGCATTATCCATGCCAGTGGTTCTTAAGAGCACTGATTAATAAATATTTGATAGATCCACTTTGAGTTATTTTCTTATAAAAGCATGTCGGCTCTGTTGCAGCAGACAGACAGACAGACGGACAGACAGCCTACCTCTCTCACCCTCAGGCTTCTGTCGCCCCTCCCGCATGACGGACGCCACCAGCCGATAGAAACAGTTCAAGAATGAGGGTGTGGCTTTCAGCATCACCTGTGCAGAATTCAAAATAAGAATTCAGAGACGTATTAATTATGCAAGAAATATGAAAGGATAAACTGGAAAGAACCGTGAGCAGTCAACACAAAAACATACTGACCAGGGTATCCACTTCTACAGCTGGATATATACTGACTAAAACATACTGACCAGGGTATCCACTTCTACAGCTGGATATATACTGACTGAAACATACTGACCAGGGTATCCACTTCTACAGCTGGATATATACTGACTAAAACATACTGACCAGGCGCCTAGCACACTTTAAGATCGGAATTACTTGTAGTCTGGATGTTTGGACCTCTCAAAGCACATTCACCTCATGGACTACATGTCCCACGGATGCTTTTCTCCCCCCAAACAAATGAGCAATGGCACAGTAGCGTGACCCTGTTGCAAACCACCACAGCGCAATAGCCACTCGTTTGTGCACAGATGCGCCCGCGCGGAGATGAGTGTGGTGACGGTAAAGACAAGGCTGCAGCTGTTCACAAATGTAGTTGAAGGTGTGCTTTCACAATATGGTTCCACCAGTGCTGGCTATGTTCACAGACCCATGCCCTCTCCACCGAGACAGCTGCTGCACGCAGAAGCGCAATGCTCACAGTAATAGCACGCCTCTGCTGCTGCCTCCTCATTAGTGCACGCCTTGTGCGGGCTCTACCTACACAATCTGAACAAAATTAAAATAAGCACAACCCCACAAACGCAGAACGCCATTTTCCAAGAAGCATTTTGAGTTAATATTTTGAGTTAATATTTAAGTTAATATCTTAACTCAAATCTGGCTTGACGTGATCGGATGTTGGAACTCCGATTCCAGAAGTCGCATGAAGTGACTAGTGTAACCGCAGCAACAAATAGCAACTTTGTCTCTCAGTGGGTATAAATATAATTATAACAGCAGGCATAGTGCCTTGAGCAGTCAGTTCCACTACAGAGAAACCTGCACCTGAAAGGTGTTGCACCTCAAACTTCAATCACTCTAGCAGCCATAATTTAAGTAGAAAAATAAATAAATGTTGTGTGAATGTCTGGCAAGTGGAATGACAGATGATGTCCGTCAGCAGAACGGATCCCTCCGAAATATTTATGCAAATGTCTGCATAACCTTTCATTTTAATAAAATGGAATCTGTGCTTAAGGGGCTGAAGTTAAAATCACAACATCGGCAGCAGCATACCATGACAAACTCCAATAAGGCTACCGACAGACCCAGCTACACAAAGCCTCGTCTCTGATGTGAACCATATGTCACATAAACATTTCCAGAATGGTACATGAATTCATGCTGAAGCCATTTCCCACAATGTAATTACTGCCATTAAGTTCTGACATAAATTAAAACAAATACGCCAATGTTAGTTTTATGCTAACAGATAGACTGCTCTCTTCTTCGAGCTGAAGTCCATTCTTTGGCTCTGCTCTCTTTAAATGGTGAACATATTCCTGATGTGACCTTGTGAAGGAACACAAGAGCACGAAGTGGAGTCTTAAAGCGCACATTCCTGGAAGATTACTTTCTCAGGGACTCTACTTGAATTGCGGTGAGGCGGCGGATGTGCCCGAGTCGCAGCTCACCTGGGGGTGGCACTGGACGACGGCGAACAGCGCCTCGTGTACGGCGTGGAAGATGGTGTGGTAGTCCTCTGCGCAGGGGAGCTCAAGCGGGACTAGCTGCAGCGCCCCAAACACCAGGCCCATGTGGTGCGGGTTCGACAGCACGCCCTCCCCTTGCCGCAGAATCACAGTTAGAGCTTCCAGAGCAGGGACAGCCAACTCACCAACCAACGGCAGATCCTTCGCACACTCCTGCACTACAAACTGAGAGATACAAGCACAAAACTCACACAAATATTTAAAAGTAATGTGCAATTAATCTAACTGTATATTACAATATATAATTTACGGCCAGTTAAACACAGTTTAAAATATCATTATATATTTCTGTTTCACTTAAGAAGTTCTTCATATTCATGATTAAAACCTATAAAGCAAGTTGTACGTTTCGTTTGCAAAATCTTGATAAGAGCGACAGTAAATCTGTATTAATGAAACTGGCAAATTTAATTGGGCGGCAGTGTAGTATCATGGTTAAGAAACTGGCCTTGTAACCGAAAGGTTGCAGGTTCGATTCCCAGGTAGGACACTGCTGTTGTACCCTTGAGCAAGGTACTTAACCTGAATTGCTTCAGTATATATCCAGCTGCATAAATGGATAATATGTAAAAAATGCTAAAAAGTTGTGCAAGTCGCTCTGGATAAGAGCGTCTGCTAAATGCCTGTAATGTAATGTAATTGAGACATAACAGAAGTACATGTTTGACTTCAACACAAAAGAACAAAGTTAAATACTTACAATAATAGCAGATATAATTTGAGGTGCCAGGAACCAGAAGGCCTTGCTGCAGCTTTCAGAAAGAGGACAGCTCGCAAGCAGCTTGGTTAACGTCACAGCCGAGAGAACATCCTGAAAAGGACATGATTTCATTTAAACAGAGAGGTTAAGTTTGACCAAGCCTTTAGAAAAAGCCTCCTGGAGATGCAATTAAAGCAAAGTTAATGGTTTTCCAAGAGAGTCCTACTGTACTCATCTTGGACAAATGTTATTCTTTGAATGTGCTTTCTACTTATTTCACTTTCTGCTTATTTTAGCTCTCCAAATCCCCAACGGAAAACTGGTAAAGAGAAGGCACGACTGAGTGTTTTTCAACAGAAAGCTCAAAGACATGCGTAATACGACTGAAATGGACAAATTTGCTTTTTTTAATCTCTCTGTTGCAAAACGGTTTCAGCTGAATCCCTTTGCAGACCTGTTGCAGTGTTGACATTTGCCATTAAATAGCAGTGAAGATGGAGTCTCTGCCGGAGTGATAATTAAACGTGATATCCATTGCTGGTCTATTTCAAACAATTCTTTTTTTTGTCTCTGATCCCTCGGCTAGGCAAAAGCATGGCATTTTTATCATGCAAATCTCAGACTGCAAATGCTTCCCACTATAAGGTATTTACATAAGCCTCTCTCTGGGATTGCAGTTACAGTGATGACAGGAATTGGGGAACCCCCCACTCAACAAGGTAGCTAATGCCCTCCCTCTTATTGCGCCAACGTCTCCCACAGTTAGGAGTGCTCAAAGCGTGCCCATAAATCGTTCCTGTGTTAGGCACTGCTTGCTATTTAGCGCACATTCTTACACAGTTATTTTGTGAGTGAACGGGAAAGCCTGAAGCCCATTCTGGCCTGGTTTCCTAGCATGGTGTCTCTGAGGGGAACAATACATTTTAAATTGCAGCCTGAGTGTACAGGTTGTTCTGGGACTGCACAGTCAGGGCTTTCTAGTGCATGTCTGCAGCCTTGGAGGTACACGCCACTGACGCAATGCAGATGAGCCTTTCACCCCGTGTTTACGCATCCTCAGCCATGACTAAGAACACCTAAACACTGACAGACAAAAACGTTTATTTACCTTTATTTGTTTTGCTATGCTTGTAAGCAAAGAATTTGCTTCCCAATAACTGCTGTAGAAAGAGTTCATGCTGTGATAAACAGCTGGATGGCTTGGACATGTCCTGAGAAAGAGCAATTCTGCTCCAGCAGTTCCAGGAAGAACCACAGTGTAAGAATGTGAAGGTTTGCTGATAAAAACAAGCCCTTCAGCCCGTACTGGCCCCTCATTATGCCTGCTGTACAGAAACCATTTAGCACAGTCTTATCTCTGGTCTTAAAAACCCAACGGTCTCTGTTCCTCGAGAGAGCACACCCTGGTGGTCATAACTCTAGAAGTGGCCTTTCCTTAGAGCGGCTTAGTGTTTAATAGTGCTCTTACAGTGGTCTTACAGCAGTCTAACAGTGGTCTTACAGCGGCCTTACAGCGGTCTAACATCCGTCTAATAGCGGTCTAACAGTGGTCTTACAGCGGTCTAACAGTGGTCTTACAGCGGTCTAACAGTGGTCTTACAGCGGTCTAACAGTGGCCTTACAGCGGTCTAACAGTGGCCTTACAGCGGTCTAACAGTGGCCTTACAGCGGTCTAACAGTGGCCTTACAGCAGTCTAACAGTGGCCTTACAGCGGTCTAACAGTGGTCTTACAGCGGTCTAACAGTGGCCTTACAGCGGTCTAACAGTGGCCTTACAGCGGTCTAACAGTGGCCTTACAGCGGTCTAACAGTGGCCTTACAGCGGTCTAACAGTGGCCTTACAGCGGTCTAACAGTGGCCTTACAGCGGTCTAACAGTGGCCTTACAGCGGTCTAACAGTGGCCTTAAAGCGGTCTAACAGTGGTCTTACAGCAGTCTAACAGTGGTCTTACAGCAGTCTAACAGTGGTCTTACAGCAGTCTAACAGTGGTCTTACAGCAGTCTAACAGTGGTCTTACAGCAGTCTAACAGTGGTCTTACAGCGGTCTAACAGTGGTCTTACAGCGGTCTAACTGTGGTCTTACAGTGGTTTTAAAGCAGTCTAACAGTGGTCTTACAGCAGTCTAACAGTGGTCTTACAGCAGTCTAACTGTGGTCTTGCAGCGGTCTAACAGTGGTTTTAAAGCAGTCTTGCAGTGGTTTTACATTGGTCTAATGGCGGTCTTACCTTAGAGTGGCCATTCCTCACCAGCGAAGAGCTCAGGCCCTCTTTCAGGGTCCCCAGGAGGAGGTGCAGCTGCTCTTGCGAGCTCCTGTTCACCAGCTGGGCCAGCAACTCCTTCACTGGAGTCTGCAGTTCCTGCAATTCCAACACAGACAGCCAGGGGGCTACAGAGGATGGTGGGGTCAGCAGGGGTTTAGCTTGGACATGTTTACACTCTGCTTCCTTTTTCAACAACATCATTAACACCCTCTGCCTGAAAATACAACAGGAAAAAGTCACTCCTTTCATTTACATCTATTCATTTAGCAGAAGCTTTTGTCCCAGAGAATACTGCAGTCTAGAGAATTCCTTTTAGAAAAGACATTTTTAAGGGTTTTGTACTATCAGCTTTTAAAGCGCATTACAAAAGTTACAAAATTAATTGACAGCACCCTTCACAGAGTAGTGCTTCATAATCTTCATAATCTACTTAAAGCACAACTGAACTTTGGGTAGTGTAGTTACCTGGCCATGATACGAGTCCAAATGGTGGTGAAATATGTTCGTTAGTTGCTCTGTGCTCCCCTGGGGTGATAATGCAGGTCTCAAAATGACACTTCAAGCACATATACAAACGCGAATTAAGCAGATTCTGTCAATACAAACAATGACCAGTCCTCGTACATATTTATTATAATTTTTTTAAATTAAATGGCCCTTTCCTGGCTTTTTAAAATTTTATTTGGAACGTAGATCCGGTAGGTAATTCTTGCGCCAGAAACAGTATTAATGAGACGATGCGTCAGAAACCACTCATTGGTCCAAATTTCCACGGAAGCAAGCGTTCCTGGTAGTATATATCTATGGTAAACAAACCGACCTGCAAACATTTTGCTAGTCTTTTCTGGTAGCTTGCTAACAAAAAAAATAGTACTTTTATAAATAATTTTTATTACACAAAACAAAATACATAAGAGGACTGGTTATTGTACAGAACGTTCACATTCGTGCTAGAAGTGTCATTTTGAGACCATTTTAGCTGTCCTATAAAAGTGAATAGAAAGCCACAAATACCCTATTCTGGATTATCACCCCAGGGGAGCACAGAGCAACTAACGAACATATTTTGCCACCATTTAGACACAATCCAAAGTTCTACCGAAGTTCAGTTGTGCTTTAAACTGCCCTTCAGGCTGAAGTCCATGTTAAGACTAGCCATCTTACATTCCTAAAACGCAACATGCCAGGAAAAAAACTGGAGATAAATGACAGATAGATTACCTGCGAGTAGCATTCTCAGATTCTGCAGAATTGAGATGTAAAGGTCCATTAGGTTGGGCTCCACGGTTGCCGTGGCAGCGGTGTAGTAGGCGGTCAGGAAGCGGAGAGAGGAGAACAGGAAGTCCATGGGCCGAGAGGTAGAACAAAGCTCTTTCAGGACCTGCTGGGCGAAGCTCCTGTAGAGGTCCCCATGGGTGAGGTGGCCCTGTTCGCTCTGTTCGTCCCCATCAGAAGCTTGGTGGGAAATCTGAGACAGCTCCACTTGGACCATAACTGTCACCACATCCACAGAGAAGGCCTGGCCCAGCTGCTCACAGGCCTGACCTCTCAGATACAGCTGGACTACAGGTCCCAGGATGCACAGGGCCCTCTTTGAAAGCTGCACAAGGGTTTCATCCAGCTTGCTGCCCTCGCCCAAGTTGGCGGTCATTGTCTGGCATAGCACGGTCAGAGAGGCTAACAGCAGCTGCAGGGAGACAAGACGCCCCGCTTCAGGGGGACTGGACAGCGTGCTGACCGCCACCTCACCCTCCACCAAGAAGGAGGTGAACTTCTCCAAGTTGAGACGCACGCTCTTCCTCCTGCTAATGATCACCTGAAGCAGGCACTGGAGGAAGCTCTGGTAAGCCTGGACAAAGGCCAGCCATGCTGGACCATCCACAGTTTGAGTGAGACACTTACTCAGGGAAAGAACAGAGGATAGAGACGTTTCCAAGAGTTCACTTCCGTGCACTACTTTTAGGACGGTCCCTACATTCCTTCCGGACTGCAGCGAGGTCATGAGGCGGTAGATGTCGGTTAACAGTCCTATAATGCCCAAAGGTTCTGCATCGCACTGATTCTGGACGCTGACAGCCATGAAGAACAGGAGAAGGAAGCACTCGGAGTGATCTTCGGGGCTCATGCCGTCTGGGTTAAGCAGTCTGGTGACCTGCAGTAACCGAACGAGGCTCTCCAGCTGCGTCCCAGTCAGAGGGACTTTAGCTTCAGTCTTTGCAGACTGTAGGACTGCCTGAGCTATGGAGTCCAATTTGTTCCAGGGAGACGATGCTTTAAAACCGCTTCCTCTTCTCTCAGAGCCAGCTTCCTCCTCCTCTGCCTTTGTGACTTGCACCTCTTCACCAAAACTTAAGAGCACCTGACACTGGGAACCCTGTTGAAAATCGCACGAGACTCCCACAATCCTTTTGAACAGACACCGGATTATAACAGAGTACAGTGAGGGTAACTCAACCAGCATTGGGCTCTCAAGCAAATGCTTTGAAATATGGGTGACAGACAGGTGAGCTGCTTCCTTCTCTGGTCCGTCTGGAGCGCCTTCATACAGCAGAGAGTCCAGGAGAACATTGGCTATATGAGACATGTTCTCTCCATTGAGATATGGGGCAATCAGACTCAGATTTGAGGTAACCAGAAACCAGTGGGCCACCAGATAGGTTCTGTCATCCAAACTGCTCATCTGTCTGTCCCACACCTCTCCAGACACCTCATGGAAGAACACCTCCCCTGTCCTCACGATGAACTGAGCGTCCCGGCAGAGATCATCCAGAATAACCCCATCTGTAGAGATGCTGGTCCTAAGAAGAGTCTTCTTCATTCTCTGGAGGGTCAGTTGCTCCCGGAGGAACTGGCTGAGGGGGCCACAGTGCTGGGAAAGGGACAGAACCTGGTCCCACTCCTCCCCCCCCACACCAGGCAGCAAACTGGGGCCCGTCTCTGTGACAGCGCTACTGTACCTGCTACAGTGCATCGCAAACACAGTATCCACCTCAACCCAGGTGTAACTGAGGAACAGCGCCGCCTGGTGGACACTCTGGAACCACAGGGCCTCTGTGTCCTTGCCTGCGAGTAGGCAGAGCAGGTGCTTTATGAGTGCGAGCGTTTGTTCCATGAGGCTCTGGGTTTGCCTCAGGACGGGGAGGGGCGAGCTACCATCCAGGGTCCGAACGCTGAAAAGAACCGCGTGCAGGAGTCCGCTCAGTGAGAGCAGCTTCAGAGCCATGTCGTCCCTCCCCTCCACGTCCGGCAGCAAGTAGCTCTGCACACTTTCCAGCAGGAGGCGCCAGACTTCCAGGCTTTGGCTGGGGGGGCTGTCTAACAGGCACTGGCTCAGGCTCCGCTGGAGGGCGGCGGTCAGGATTGGCGGCCTCAACTCGTCAGCCGCCGGGCGACACACCACCACCAGAACCTCCTGGAAGAGTCGGGGGAGCTGCCGCAGTTTGGTATAGGTCTTAAGCACGGCAGTAATCAGAGTCTCCCTGGCCTTCCTTGACCGCACCTCCACACAGTCACAGTCCACCCAGGCAGAGCACACCAGGTCGTCCAGGTCGGGTTCCAACACCAGGTGGTTCAGCGACAGGAGGGCCTTCAGGCAGCGGTACCAGGCCGGTACACTTGACTGCGCTCTGTAGAGCAGCAGGTGAGCCACCTTCTTGTAGAAGTTAAACTGTGCCTCGCCGTGCTGGATTCTGTCCGCTGCCACGTTGTACACATCTCCACTCAGAACCAAATTCAGCAGGTTTTCCAGAGAAAGTAAAGCCAGGCTCCAATTTGCAGGGTCAAAGCTGTCCTTGGGGGTCAGGTCCTCTCTAAGGTCCAAAGTAGTGATGAGTCGCGTCAGCAGGTGGAAGCAGACGTCCTTGTTGTCTCCAGAGCGGCAAAAAGCATCCAGGGCGAACTTGAAGAGCAGTGGGGCGGAGTTGGAGCGCACTGCAAAGTGTAGCGACGAGTCGCATAGCCCAGGCTCAGACAGCCTCTGCAAGATGCTGCTTACCGGTGTCAGCACCCCCTTACGGGCGGGGCCACGAGTAGAGGCCTCCTTGTTGGGCAGCAGCTCCTCCCTGTAGGAGAGCAGGTGGTCGGGCAGAAAGAGAGAAGACTGCAGCACTGCGTCCACTCTGCCCCGGATCTCCCTGCCCAGGTGAACCTGGGCAGTCAGCAGGTGTCTGAGCAGAAGAAGGGGCTGCAGCAGGTGGGTGGTCACCTGTGCAAACACACGGTTGGGGTTGGCCTGCTGTCGCTGGACCAGCAGGTAGCTGCTGAGAACCAGGTGAAGTAGTTCCAACACCTGGGGGCGCAGGTGAGCCTCAGGCTGCTGGCTGGGCGTGGCACAGGCCAGGCCACACAGCCTGACGAGCAGCTCCACCAGCAGCTCGTACCTGGTGCTGTAGGTGACGGACAGCACAGGTGAGGACAGGATACCATGACAACATCTCAGCACAGTGGAGGCACTTATAGGGGACGAGCCCAACCCAAACTCCTGGATCCTGTCATTGATAACCTGGTGATGGGGAGTAAAAGGAGTGTGTTACGCACAGATAATCGGTCCTTATTCCATCAAATTTATTCCATCCTCTAATATTTGAGCACATAGTATTGCTAATAATCTCAAATGAAAAAGATCTGGCTTGCTTTTATGACATAAAGCTGATATAGTGTAAATTTAATTGTTTAAAGGGGCAGTTCACCCAAAAATGTACATTTTCATGTTTCTACATACCCGGAGTGTCATATAACCATCCAGGTAGTTTCACTAAGAACTCGCTAGTTTGTAGATCCACTGCAACTTACCTTGACATTACCCGATATAACAGACCTTGTTGTGCAGTTTTTTTTAAAACTACCTTCTACCAAAGTATGCCAAGTCGTTAACTGTGTATATAGGTGCAAAGTCTTAACCAAAGCACAGCAGTATTTTGAGGCTAATGTCAACAGTGTGCCCTAGAATACTGGCGTGCTTTGGTTGATACTTTGCGTGGATATACACAGTAGGCATACTTCAATAGAAAGTTGTTTTTTATTTTTTTTAATTTAAATGCTTTGGACCCGTTGAGGTCCATTCTATCAGAGTTATATCACGGTGAGCCGCAGCAGATATCTACAAAACTAGTGAATTCTCAGCGAAACTACCTGGATGGATAGATAGCACTCCGGGTATGTAGAAACGTATCAAAATAACATTTTTGCATGAACTGCTCCTTCAAAAATTTGGCCTAATTCAACACACAGTCCTAGATGATGGAAAGTAAAATAATGTATATTTATGAGAGTATAAGTAACTTAAAATAAATTATACTTCTCACAGTATAAAAATGTTTAAAATGTGCATTTCAAAGGGACAGAAAGAAATCCTGTAACAAAGACGAGAAGTTGTCAATTAGACCTGTGCTATGGTCGAGCGCAGGCTGAGAGCCTTTCCCTGACCGACGGCCTTCTGCAGCTGCTTGCTGTGTAGAATGTCATCCAGGTATGCCCACAGCCCCTCTAAAACCTGCTCTGGAAACTCTACTTTCTTGCTGTAGTAACCAGTCAAGGCATGACTCGTCCAATCAAACAACACCTACAGAAAAAGAGTGAAAGGAAGAAAAACTATAAAAACCTCAAAACACTTTGATGTGCTTTATTCACGTGTTCCTCAATATTTGCAAGTCAGACCCCAATTATCAATTTTCAGCCCCATATGGATGTACCAGATCAAACACACATTAATATTAGATATAAATTAATGAACCATTATAAATTGAGTTATTTTATTAGTTTCTTTCATAGACA
This sequence comes from Ilyophis sp. 1 JC-2022, assembly GCA_022702515.1. NCBI lineage: Eukaryota > Metazoa > Chordata > Actinopteri > Anguilliformes > Synaphobranchidae > Ilyophis > Ilyophis sp. 1 JC-2022. Next base: position 94,234,745 of record CM040396.1, on the reverse strand, counting down.
TTCAGGAAAATAGGTTGCCATTTATTCATTTGGCAGAATTATGGTGGTATTCAGTGATGTAGAGTGAACTGCATCGATATGTAGTGAATGATGTACAACCATATGCAGTGATATGCAGTAATGCTTAATTTCTCTTCTGTGAAATTCAGTGTATTATCTGTACTGCTGAACAAACTAAAATGTGAAGAGCCCTGGAAATCCCTGTGTTCTGCTGTCTCTGGAACTGAAGAGTGCAGGGACGAGGAAGAGGAGAACGTGCCTGCTCCTTGTTTGGGAGGAAGCACTGTGGAGAGATCCAGGCGAAGCGTGCCAGCTTCAGCTTGTCTGCCCATGGGGTTTTAGGACTCTTCAGCTTCAAGTGGATCCCTGAATAGATGGCAGCCATGTTTGATAGCCCGCCCACAGGAGAGGAGTCTGTGACCTTTGGCAATCCTCTACCTGGCTCTGTTTTCGATCAGACAGGCAATCACGATTTATAAATAATACAAGCAATCACCTCACTCTGAGATAATGAGTAAAATACAAATGGAAAATAGTAGCGTCAAGCTAGCATCAGAACCCAAACGATCACATCTCAAGACACTCTCACCTTACCATCTGGGAATGTAATGTACTGTATAGTCATACTTTACACAACCTTTACTATTCAACCTCCCCAGTGTGTTAATTTTACTTAATAAAGTGTATCTTTAAAGTGTATAAACTGAAGTGTTTTATGCTGGCACCCAAGACTATAGTAATCTATACACACCGCACTGATCCATAAAGAAAAACCCATCATGCCACGTTTCATCAGTAGAGGGGGACATTCTACCTGACATAGCCAAACATTTTAATTTATAAAATTGTAACTCAGAAAAAAAGAAGAAACCCATTAGTTTCTCCCAGACAAGGAAAAAGTGACATTCGCTATGAATATGTACATTACTCTGTAGTTTATCATATTAAATGTTCTTTCCAGGCAGAAAGCATCACGCGGAGACGATCCCAATAATGTCCGGATTTGAGTTTAATTTCATAAGGATAAACAATGGCAGTTATTTAGAGTGCATAAACAAAGCTGTATAGATTCATAATCTGCGGGTATTGCGTCACCCGTTGAACATTCATGTTAAAATGGCGTGAATAAAACCTAAAAATAATAAACCTAATAAAATCAAATCTACAAAGACAACCCACACACAGCTATATAACGGTTACGGTGTTGTTACGGTGAATCAACACCTTTTATTGAAATACACAGCTATCTACATTAGTACTAGTACATTATTATTAGATATTAACTGCCATACATATGAATTGAAACAGTTCCCCGTATATCACTAACATTTAGCTAGCTATTGCTGATGGACAACAAAAAGTACAGCACTTTAACGCAGCTGGTTAGTAAGCAACATACTAATTTATTTACATTAAGGTCAACAGCATAGCACGCAAGAGATGTGAAATTACATAATCACAGAATTGCTATATTCTCAAACACTAAATTCGGTGCCATCAATATCGGAAAAGGAATGCTAAGTTAGCCAACTAACTGACTGTCAATGGAAAGTTAGCTGTTGGTTACATTTTCCGCAAACTAAGAAACACTTATCCGCTCTTTGAGGAAGAATTGTATATGTGTGTGGCTAATAAGTTACTCAAATTATGTTTTTTAGTTATTTACACGTTGTTAGTAGCCATACATTAGATAAAACGCTTACTTACAAATTGAAACACGTGTGTTTAAATTGGAGCGTCTGAAGGAAGCGACGACCTTTAACCCTCGTCCTCCAGACAGAATTAGTCGCTGATCGAGTCTCACAGGGTTTTATGGATATCTAAAGTAGTTCCACATCTTACATAACGTTGGCGACGAAGTTGGGGGAATGCCACAGCCAGATGCAGATGATTTGGTAGTCTGGTTGATTGCCATTTGCTTCTAATATCGTATAAAATAAACCGCACCATCACGACTGAACCACAACCGTGAATTTGCGGAAGAGGAACGTCACAGCCTGGCTCTCCCAATCGATCGTTGCGTTTTGTTTAGTAATGCCTTTAGTTTCTACTCGTATTTGGAAGGCGTCATATGGTGGATTGGGGGTCACCTTTTGGTTGACGACGAGGGCGTTTTATATATGATGTTTTAGCTAAATGTGCACATTGGCGATTGTGTGGATATGTGGTGGTTATCGAGAAACAGAACTGTGTGCGGCGTGATAAACAGAAGCTGATCATGGGGATCTTGTAAGACACTGGCAGACCCTGGCCTGATAATGTGGAGTAACGTTAACTAACCGTCAGAAACACCCAGTCTGCTAATTACAGTAGCTGATCAACACCTGGCTGCACGGACATACGCGCGTTACCTATTTAGCATTGCTGTCTGTTACTGTTGTGTTGTACCAATAGTGTGAATAGTGTTGAATAGTGTGGTATCCGGATTTTATGTTCATGTAGAATATAGCTTTTTCAGAAAACCTGCTGTAAAATAGCCTGCTAGAATTCGGGCTGAACCATGAGCTCACGGGTTGTTGCGGGGTTATGTGTATATTACACTAATCTTAGTAATATGACTATGAATAGCGTGCGTTTGCGTTTTCCGAGGACAATGTGTTTTGGACCGGGTCGACCGAACCACAAGCCGTTTCACTGCACATCACAGCGGTTGCATTTGTTGGAATATCATGCCTTCGGAGGACCACGAAAGAGACACCAAGTAGATGGGAAAAGATTCGGTTTAGTGATGGTACCTGTTGAGCGTCCGCTTATTCATAATCTTTCAGGGGCTCCGTCCACCCGACCAATCTGCAAATTTAGGGATTTAGCTCTGCCGACAAATTTGTGGAGTAGCTCCAGGAACTCGCTAAACTCGCGGTCCAGTTATAGCACATCGACCGGTCCGGACCAAGCAGCACCACCTGGAGAGGACGACAAGAAGCACCCAGCAGCCGACACAAATGGCAAATTCACTCGAATGCCGTCCGAAGATGTGAAAAGGCTTTTACAGCTAGCTTACCCGGAGCGCTGGCGACTGACAGGTAGGCCGTGCCATTTCAGGTCAAGAGCATGTGACCTCAAATGTTTATTTTGATTTTCATGGGAAAGTTTTAGAATTAATTGTATTTGGATTTAAATGGTACGCATTCACAATGCATACAAGGACAAAATGGAGGTGCCAAACATTGCGTTTCAATAGACTGGTTCAGAGGGGAGAAGATCATTTGAGCTGCAGTCAAAACGGATGGAAAACAGTCAGTTTGCTCAAAGCCCTACAGACATGACTGGCAAATTGCTGACCTTCTTGTCCAGAGTGACTTAAACAGTTTTACATTTTCTACAGACTATCCATTCATACAGCTGGACGTTACTTAAGCAATTCAAGTTAAATACGTTGTTCAAGGGTAAACCGCAGGGCTGTACGCGGAAGTCGAATCTTTTCGATTTGGGGTACAAGCCCAGTTCCCTAACAATTATACAAGTATTCTGCCGCTCTTATCGTAATGTGGTTGCAGCGCCATGTGTCACAACCATCTGACAGTTCCCTTCCAGGGAGCTGTGCTTCTTATTCGGAAGTTGTAGGCTACTGGGCTGTAATGTTGCCATTTTATTAGAAGGGGAAATAACTCTGTATTGAACGTCCAGTTGCAGAGCTCTGATATTATATTTAGCAGATTCTTCATAAATCACACACTGCTATTGGTTACACCAATCATCACACCATAGTACGCCTTGTACACAGGGCAAATGGGGACAAAATATCTGAAAGATTGTTCCAGAATGCCATACATTGGTCTGCCTGTAGCACTCATCATTGAGCGGGACATGATCTCCCACAAAAAAAGAAAAGGTGCTCATGCCAACGCAGTCAGCACTGGACAGTAGTGGAACCAGAGGACATGCGTGACATGGGAATCCTTTAGTAAACTCATTATTTAATAACTATGGAATGGACTTAATAATGGTTATGCTTTTGAACATGTAAAAGCTACCCTTCCATCATGTGCTAGTCAGCTGTTCTGTTTAAGAAAGGAATAAAGCCACATCATCCAGATAATTTGTTTCCAATTGGGGTGATTTGGGGATCACTTGATGTGAAATTGCTGTTTCTCACAATGTTCTATTGCTTATTGCAGTACTGGCTAACTGATGGTTAGCATGATCAGCACAGGCCCAGGCTGATATGTATGTCTGTTTGCAGCGGCTGTGGGGTGCCTGGTGGTGTCGAGCGCGGTCACCATGTCGGCTCCCTTCTTCCTGGGCCGAGTGATCGACACCATCTATGTGAACTCCACCCCAGACTTCAGCTCCTCCCTCACCTCCCTATGCACTGTGCTGTGTGGGGTCTTCTTCTGTGGTGCCGCCGCCAACTCCGCTCGAGTCTACCTCATGCAGAGCTCAGGTGAGTCTGAGAAATGTTATTTGAGTGCATTTAATAATGGTGAAAATGTGTAGGGAACCTAAAACATTTGTCTTGTAAATTGAGAATTGGCATTTTGTGCTGAGGTGGATAGCCTGTTAATTTTCTGTCACTTAAATTGTGTATCAATGTAAAGGCTTTGTTCATGCAGAGCATATCGCTGGATTACACTATAATCACCAAGGTCTACCCTATCTTTACCTGCAGCTCATTACACAGTAATATTGAAATTCATGTAATATTTTGTGATATTTATAGCCTAGCTTTAGGCTATGCAGGCTTTGTAATAAATATTTCAGAAAATAACCATTTCTTACGTTGATCTGAGTTTGTGTCATCCTTAGTCTATTGCATTTGTGATTGTGAGCAGATATAGTTTTCAATATTTTATGTACTTGCAATCAGTTTACAAAATGGCATGTTTGACTTCCCTATGCTCTTTCACCAATATGAGACTCCTGCAATAGCTTATGTATGAACAATGTAAATGAATTGAAAGCTGATTAATGATTAATTATTTTAACTTCAAACTGCATAATTGTCACAGCCATGCACATGTGTTTGTCTGCATGCAATGCATTAAAAATATTTTATCTCTGGTAATTTTTTCAGGGCAGCAGATTGTGAGAAACTTACGCGAATCCCTTTTTTCCTCGATTTTGAGGCAGGAGGTGGGTTTCTTCGACAAGACGCGCACCGGAGAGCTCATTAACCGCCTGTCTGCGGACACGGCGCTTATCGGGCGCTCACTCACCGACAACTTTTCCGACGGCCTCCGTGCTGTTGCCCAGGCAACAGCTGGAATCGGCATGATGGTAAATGCATACAGCCTTTGCACTTTAGAGCATTTCTGCCATCACCTCGGGCAGTTTAGGAAATGGACAACTGGTATAATGTAACTATATATACACCGATCAGCCACAACATTAAAACCACTGACAGGTGAAGTGAATAACATTGATTCTCGTTGTTATTTTGGTTCTGTACTCTACTCTAGCACTTTGAGTTTGAAAGGATGCAATGACAATGAGGTTGAAGTGCAGAATGTCCGCTTTAATTTGAGGGTATTTGCATCCATATCGGATGAACCGTTTAGAAATGATAGAACCTTTTGTACATAGTCCCCCCCAAGAAGAAACCCTTCACGTTATCCATCCATATCTACTGTATTTCTGGCAGGAGTGATGGTTTAAGGCTTGTTTGATACGTCAGAACCTTGATGACTTGGAGCCATTTAGCCAACCGTGTATTCCATACTGTTCCAGTGTATTTTACAGCTAAATCTAGTCCCACCCCCCAATTCCCATCGAGATCCATTCAAATGCAGAGAGGTTATAGTATTGCTTGTAGGAGTACGAGAAAATAAGAGTCTTTTAATATTGTTGGGTCACAGACATCAGGAAGTCATGGCATGCAAAGGATATGTGACCAAATATTAAAAATTATCACTTTATTCTACATTATGTTAAACTTGGGGGGGGGGGGGGGTTCATCCGATATGGATGAAAATACCCTCAAATTAAAGCTGATAGTCTTCAACCTCATTGTCATTGTATCCTTTCAAACTCAAAGTGCTAGAGTACAGAACCAAAATGACAACGAGATAATCAATGTTATTCACTTCACCTGTCAGTGGTTTTAATGTTGTGGCTGATCGGTGTGTGTGTGTGTGTGTGTATATATATATATATATATATATACACACACACACATACACATACAGATGGGTGACAAATTAAAGGAAAAACCCCTACAGTGAGGGGGTCCGGTGGCGCTCTGTTATGCTGTGGACGGGCATTTTCCTGGCATGGTTTGGGTCCGCTTGTCCCCTTAGAGGGAAGGGTCACTGCAGATCAATACAAAGTTATTCTGAGTGATCACCTTTATCCTATGATAAAACATTTCTATCCTGATGGGAGTGGTCTCTTCCAGGATGACAATGCCCCCAGCCACAGGGCACGGGAGGGTCACTGAATGGTTTGATGACTATGAAAATTATGGGATTCTGCTATGGCCTTCGCGGTCACCAGATCTCAACCCAATTGAACACCTATGGGAGATTTTGGACCCACGTTTTAGACAGCGCTCTCCACCACCATCATCATCAAAACACCAAATAAGGGAATATTTTTTGGAAGAATGGTGTTCCATCCCTCCTGTAGAGTTCCAGAGACAAGAATCTATGCTAGACTTGTGGTAGAATCTATGCCAAGGCGCATTGAAGCTGTTCTGGAGGCCCGTGGTGACCCAACACCTTACTAAGACACTATGTTGGTTTTTCCTTTAATTTGTCACCTGTCTGTATATATATATATGTCTTATAAAAACATTTTACTTTCTCTGGTCATTTCCAGGTTGTTGGAATGGAACCTGCACACAAACGGGTATTGTGAGGTGAACTGAGAAAGGACAGTGAGTTGACAGGGAAACAAACCAGTCTATCCTGTTGTCATCTTACAGGAAGACTGATGTTGAGAAACCAATTTGACTGAAGTTGTCATGGGTGAATCTGTCACAGCGAGGACATACTGTATTTCCTCATAGTTTGGACCAGAAGAGCAGCATATTTGTTCAATCTGCAAATGTTCGGTATTCCAACACAAATGCAGCACATAGCCTCAGACGTGATTCAAATTATTGTGACGATAAATGCAAATTGGCTGTTACACCAGTAATGAGTTGCGTCAGATGGAAATGCTGGACGTGCCATGGGTGTGCCTTTGGTCTAACGTTCTTTCTCTTCCTCTTCACTAGTTTTATGTGTCCCCCAGTCTGGCCATGTTCGTGCTGATGATCGTTCCCCCGATGGCCGGCCTCGCTGTGGTCTACGGGCGATACATACGCTCCATATCCAGGAGAACGCAGGACTCCCTGGCAGAATCCACACAGGTGAGCGCAGGTAGCCCTTGTGGTGGTGGGGGTGGGGGGCTGGCTGCTGGCTGTCTGTGAGCTGTGATTGGTGCACTGGTGGGTGGGGGGCGGTTGCGCAGGGTGGCGCGCTATCATCAAGCTGTAATGTTGGATATCATCAGAAGCCTGATATGATTTATTAATAATGACTTATTCCTAGTTGGCAGAGGAGCGGATCAGCAATCTGAGGACAGTGCGAGCGTTTGGAAAAGAGTTGGTGGAGGTGGAGAAGTACGTGGAGAAAGTAAACTACATCCTCATGCTGGCCAAGAAAGAGGCAGTGCTTCGGGCGGGGTTCTTTGGAGCGGTGAGTGTAATTGTCATTGTACAGGGCACACAGTGAGTCCCGATCCGGTCAGTGAGCATTGTACAGGGCACACAGTGAGTCCCGATCCGGTCAGTGAGCAATGTACAGGGCACACAGTGAGCCCCGATCCAGTCAGTGAGCATTGGTGCAGTCTGTGTTTTGTTTGTCTCTTGCAGACGGGGTTAAGTGGAAATTTGATCATCTTGGCGGTGTTGTATAAGGGCGGGCTGCTGATGGGCAGTGAGCACATGACTGTGGGGGAGCTCTCTTCCTTCCTTATGTACGCCTTCTGGGTGGGAGTCAGCATCTCAGGTGGGTCCTCCAGTCATTCTAACTGACATCACACTGTGTCCAATCAAACCTACTGACACGACACTGTGGGTCCAATCAAACCTACTGACATCACACTGTGGGTCCAATCAAACCTACTGACATCACACTGTGGGTCCAATCAAACCTACGGAAATTATAGCCTGAATATGAGTGTTTATGTGTTTACTAACCGGCAGGAATGAGCTCGTTTTACACGGAGCTGATGAAGGGGTTTGGAGCGGGGGTCAGACTGTGGGAGCTGCTGGACAGAACACCAGAGTTTCCCTTAAACGGTGAGCCCATCACATCCGCGTATGAACACACCTTCATTAAGACTAGGGCACTTCTACCTCTCCGGAGGTGATGCTAAACACAACATCTGACTGCTAAAGGACAGCTACACCCATGTCCACTAACTCACAGGTAGCTTATATAGAGCCGCGTGCAGCAGAATGTATTAAAACTGTTCACCGCTGACTTCCCAACCTCCCCCCCCTCCCCCTTTTTCAGAGGGTATTGTGCTTCGGCCAGGGGAGCTGAAGGGTGAGCTGGAGTTTAGGAACGTGTCCTTTGCCTATCCGACCCGCAAGGACGCGCTCATCTTCCAAGACCTGAACCTGCACGTGCCGGCTGGATCCGTGCTGGCAGTCGTGGGTCCCAGTGGGTCCGGAAAATCCACCCTGGTGTCCCTTCTGCTACGGCTGTACGACCCGGATACGGGTGAGCGGACAGGGAGGTCGGGGAGGGGGAGGGGGGGCTTCAACTCAAACACAGAACTTCTACCTTCAACTGCTGTACTGTGCTTCATAATGACCAGCAATACTGCATGGAAATATATCTGATTTCACGACAGGCGTAATCACCTTCGATGGCCATGATGTGCGTGAACTGAACCCTTACTGGCTGCGGAGTCACATTGGCACTGTCAGTCAGGTGAGAGATCTGACCGCCTTTTCCATCTCTAGATACCGTAGTGAGGTGCTGATCAGTACCAAGTGGAATCTTCTGCGTTTAGCTTGGACATTAATCTGTTTGACCAGCTGCCTTGTACAGTCACCAGGGTGGTAGAGCGTGTGCTGATTTCACAGTTACGTTGTGCTATCGTTGTGCTATTTCTGTGCTGCAGAGGCGGAAAATCCAGGTTCAGAAAGTAAAAGTCCTCCCCAGTGTTTGGTTCCAATCACCTGGATTTGCTAATTGGCAGCCAGGAGGTAGAACTCGGTAGTGAAATTAGCTGGCTGAGTTCATGGGAGGAAGAAAAACATGGCAGGACTTTCACATTCTAACCCCTGGACTTTCCACCTCTGCTGTGCTGCTTATCCTCCCCCCCCACAGGAGCCTGTGCTGTTCTCCTGCTCCATCGCAGAGAACATAGCGTACGGTGCTGTGGACCGCAGTCTGGTGACGACGCAGGATATCCATCGGGCGGCGCACATCGCTAACGCCTACACATTCGTCCAGGCCTTCCCCCAGGGCTTCCAAACGGTGGTCGGGGAGAAGGGGGTGCTGCTGTCAGGTGAGGCTGCAGTTACCATCACCCCACACAGCATCAGACGTGAAACTCAACCTGAACGCGTCTTACCGTGCGTGGGCATGCGCACCTTTCTCTTTGAAATCATCTCCAAATGTCCTTGTCTCAGCTAAAGGCTGATTGGTGGCTAAATATGCTGCGCTGAGTGACCGGCGTGATCACCTGCTTCCCTGCTCTTTTCCTCCCAACAGGTGGTCAGAAGCAGAGAATCGCCATCGCCCGTGCGCTACTGAAGGTAATCCATCGCTCGCTAATTTCTGCTGGCCTTGCACGCTTTATCTGCATAACCAGCATTAGCCTTACATGAATAAATACATAAATCTGAGGAGTGAAATTAATTAATATTAATTAAAAAATAATAATTCTCCTGTTTGTTATTCAGGATCCCATGATTCTTCTGTTGGATGAGGCCACGAGGTGAGTTTAGTCACAGATGTGTGCATTACACCACTGGCTCTCAGCAGGGTGCGTTTGTACCTTTAGGGAACTATAAAATGAATTATGATGAAGCTAGTTTTGTACGAAATCGTGTCTTCCTTATTGTCCCACAGGCATTTCCTCTCTTTCAGTTGGTACAGTTGAGATTCAGCATGTTAGCTTTGTTAAAGCGGAATAGTGTGAAGTGTGTTCATAGCCATTTTTTTCTGTTGGGAGCACTCGGGCTGCTGGCTTAGGAACCAGAAATCCTGAATTATCTCTCACCCTCTTTTTCTCCCTCCCCCTCTCCTTCAGCGCTCTTGACTCAGAGAACGAGTTCTTGGTCCAGGAGGCCCTGGAGAGGCTGATGCACGGGCGGACTGTGATGATCATCGCTCACCGGCTTTCCACCATCCAGAACGCGGACGCCGTGGCGGTGCTCGACCAGCGGCGAGTGGTGGAGTGTGGCCGGCACGCCGAGCTGCTGGGGAACCAGCAGGGAGTGTTCCGGAAGCTTGTGGAGAAGCAGGCCTTCCTGCAGGCCGAACGCAAGCAGGTCCTGCGCGAGTAGAGATGAGGGTGGAGTCACCACCCCCACCCCTTTTTAATCCACCCTGTCGTGCACACTCGCCCCCAGAGTGGAAGTGTGTCTGTACTGGTACTCTAACAGCTGCGTTTGACACGCTTTATATTTTCTATAGTGGGGAGGGGGTGTTCCATTGTTGCTGTAAACAAGGCTCTGAAATAACAATCGGACTGTTTAAGGACCTGCTTCCGCTGAGCAGGTATAACACTGCACCCCCCCCACTGCAGCCACCAGCAGTAAACTGGAGTGGTAGCAACACACGCATCCATTGTCCTTAATTTAGAGCAGGCGCTGGACAGAACAGCAATCCAAGCTACGGTGAGTCGAACCACAGTCTGAACACTGCAAGGCTCCCAATTCAATCATTTAATACACCAGAATGAGTGATTTAGGCACACGTCCCCTTCTTCAGACTAGCAGTGAGCTTCGGTGGAGAGGACTGGAAGGGACGGGACGGCACCACCGTGCACATTCTCTGTCCTGGGGACTAAACGACTCTGGGACAGACCTGCTGTGAAGTACTAGCCTATTTATTGCACTGCACAGGAGATGCTATAACACTGCACAGGAGATGTTATAACACGGGGTCTAAAGCTTGAAGGGTTTTTGAAGTGCTGAATTGGCACCAATGCGATCAAAGTTGTTTTTGTATTTTTTTATTTGCCACCCAACCTGCGGCTGTATATAGCCAATTCCCACCCCGTTCTGTGGTGCCCTAATCGAATGAGCCATCCAACAGCCCCCACACAGTCAAAGTTGAGACATTAAGAACTCACCAGTTCTGTGCTGCTGTTTTGGCATGTATTAATGTCCATGTGATGCTCTGTAAAATAAATCAGACAATCCTTTGGCTTCTCCACTGCATAAGGAAGCATGCAGTTATTGGAGAATTAACACTGCATTTGCACGTTGTAATTTCATAAGTTGAAGATGGAATTGGTCCCAAGCATTACAATCAGTGTTCTGGAACAATTACTTCACAATAACTTCTGTTAATTCGGACTACATTAACTTTAGACACATATTTCCTTGAAGTAATTAACCATTTGTGATCAATCGATGGTTATCAATGCAGAGCCTATTACCCATGATGCACTGTTTCATGCAGAGCCCATTATCCAATAATGCACTGTCTAGGATACTGCTGCCACTTTATGGTCATATATCAATGTACAGTATACCAAGTATGTGAGCATAGCCAAAGAACTAACTTGTGCTTTCATCAAACACGAGTTGCATCTTGGGCCCTTTTTGTTTTTTACAGTCTGAACTGTAACAGTTAAAAACATCCAGCCAGGAGGAAAATCCTGTGAGCAAAACCGTAAAACATCAATATTCAAGCCACAGAAAACATGGCCTTACTTCTGTTAATGTCCGTTTCTAAAGATTTTATGGAAAAAAAACAGGGTAGCATACATATATACAGGTGCAGTTCAACAAATTTGAATATCGTGAAAAAGTCATTTCAGAAAGTGAAACTCATATATGATAGATTCATTACACATAGTGAAATATTTCAAGCCTTTATTTCTTGTAATTTTGATGATTATGGCTTACAGCTAATGAAAACCCAAATTCAGTGTCTCAGAAAATTAGAATATTGTGAAAAAGTTCAATATTGGAAACTCTTGGTGTCACACTAATCAGCTAATTAACTCAAAACACCTGCAAAGGTTTCCTGAGCCTTTAAATGGTCTCAGTCTGGTTCAGTAGGCTACACAATCATGGGGAAGACTGCTGACTTGACAGATGTCCAGAAGACAGTCATTGACACCCTCCACAAGGAGGGTAAGCCACAAAAGGTCATTGCTAAAGAAGCTGGTTGTTCACAGAGTGCTGTTTCCAAGCATATTCATAGAAAGTTGAGTGGAAGGAAAAAGTGTGGGAGGAAAAGGTGCACAAGCAACAGGAATTGTTAACTGTAAGCCATAATCATCAAAATTACAAGAAATAAAGGCTTGAAATATTTAACTATGTGTAATGAATCTATAATATATGAGTTTCACTTTCTGACATGAGTGACAAAAAATATTGAACTTTTTCATGATATTCTAATTTTTTGAGCTGCACCTGTAGTATGTGCCTTTTATTTAAGAGAATATGAATAAAAGTGCTGTAATCATGTTAATAGTTTTATTAAAATGTTATATTTTATCTGATATCCCATGTACTGCAATGTCAAGAATAACATTTTATATAACTGGAAAAACATATATTTCCTCAGATTCCTTATTTTCTGTTATTGTAATAACTGCTACACTTTTAACCAGTAAACAGTAATTCTTTAAGAAATTGGCTCAGCAACATTCATGTCATTCCAAGAGATCAGATTTTGTCCCATATCATAACATTGATTTGTCACACATTTATGCATATTTTAACATGGTTTGTCTATTCAAAATGAATCACTGGCATACCAAAATACACTATAAAGAGTCTTCTTATATTAATAACACATTTTTGACAAATGTTTGATACAACCCTATGATAAAGAAATTTCACACTCCACAAACCTTACTTTTTACCGACACATTATTATGGGAAATTATCTTTTTTCAGCCGTCAGTCATATTGCTTTAACCTTGAAAGGAAGGATGAGAGAAGGACCGGCCAGGAGTGGAGTGAACTTGTGTGGACTCACAATAACACGCAGGCCATGTGAATGTGCGGAACAATGATATCGCTAATGGTGCTCCTGGGTGCTCTGATAACAGTGTTTATTTTATATTCTCTCAGAGCAGGGCAGTTGTCTATAGTACATGAGTTTAACAGACTGGTTTTCATTACGAAGGAAACCACATTCAATTTCACAAATTTAATTTGAACACAGGATCACAGATTAATTGCTCAATCAGCACTCAACTTAATAACTTAAAAATCCTGTTCTGTTTCTTTCATAAATACTCATAACAAAGAGCCCGGGAAACCAACGTATATGTGATAATTTATTTAATTAATTGTAAGAACAATATGTTGTGGAGGAACTGCTGCTGTATCTAGATTAAGTGAATGGTAGTTTTGTACAGTGCTCCATGATTTTAGCCAGTAATTATTATTTTGCCACTATCTGGGAACATACGGAATGTTTGAATATTTATTTATTGATAATGGACATACCGCCTAGTTATCAGGGTTCCTCCACCATGATGTTAATTTCTCTCATTACAAATTTGTGTGCTATTGCTATATTTTTTCTAAATAAAATTGGTTACTATACTGGTTGGGTTTCCAACCAGCTGAATTATCAGACTGGATTTTGTGCAAATCCCACTTCACTCTACATAAAGTACAGGATGGTTATAAATATGTTGATTATGAATGGAATAGAGATCTATACAGACAGAACAGACTGGAATCAGTATTATGATGCACACACACGCCCTTTCCTCATACAGCACTCTTGTTCGGAGCCCTTGGTAAGCTGTAAGTTACAGGACACATTAAGGAGCCAAACGCTGCTACTTCTTTTTTTTTTCTGCACACCCCACTGCTGTCCCAACAAAAAGAGGGTGTGGTCTCCCCACCCTCCGCTGTTCAGTTTGTTACTGGGTAGATAAGGCAGCTGGGGGCTTCTTGATAAACTTTTCGAAGGTTTACATTTGACTGTCCACTAGAGGGAGCAGTTGCTTACACCCGTGTACATTTCAGGCAAGTTCCAGCAAGTTAAAAGTGCCAAGAACTTACTAGTTGTGTCTGCTTTAGTTTTCAGTTACATAATGAAACTTGTTTGCTGTAATATTTATATAAACGGATAATTTCTAAATATTTATGGCCAATTCTGATACGTTGTTTATTTTTTATGATCAATTTTGAACTGATTTGCCACAACGGGGCTTTATATTTGTTGCCAAGAAATGTAAATAGAAAGTATTGCAAGTAACTAAATACTAAAGTTATGCACATTAAATAATCTATATTAGGAAATCTATAATGGTCTAAATAGGATGCCAAGCTGTAACTCCTGTTTAGCAGACATGAAAGTTGCCAATATGTGTGTCGCTTTTAATATATTCTAAAAGTTTATTCAGTCATTTCAACATATTATTTATTAAGCCCAACTCAACATAACACAATATACTATACTATGCCCACTATGCCACGCCCAACACAACATAACACAATATACCATGCCCAATATGCCACGCCCAACACAACATAACACAATATACTATGCCCACTATGCCACGCCCAGCACAACATAACACAATATACTATGACATGCTCACTATGCCACGCCCAGCACAACATAACACAATATACTATGACATGCCCACTATGCCACACCCAACACAACATAACACAATATACTATGACATGCTCACTATGCCACGCCCAGCACAACATAACACAATATATACTATGCCCAATATGCCACGCCCAGCACAACATAACACAATATACTATGCCCAATATGCCACGCCCAGCACAACATAACACAATATACTATGACATGCCCAACACAACATAATATAATATACCATGCCCACTATGCCATGCCCAACACAACATAACACAATATATACCATGCCCAGCACAACATAACACAATATACTATGACATGCCCACTATGCCACGCCCAGCACAACATAACACAATATATTATGACATGCCCACTATGCCACGCCCAGCACAACATCGCACAATATATACCATGCCCAGCACAACATAACACAATATACTATGCCACGCCCAACACAACATAATATAATATACCATGCCCACTGTGGCACGCCCAACACAACATAACACAATATACCATGCCCACTATGCCACGCCCAACACAACATAACACAATATACCATGCCCACTATGCCACGCCCAACACAACATAACACAATATACCATGCTCACTATACCACACCCAACACAACATAATACAATATATACCATGCCCAGCACAACATAACACAATATACTATGACACGCCCAACACAACATAATATAATATACCATGCCCACTATGGCACGCCCAACACAAAGAAAAAAAATATTATTATTATTGTTATTATTCTGTCTGACTACAGACAGTGGATAATTATGGGCCTCACACAGCCACAGTCTGTGCACTGATGGCCGCCTGGTTTCTACACTGCAGCAGGTCTGCTCTGTCACTCACAGGAGTGTTGGGCTGTCCCTGCAAGGCTGGCTCTCCTGCAGGATTATGAACCATGTATGGCTCTTACATGGTGGCTCTGCTTAAAATGTGTCATCTGCTTGTGGGACAGCGTGGTGTAGATAGCAGTGTGTGTATGCGCTGGCTCATATCGTTTCCAGAATCTAACCAAGAGGGGCAGAGAACAGTTGATGTCTAGAGGACTTGCCACGAGGCGCCCCTCTTTGTTTTCATCAAAGCCATGGAATGGGACGAGTACCAATATCATTAAAATTTACAAATCAGATGGAATAATTGTATTTTCTTCGAGTGTGCACTACTGTATAATTATTTAAAGAAAACATTACTTTATAAGCACAAAATATGAATCATTAAATCACAATGGAAACTTCCCATTTGCTACAGTGTGACACACTGCAGCCCCTAGGACCTGAATCTTACACAACCGCAACACCACCCCCCCCCCCCCCCCCTCCGTGTACAGTTATCCACTCCCAACAGGGCCTGGGAGAATGTCTTCTTCAAACTTTCTAAAATAGAAAAGGAGTGCGATGCTGCACTACTGTTTGTAGTGAAAGTCTGAACTCGGTCCAGACTCTTCTCAAAATAAAACAAATAAAAGAAGCAAATACACTTTTATTCCCCGTGGCACGCTTCAGTACAGTGGACGATTGTAAATTATTTTTTAGAATCATCAGGTGTCCCTCATCGCACTATGCACATGCATTTTTCTGATAAGGCGAAGACCCGGAGGTCAAGGATCCCGCAGACAGTAGACTAGCACTCGATGTTCAATGGAGGAGAAAGACGGGGTTACCGTTCTTGGCTATCCATATACGGCCAGAGTAGCGTGGCTTTGACTGGGGACTACCGCTCCCTATATGGACAGGCCTCTGCACTTCGAACCGGGGTACTTCGCAGCTCGCAGCCGAGGTACGGTACCCTCCGCTCACCCGGCAAGAGCCAAATATGGATGACGGTGGGGGGAAAATTCCTATGGAATACGGAGACAGTCTAAATGGCTGCCAAGGAAAAAAATTGCTAAGGAGCGGGGTATATAAGCTTCCAGAGGGTCGGCGTCGGATCTAGCTGGACCCAGCAGAGGTTTTCTTCTTGCACTGAGCTTCTTTAAGGCCCAACCACAGGTAAGAACACTGGAATCGACTCAAGCATCTACGCCTGGATTTGCAGACGCAGTTCAAGGACTGGATTTTGTAAAGGGAATCGCTCTGTCGAGATTGTTAACATTAGGCTACTTGTGGAATTATTCATTTTAAACAAACCTAAATATTTTAAGGATGTTACAATTATAAGACATGACAGCAGTCTGGCGGCTCGAGACATTTTCTATTACAAACGATAAGTTTATTACAAAGGATGAGTTTAAAATTCAGATTTCCAAATTACAACGAGATCACCGTACACATAATTGTTTATTTAAACCTGCTATCGCAAATAAAGTTAATTTTAAGGCATTAGCCGACTCTATTGTAACTAATATTATACATTTCAAATACCATTGCTTGTGAATAGGTGTAAACTTTTTTAAAGCAGGAAGTGGAGTAATATAACTTTTATTTAATATCTGAATCATTGGAAAATCTATATATTTTAGATATTTCAGATTCGGATTAACCAGGCGTTTATACCATATTATTTTAGATTTAACAGGTCGCAATCGGTTTAAGCTCTATATTGACTCCATTATTCAACTATTTTCTTGTTAATAAATGCGCTCACTCTCAGAAAGGATGTTGATATCCGACAGGTTTTGTGTTACTAATTTTGTGTCACTTTAAACACATTTTGTGTCAAATTAACACAATTTATGTGTTAAAAAGCGATAGTAGCCTGCCTTTTAACAGACTGTTGAAAATGAAAACAAAATGTGTTGTCCTTAAAACCTTACCTAGTTACGTGTTGTTTTTAACAAAAGCTACAAAAATGATATTGTGCCATTTGTAGGCTACACTGAAGGACGGCTTAAATATTTCAGGGGCAGGGGCTTACTGTCATTTAACTTTCCTATTATGTTTGCATTTTACTGTCATTTGTGTTAAGGTGTTGTTACGAGTCAACATAAAAAAACATAAAAGTTCCAAATATCTTCTCTAGGATGTCTTAAAGACGTTTTCCGAAAAACATCACCAATTTGAAATTATACAAAAACAAAAAGTAATTTCGGGTCACATAGACCGCAACATAATAGGAAGATAAGCATCGTTGGTAGACTACTTAGAAATCATCCACCAATGCATAGACTACTGCATATTAACAATATATGTGCTTTGGTAAACCACACTGTAGCCAAGTTTCAGACAGTGTGCAGTTATGTTTTCATAACACGTGACACCAGCAGAAATATAATACTTTCCCGCATTTGTGTTAGAATCCATCAAGATGTGTGACGACGAAGAGACTACAGCTTTGGTGTGCGACAATGGTTCAGGACTGGTG